>CM047392.1:42054655-42654655 GCA_026123125.1 Chironomus striatipennis | reverse complement strand
TAGAATAAAATAAATTTGAATTTCAAAAACATATGACGACAAAATAAGAACAGAAAGAATTTAATTGGAGTTCTGTCACATTTGGGCGTTTCCACGGATTGAATTTTTCAAAAATTTCGTCTTTGAGTTAAAATTTCTCTTAAATCAGCTATCCAGACGTTAAAAAGACTAATTTATGTCATGTAGATCACTGAATTCTTTTTGTTTCTCTTTATATCTTACCTCCAAACGTATTCATTGATGAAATATTTTAGTTTTTGTGAGCGTTGGTACATTTCAAAATGTGGAATTTTTAACTTTAATTAAAATTTTTTCACTATTTAGCCATCCAGACAACATTTTAATGTCGTTTTCATGCACATGGTGTTTACTTTTATATATTTAAATGCTTTAATTCACTCTAAACACACTTATTAAGAAGAAAAATGAAAAATTTGTGAGAATTTTATGAAATGTACCAACAAAAAGCGTTCACTTCGGTTTTCAAAAAATTTAAAAATGAAAAAAACCGTTAAATTACATACCAAAAATAAACAATTTGACAAGTTTCAACGCTAAATTAAATTAATTTGTGATCTTATTTGTGACATTTTTTAATCATCAGCTGTAATATTAACTTTTGTAAGCTATTTGTGTGTTATTGTCGATATTTGTTAAAGTTCAAAAATTTCAAGTAGAAGAAGAATTATAAGCGAATTTTAAGAAACTCCATCAATCCGTGGAAATGCCCATTTCTGTATATATTATTATTATATGACAAGTAAGTGTGTGAGCTGAACGAAGATATATCTTTAAGCGAGTAGTGTGTCGACGACAATAATCTAAAAGGCGACAAATTTAAACGAAAAATAAACACATGAGCGACACTAAAGTCGCACATAAATTAGATTTTATTATCGTTATTCGATTCACTCTTGTGTGTCTTATAAAAAATATATTATATAATAACATTATTCTGTCATGAGAGGTCTGTTGCTTCTTGCACTATGTCTGTCTGTTAAACTGTCAATTTTTAGCTCTCATAATTTTATTAAGTGAATTTTAGATTTCGGATTATGATAATGTAATGCTAATAGACATATTAAAACTGCTCTGTCGTAAGTTTTTCTCTTTTTTTTTTGGCAAAAGTTCAACCATAACTATAATTCCGATTGTATCGCTTTCAACCTTGACGTTAATTCTAGGACTTAAAAAGGGATTATGAATTTGAGAGAGAGAGACTTTAATGTATTTTGAATTGATTAAAATATTTTTGTTTGGTTCCTTTTTGTTTTTGTGAAATAGTTTGTGGGATTTTCATTCAATATTCAGGAGAATTTAGATTCATTTTGAGGGATGTGATGGGAATTAGATGAGATTTAAATTTTGTGTTCGTATTAAACCTTAATATTCACATTTAGAGCTGTAATAGGCATTTAGATAGAGTATTTCATTAAGATGATGGACCCCTCCTTCAAATATTTTCCTTACTCCCAAAATTCTTCAAAAATTCTCATTTTCTTAATAACTAAAAGTATTTAAAACATTTCAACTTAAGACGCCTTCACTTCAGTCCCAAAAATCTTAAAAATATTCCAACAAAAATTAAATGCAAATTTCAATTTAAAATTAATTGTGATATTCATAAAGATAGCCAAGATTAAAAATAATATATCTTCACAAATGGAAACTGCGTCGTTTTCGATAAAACAGAAAAAAGTTATCAAACAAAAACCATCAAAACTTGTTGGATTCTTTTTATCTCCAATTTTTTTTTCCTTGTCTCACTTATAAAAATTTATTTTTTTTTTCTCACATCTTTTTCATCATCCGAAAGGAGAAACGAAGAATAGGAAGAAGAGGAAAGCTTGTGTTTGCCTTTAATGTCGCTACTTTTTTTCTCTGTTGCTTCTCTCCATCCCATCATAATAGATGATATTGTTAAATGGAATTGGATTTTTTTTCTTTTACTTCTTTTTAAATTACACCCCCGCTGAATAATAACAATAACGGTGGAGAACAGAAGAGCCACACGAATTTTCATAATATCATCGGCGAGAGAAGATTTGAAGAATTAATCTTTTAAAACACCAAGAAAGCTGTCGACTGAATAGAGATTTCAATTAACATTTTTCGTTGCTTTTTCGTTTACATATTTATTGCCTTGGCTTTGACGGAAGTTTGCCGCTTTTGGTTGAAGAAGAAATAAGTTATGACAAAGTATGAGAATTTGGTTTTAATGACGCATTGACTGGTAGATTGGTTAAGGATTAGAACCCCTAAATTTTAGACAACTTTTTATTGCCACGTTTTTCTTAACTCGATTTCTTATCTGTCTTTCTGTCGGGGGCTCGAGGGGTTCTGTCGAGTAGATCAATTTTTCGACCACTTATCCTGCTCTGAACTGAAGTTTTTCATGCAAATGTATTTTTTTGGACATTTTAATAATTCATCGTTTTAAAATTTTAGAAATGCATGTTTTAATTTCATTTGTTATGGCACTTCTAAATGATGATCCTTAAAACCCTAGAATTTAAGATTTTACTGAATAATCAAGAAGCCCTTTAGCCTTCAAGAAGCCCAAACCCTTTAACTTAATTAAATTTAAGTAAAATTTAGCAAGAAGATTCAATTTTTTTGACAATTTCCTTACAACCAATCCAACAACCAGACATACAAACCTTCAAACTACCCCACAATCTCCAAAAGTTCACTTCCAATAACAAAATTTGCTTAGAGTAAAAAAAAAATTGTGTATATATTTATGTATTAAAACATTTTTCATTCATTTTCTCCTCCTCCCATTCATCCATTTAAAATTCATTTCATGTAATGTGCTTAAAGGTTCGCTCTTCAGCTACTCTCGTTTAATTTTCTTCGCCATGAATTACAACCGCAGATTTTATCTGTCAGCCCATCCACTTACTCGCGCAAATAGGCCCCTTTTTTGAATTTCAAATTTCTTTCTTTTTCTTTTTTTTCTGGAAAATTTATTTATTTTGTGGAATCATTTTCTCAATTTTTTATTCATTGAAAGCTAAACCAAATAAATAGAGCTGACTAAATTTATTTGGCTGTACAATATTTTTTTTTTGTTTTTTTTCATTCATTCCTTGTTATTTTGCGTAAAGCTACATGCCATTTATTTTGTTCATTTAATGCCGACAAGGAGTGAGAAAGAGGAAAAAAAGCTTTACCATACAAGGCATAATGGAACATACTTATTTGTTTGTGCAAATTTTTTTTTTATTTTATTTTATTTTTCTCTCTTCTGTATCTAACATAGTGAACAAACAAATTAATGAAAATTAAGTAAAGTTTTTGGCAAATGACAAATTCAGAGCGCATTTATGCTATAAATTCATCTCTGTCAACTGACGGAGATTAGTACGAAGATTATTTAGATTTTTGTATAATCCTAATGAAGATAAATGCATGTCAAATTATCCGTATAACCGTTTCTGTCGTAAAAAAATATGTATATATACAATGTAATATACCTCTATGTTGTGCCTTTCTGCCTTGCGTAGGATGTTAATTATGGCGGTTAATTATGAAGATTTTTTAGGATTTAAAATTTTAGATGAGTTGAAATTTATTGGTGGTTATTTTTTGGAGAATGAAAAATGATACTCGAAATTTTTTAATGGCGCTCAGATTTCTGAATTTATAATTTTTTTAATTAAGTTGTTTTAATTTTAAAGAAATTTTATATTGCTGACGTCAATCATTTAATTAATTTGATTTTATTTTTTTAGGTGTTGTTTGAATTAATATTTTAATTTTATACTCTTTATTTCGAATGTTTTATTAGTTTTTATGTTGAAAAAAAATTTCTTACATCCTGGCGCCAATCAAGTGTTTCAAATAAAATTTCAAAAAATTCTGATTAAACCAACACAAAATTTCCTTTTTGAATTTTAAAATTTCAATATTTATGAATTCATTGTATTCAAATTCTTTTCCATATTCATTGACTAAAAATTTCTAATGAATAAAGATTTCAAATTAAAAGAAGAGAAAAAAATTCCGATTCCATTCAATCGTAAAAATATTCAAGGAAATAAAGAATTTGTTCAAGCTCAAAGACCACAAACCGGATGAATTTATTTCCATTAAATGCAAATTTTTTTCATAAAACACTGCAAACAACCGAATCCCATAAATCTCCCCAAACTCAAATATACAACAGAAAAATCTTTAATCCAAAATCAGTGAGTGTGAGAAAAAAAGCAGCAAACTGCATTAAAAAGTCAAATTTTATTTATTGACTACTTTTTATTTATTTGCTTCACACATACTCCATATAATAAAAAATTGAGAGCCATAAATAAATAAATTGGCAAAAATGCTTTGCAACAAATTGTAAAATCAAATTAATTTGAATGACTAACGAGACTCCCTTGAATTACTTAAATCATCCCCTCTACATCTACATAAATTTTATATTTTATAAAATGAATTAATTTTTTAGTAATTTATATTTATCACATTGCAAATGCAGCAATATCCACATACATAATGCATTTTATACCTCCATAATTGTTTAAAGCGATTTTCGATGTTTCAATGTACATTGTCGGTCAAATGTTAATGAAATTAGCAGTTTCGCAATTAAAAATTAAATTGATTGCTATAATTTTTGTGACTCGTCTTTATACACGCGTATGCGTATTTGTGTGTGTGTGTATGCCTAGATAAATTAATTAAATTTGCGTATTGTTATGGAAAATTCCATCTAATTAAGCAATCAACTAAACGAAAATGCAATAAGTGATATACATGTAGGATTGATCATAGTTAGCCTGCAAAGTACCGCACGTACCATAACCTTTAATTATTGGCAAATTTCCTTTTTATGTACATCCTCTTGCCATCATGTTCTCTCTCTCTCTTTTGGTCTCTAATTGAACAGCTTTTTCCTCTTCTTCTTGTCGTCTTGCCAAAGTGATTTCTTTTCGCATCCTTCGAATGAATTTTAATTTTACTAATTGAGTGTGCTTGAGATGAAAGTTCAATAGAAGGACATTGTGATGAATGAACTTTTTTTATTCTCTTTCTTGAGAACTCAATGGTTGGGGATGTACAGGGAAAATTTTTTTGAGGGGTGGAAAATTAACCTCGTGGGACTGCTTTACTTCATGATGATGAAAATTAATTTTAGTAATGTGAAATTTTAAAGAGGAAAATGTGAATTTTATAGATGATAATGGGAAGTGAGGAAGTTTGATGTTTTTAATTAATATTGATGTGGGAATATATTAGAGGGGGGTCAGGAATTTTTAATAAAATAATTATAGTTTTATATTTTGCTTTAATAAAGACACACTCATAAAAAAAATTTAACATTTTTCATTGTTACTTCATAGTAAATAAAAATTAACAATGAAATTGTTATATTTGTATGAAGAAAAAAAATTTTAACTATGCTATCGTTAAATTTGTTTTTACAATGAAACAACAATGATATTGTTACACAACAATCGTGATTGTTAATTTAACAATGTTCATAGTTAATATTTGATTTTAAAAAACTTAATAAATTTGACTTTTCAATTATCAAAAATTCAATAAAAATGCTTAATTGTTAAGCTTTTAATTATTGCTGCAATAATATTCAAAAAAATTGTATAAAAATAATTTTTGAGGAAAAAAAGTTAAAGTTTGGCCAAAGAAAATTAAGATTTGCTGGTTTTATTTATTTTTATCCATTAACTTATCATTCTAAAATGAAATCATTCATCAAAATTTAAAAATATTTAAATTTAACAAAAATAATGCTTACTTTAAATATTGATTTTTGCTATAAAACTGTAAAATATTTAAATAAGCAGCGGATCAAAGAGTCATCTTCGGCCTCTGGAAGTAAAGCAACGTTCACCCTATTTAGTAATTGGATGGGTGACCATTTTTTTCTTAAGAAAAATATTTAACAATGAAAATAGTTAAATTTTACAATTTTATTGTTGGCGAAAAAAAATTACAATGGTCATTGTTAAAATTCAACAATTTCATCGTTAACGCTATTTTAACTATAGCATTGTTAAAATTTTCATACAAAACAACAATTCATTGTTAATTTTTTTCTATGGGTGCACATTTCCTTAGTATTTTTTGATTTTTTTAAGCTTTTTAAGAGAGTTTATTAAGAGAGTTTATTTAAAAATTTGTTAAGAATAAAAGTCAGTTTATTCCAATTATCATTCACTTTCCCAAAAAGGCTTGATTCTAAATGAGAAATATGACATAAAATGTTCCATAATTCCTCACATTTTCAATCTATCCAGGTAAACAAATGCAATACCAAAACAACAAACAAAATAAACTTTTCTCTACAAACTTTCTGCCTCCCAAAAATATATGAAATCAAACTGACCCAATCAAATTTTAATTAAAAATTTTTTATTTGCTTGCAAAATATCCAACAATAATTTCCTTTTCATCAATATTTTTTGACTTGAATTGATGTTTTGTGCCCTCGATGAAAAGGCAAAGAACATAATGACTTTTTGCTGTCATGCAGAACGTAGGTCACAATTTTTTTAATTTATTTTTTTTTTCTCTTTCTTATTCCATCCCTTTTTCTAGGATTTTTTTTAGCCAACATCATCAAGAAAAAAAGAAATTAATACAACATAGTTCACAGTCCAGTAATATTAAGAAGGAGGTTGAAGAAAAATGAAAAATTGAACTGAATTGGCAATTTAACGAAAGGAGGGAATGAAAAAAAATTTCCAGCAAATGGAAGCCATTTATCAATTATCAGGAATAACAAGAAGTCTCTATCTATCGACATCATCCCAATATTTTTTCCATCACACATTATCATCATTATTACCGTAGTAAGTTCCACATAGCATCGTACAAGAAGTGAACAAAAAAGAAAGAAGCAACATATTCATTTTTATCTTCACATACATCTGAGAATATGTTTTACGATTCAAAATGTTTGCTCGAGGCAAAGTTTCCGGTTTCAAAGGGAGGAAGCAGCAACATCAGCATCAAAGACTCATTCGAAATCATCGACAGCTCATTGATTCAAAAATTAATGAAACATGACTTTTGTAGCGTGCAAATACTTGGCATTGAACCACAACAAAATGACTTCAATTCACCGTAAAATTATTTGGAAGCACAGTAAGTGGAGAATAGAATAAGAGAGACACAGTAAGAGAGACAGTAAAATAGTGAAAAAAACAGGAAAATAAATGAAAAATAGTGAAGTGAAATTTTATATAAATCATTTTGAAAACATTTGCTCATAGTGTAGTGTGTAGTAACTCGAATGCAATATAGAAAGAAGATATAAAAAAAAATATTTAAATTAAACGAGGAACTTGTTCAGTGACACAAGACGAGAATTGAAAATTCAAATTCAAATTGCAAGAAGAAAATAAAATCGACCGTAAAATTCATTCTGGTCACGTTTAACATTCTGTAGTATTTTTTTTCCAAAAGTGCATAATAAAGACTAGAATTGTTTGTAATTAAACATAAGGCAAAAACTAAGGCAGCATTTGTGCATGTGAGTGAAGTGCAGGAGCGCAAGAAGAAAAACCATAAATTGTATTTACATTCGTGCTGTAAATCTCTTCCTCGTCCTGAACTGAACGGAAGAGAAAGAAGAAGTAAAAAAAAATTCTCAGTTTTTGAAAGGAAACTAAATAAATTTAAGAAGAGAAGAAAAAAAATATAAAGAAACTTTATCGCTCCTAACTGCCTCGAGCACACAAGAGGAAATAATCATAATAAGGCAGAATAAGAATTCGTGTAGAGAGTCGGAAAGCTCAGCTTAAGTGAAAACTTTCCACACAAAAAAAAATATATAAAAGTGTCAACAACAGCGAAACAAAATTATTATTAAGGAAAGTTTCAAAAGATTACTAGAACATAAAGCCATGTCCTCACACCATCATAACAGTAACAATAATACTTCCGAGCGTATACCCATGCTAATGAAGGCAACATCAAATGATTCTTTATTAACACCATCATCAACGGCACCCAAAAATGAAAAGTTTTCACCGCCACACAAGTTTTATGATATGCGACCGTTGATAGCAAAATCATCAAGTGGAAGTAGTAGTACAAATGGAATTATCATAAATAATTATGGTATTAATAATAAAAATAGCTTTATGACGAGAATTTGTTGTCACATGATGAAGGGTGTTCAAAGGAACATTCAAAAATGTGTAGCTGCACTTGTGCTGATTTCATTCTTTAGTATCATCTTTTTCACACAATATATGGATAGCAGTAGTCCGCTTGTTGGGTAAGTTCACTTTTAAGTACATTCATTTATTTACGGAAATTATTGAAGTGATTCTCATTGAATACAAATTAGATGAAATTGATAGTCATGACTGGATTTTTTTTTTTCTTTTTTTTCGTTTTCTTTGTGTAAATTAAAAGTCATTTCAACATTGAAGTGAGCATTAAAAGTTTCTCGGTACTTTGAAATGTATTACAATTCTCATTATCTCATTTTATTTGAGAATCTTCTCAATTTAGTTTAATGGATGCAATTCGTTAGAATTTATGAAGCAAGGTTTTGAAGTACGTAAATTGACATAGGAATAAGTTAGAAGATATTTTTGATCTGGATTAAAATGAAAAGTTTTCAAATAAAATTGTGAAAAAAAACAGGAAATAATATTAAAAGAAATCTTTTGAATTTTGAAGAATCGAACTTCGGCAATTTATTAATTTACAAGCAATAACTTGAAATTTTTTTTTATTTCTTTGAATCATTTAACGATAAACTCTTTCACGTTTTTCAAACACTAAGAAGGATTCAAAACTTTATTTGCATAGTGGAAAATTAAAAGTGAATAAAAATTAAATTACAAATTAAGCAAAATGTTAAGAAACATATAAAAAAAAATAGGGGCAAAATAATTTTATTTTTAATTTGAGATTTACACAAACAAAAAAAAATCGAAAAATAAACATTCAATTTCAATCAATGTTCTCCTTATATATTGTGAAACATTTCTATCAATCATTCAAACTAAAGTAAATTCCTTACGAATCAAGAACTTCCCTTCTCAGAAATTCTACTCAACTTATTAAAACATTAACAGAAATACTTTGTACAAATATGTAAATATTGTTTCAAAACTTCAATTTTATGGATTTTGCACATGCAAAATTGATGCATCATTAAAATTATTCACATGCATGGAATGATTTTATTTATATTCTACTCAAACAAATCTGATTAAGTTATTTGTCGATTTATTGCTTTATTTTATTTCATTTCATTGTCTAATAACAAAACTTGCTTTTCTTGAGAGCAATTTTAGCTGTTCATTATTTACATTTATAAGCACATGAATAAAATAGTTAATTTATTCAATGAAGAATAAAGTTAGATACAGGCATGTGCTGCGTGTAGGCAGTTGTCAATCCACCTTCGACCTCACACATATTTACATGAAAGAGAAAATAAAGTTTTCGACTTGATGACAAGACCTTTAAAAGATCTAATAATAAGCTCAGGATAAAAGTTTTTCTGAAATTCAAAAACGTGTGATAGGTACATTATAGAAATTACGTGCTATAGATTTTTTTTTCTTATTCTTTAGCAACAAAACAAAAAAAAAATGCTAATCCATCCCATTTGGAATATATCTTTGGCACATTTTTATTTCCTTTGTGCTTTTTTAGTATTTCCACTCTCTATCCTTTGTGGGACATTTACATCCTTTTCATGTGACATAACACCATTTATATCCTATTACATGTTTTGTGTGAATTTAGTTTTTATACCACAAAAAAAATTTTTTTCATTGTCAAATGAGCTCATGCAATTTTTTATTTTAATAATGCACGAGCTGTATGTACTAATAATAACTAGCAAATGTTATTCATCTGTTTTAATTATTATTCCAATTAATAATCTTTTCATATAATTTCAGCTAAGGTTGTGTGGTGGATGTGTAACATTAAAAAAACTTTTAATAAGAAAAGTTTTAAATTTCTTCAAAATTAATTTTTTAAAACCACAAAAATTTATTTAAAAATTCAATTTAATTTTAAAACCTTCCAGCAGCACCAGCTACATCACTTTCAAACAACCCCCAAAAAAATTAAATTCTTCCACAATGAATAAAACATGAGCAAGTTTTTTTTCTTCATTTCTTTTATTCAAGAAATTTATGAATTGAAATTTTGATTTAAAAAAAAGTGAAGAAGAAGAAAATGAAAAAAAAAGCAAGAACTTCCAACCACGGTCATAGAAACATGCATTTGAACTTTCATTCCAAGCACACAAAAAAAAAATCATTTTTGCAAGACTTTTGTTGAAAAATTGCTTGCAATCATTTACAATTCTGTATTTATGCTGTTTTATGAATGATGATGGAAGATTATTAATGCTTTTTGCATACGATGGAATGAATTACATTTGCTGCTTATGTTTGGTCGTAAATTAAAAGAAAATTTGATAAAATTTAAAATTGTTTGAAATTTGTTATTTTGTGTTCTATATTGTAAAAAAAAATTGAAAAAAAAAAATTGAGGAAAAAAATAAGAAAAAAGAACTTTCAATGCTATTGCAAAATATACAATTTGGTTTCTATGAGAATCGAACTCGCTCTTATCGACTAAATCTAATCAAAGTCAATTAAATTTTAAAATTTCTTATAACATAATAACAGAAGATCTAAGAATTAATTACCAATTAAATTTAAATCAGCACTAAATCCACAAACTAATTTACAATCAGTAATTGAAAGGGATCAAAAAATAATGGAAAGATAAATCCTTTGTGTCAGTGCTGTTTAAGTAAACGTTTGGACATTATTACATTTATTCAGCACGATTGCCACGAAGCAAACGGAACCGAGAGTGAATTTTTCATTCCATCATTCAATATGATGTGAACTTGTTCACGCATTGAACAACAGATTTTCTAGTTACTAAATAAAGCACGTCCCATTTCAATTTGAGAATAAACGATGCTCTCATTCAGTTTCAGTCTATATATTTTTTTTTCTCTGTATGTAATTCTTGATATAAAATAAATTTTTCGCTCTTTCAATTCCATGTAAGTAATATTTTTATCCCTCAATATGTATGTGTCGCTATATCCTCCCAGCATACATGAATGAGCCTGAATTTATGTATTGTTAAAAAAAAACATATACACAATCAGCACTATAACTGCCGTTCATCATGTGATTGTAATGCGAGACACAAAAAAAAAACAATGAAAATCACTTCACTTCAACAAAATAAATTTATTACTACTTACTGCAAGCTTACTGACTGATTTAACATTATTATTAGCAGAAAATCCAGTTTTTTGTGTATTCAAAAGAGATTATTGAAAGTGTACTTTGAATGCCTTATTAATCGATACTTATCACTTTTCTCATCTACATTTTTTTATATTTATTATGTATTTACAGTCTCATTCATCGTGACACGAAACCGATGCCATTGATTCATTGTCAAACACTAAATAAATCACCATCAGATCCTTCGCAAACACATGATCATAGGTCAGAGGCAAGATTAAGGATAGACTCAAAAGTGCTTGTATTCGTTGAGACGACATATAGTAAACTAGGAAAAGAGATAGCGGAAGAGCTTGTGTACAATAGAATCAAGTAAGTTGATACATTGCAGGATTTTGTCCTTTGCAAAAATTTTCTTTTTTCCCCTACTTCATTATTGTATTGTGTTAAAAGGATGTTCAAGTATGAAAGATAAAGTACAATAGCATTTTTATGTACATATCCATCTATTATATTGATAGGAAAACATGGATAGCAAATGAGCGAATGTTTGAGTATGAGTAATATTTTGTTGTTAGTCCGATGGTGTGAGAAATTTATTGAAAATTTTTAGAGCTTTTCGATGCATTAAAACATGTTGAAATAAGCAGTTGTTTATGATGCAAGAGGGTATAGTGTGTTGAGGATGGTATGTCTGAGTATTTAAGCATTTTAAGCTTTAGTCATAAACAAAAGTGTAGTCAATAAGAAAAGAGTTTGGATTGATAATGTGATTGTTTTCTTCAATTTGAGATTTGAATTTTGATGGTTTTTAAGAATTTAAATTTAACTATTTTTTCAAATTTAAAATTTTAACTAATTTTAGCGCTGTTTTTAAAATTTTAATGGCTTTTTAATGTCGAATATTTTTTCTATTTTCGAAATAATCAACCTGCTTCATAATATTAAATCCAAATTTCCCTAAAATTCCGTTTACTTCGAATGACTAAATAATCAAACGAATAAATTTGAATCTTAAACCATCCACTAGCTCACCCTAACTGCATGTTTGTATACATTTTGTGAACATCACATCGATGTTGCTTATGTTCCATGTCATGAAAATGTACAGTATGAGAGGATGATATAAAAAAATTTAATTGAAAAAAATAGTTTCTCATGTCGCATCGAGAGAAAGAATCCTTTTTATATAAAAGAAAAGATGATGATGTGGGTGAGAAGGGATGAAGAGTATGTGTTGAAGAATAATAAAAATAATAAAGGATGAACAAGTTCATGTGATGTTCTCCAATATTGCCAAGAGATTTAACATGAAAATTCTTTACTTTAATTATTGGAAGAATGAAATGAGATGAGATAATTGATGGAGCAATTTGAGGTGCTTAAGAAAACTATATTGAGTCTTTGCAGATTACTTACTGTTGAATTCATAAAATTTATGTTTGATTTAAAAACTTTGAGGAGCGTCAAGAAAAAAAAAATAATTTCCAAAAACTTTATTTTTTAATGACGCTCATGCTTGTCAATAAAATTTTTATACGCTTCAATGATGGAATGAACATTACATTAAACTTGAGATATTTTTTTTTGTGCTTTTGGACAGACAACTTAATGACAAAAGATGTAAACTTGATAGTTGAAAAGGGTGATGCTGAAGCTTTTTATACCATCAATTTTAAGAAATAGTTGACATTCTTCTCATTCTTTAATTTAAGAAGAACTTTTTTTCTAGCCATATCATGGAATGGTAAAGTTTTATAGAAGATACATGCTGTAACATGCATGTGACGCTTGCTATTTAGTATGAGAATTGTTATTAAATGAAACAGGATTTGACAATGGTTTTCTGTTGAGATTGTGATGAGGGGTTGAATTGTTGTGATGTCACTTAAACAACATGTGGGAGGTTAGTGATTGTTACTTGAAATTTCTTAAATGTTTACAGAAATCGTGACTTTGATTGATCACAACAATGTAGAAATGTACTGCAATTGAATTTTGGCTTTGGGAAGAAGGTTCAAATCTTAATTATTTTCAAAAGCATTTCTTCATTGCTATAAAATTCTGAAATTTTAAGAAAAACTTTGAATTAAATTCTGTTTACTTCAGAGTCCAACTATCTTCAATTCTATTAAAATCACTTCAACTTCTCACAACAAAAAGTACAAAATTCAACTCTTAAAAAACACTAAAAAAAACATCAAAATTATTGACTTTTATCAAGTGAGCTGCGCACATTCCCAAAGAAAATGAAAGAAAAAAAACTTTTTCATTAATTTTGAAGCACTAAAAATTAAATTTGATTTTCAACTGATGAAAACAAGATAGAAGGGAGTAAAAAAAGAAGAAAAAAAGTTAAAGAAATATTCTCGTACAGCGGACATGAAAGAAGAAAACTTCTTAATCAATTTATCTCATTGCTCACCTTCTGTGGATTCTGTTGAGAGATATATATTTTTTTAGTGTCATAAAAATCAAGTTAGTTGGTGCACGAAGACGTCATCTCGTTGCATTATCCAATCCCCTCGATATGCAATGGCATTCATTTATTTTTCCCCCCTTTTTGTGCTCATAACAAGATGAGTCTGTACAAGTTGAATAAAACTTCACAATTTTTTTCATTTAATGAATCACATCCACCAGATGAGCAACGAGGATAAAGAAAAAAAAACAGAAGAGGAAGGAAAATGAAAAATAAATGAAAGGTAGCGAAATGTGATCTTAGGTTTGTGAAATATTCATGATAAAATCATCTTTTGAACTGAACATACATATAGGTCGGCATCAGAAGGTGAGGCATATATGTACATACACAAAAGACATGAATTTGATGTAAATTTTTAAAATATGTGATAATATCATCAACAGCGGCAGTGCATTTATCTTCGCCTCCTTTTATTCCCATTTCAATTATATATGATAAAAAAAATGCTCGTTTCATGCAAAAATGAAATAAATTGATTTTGAAAATGTAATTTCATGCAGCTATGCGCTCGAAAAATAAAGAAAAAATATAGCGGAAAGAAATTGAAACTACACATGAAATTGCTATCCTTCATTTCTCTCATATTACGATATGATAGTGCTACCCATTATCATTACATAGCACGATACATCATGTTTTATGTTTATGCATTCGAAAAAGAAAGAATGAAATTTTTTGAAGTTAGTTGAACAAGAACTCTCCCAGCTATACTTGAAATTTCATTTTCAGTAATCGACTTTGAATATTTTAACAAAACAAAATTTATTTGAATTGTTGAAAAATTCATTGGATGAAGAAGGAAGTGGAGAACGGAAGAAAAATTGAAGGAGAATGGAGAGAAAATTTCATTAGCAACAAGATAAGCGGAAATGAGAATTTGATTTAATATGCGCAATTAGTTTATTTCATTCGTTTTTGGCGAGAGGCTATACTTTTGGAAATTGAAGTATTGTTGGAAAATAATGAGGGTTGGGAAGGAAGTTGATTGTCAAAAAAAGGAATTGAAATGGTATCAATAGTTGTAGATATGAATAAACCAAAAAAAAAAAAAATGTGAATGCAATTTGGAAATTTTTTGAATATTAAACCTTAAGGATTTGAACCTCTAAACATTCATACAATTTAAATTTCTTCATAAATCATAATAAAATCTAATTTTTTACGAGTTGCAATACAATCTACAAATTCATTCCTTAAAATTAGAAAAAAATACTTTAAAATAATCAGAAAAATTGTTAAATTTTTGAAATATAGTTTACCTTATAAAACAAAATGTAACTGTTCAAGAACCTCTCGCTAACCAGATGCAAAGCTCATCCCAAACATTTAATACCAACAAAAAATAAAATTCCCTCATTTTCAATGCTAATATAACACAATTATTTACCTCTCCTCGTCATTATTTCCCATTTTTTTACTCTCTCATGCAATTTTCATAAATTCACATTTCCTCATATTTGCATGTAGCAATAAAGATTCTCATTTTGAACATAATTGAGAAAAGAAAGGAAGAAAATTTAAATACCAAGTAATTTCAGTATGATGTAATCAAATTAAATTGCTGGATGGTTCTCGTTTTTCTCTTCATCGTCTATTCCAGTTGTCTCTGGAGTTTTTTTCGTCTGTTTATCATAGACAAGTTTATAAACACTAATGCACAGTGCTCATTGAATAATATTACGCTTTTCTTGTGTATTCATAGATGGCTGGGGTTGATTGACGATTATGTTCATTTATATATGAGGTTTTTAGGGGTTGAAGTTATATTTGAAGTCAGAGCTTGTGTGATTAAAGGTGTGAGAGAACTATGGCTTAACCATCATAATCTGGACTGATGGAGGTTCAAATCCTATTGAAAACTGTTTGAAATTCAAAAAACAATACAATATTACTTTAAGTTGAATAATATTGCTGTTTATAGCACCAACTGTCAATTTTATCTTCAATTCCTATCATAAATTAAAAAACTAGCCAAAACTCATGAACATAAAATTACATCACTCATAAATCTTCCCCAAATTCGAGTTAACATTCATTCAATGTTGTCATTGTCGTGCCCATCAGCGGGAAAATTTGTTCCTTCTTCTTCCATTCTCGCTAACCCATTTATTCCGTTTAGTAGTTGCAGGAAGGAAGAAATGACGACGAAGGAAGTGAGAAAGAAAATTAATCGAAAATAAAGAGAGATAGAACAAGCACTTGTCATGCTTTTTTCCGTTGAGTGGAAGCAAAAAAAAGGTCGACTCCTAGTATGAGGCTGAGAGGCCACTCTATCATTTAAGTTATACTCTGCACTTAATTACATTTTTTATTTTCACGATTCATTATGAAAGTTCTCAAAAAAATTACTTCCTCAATTTTCCTTGTTTTTTTCTGTTTTGAGGGGGGTTGGGTAGGACGAAAAAAAGTAAGAATAACTAGTAATGAAGCGGATCACGCTTCATGTGCATATTCACACCGTTCCAAAACTCTATATCGGGTCAGCAAAGCTTCGCTTTGCATAAGTTTGAAGATTAGGATTCCATCGGGTCAGCAAAGCTTCGCTTTGCATAAGATTGAAGATTAAGTCTCAATCGGGTCAGCAAAGCTTCGCTTTGCATAAGATTGCAGATTAAGACTCCATCGGGTCAGCAAAGCTTCGCTTTGCATAAGATTGAAGATTAGGACTCGATCGGGTCAGCAAAGCTTCGCTTTGCATAAGATTGAAAATTAAGTCTCAATCGGGTCAGCAAAGCTTCGCTTGGCATAAGATTGAAGATTAAATCTCGATCGGGTCAGCAAAGCTTCGCTTTGCATAAGATTGAAGATTAAGTCTCAATCGGGTCAGCAAAGCTTCGCTTTGCATAAGATTGCAGATTAAGACTCCATCGGGTCAGCAAAGCTTCGCTTTGCATAAGATTGAAAATTAGGACTCAATCGGGTCAGCAAAGCTTCGCTTTGCATAAGATTGATGATTAAGTCTCAATCGGGTCAGCAAAGCTTCGCTTTGCATAAGATTGCAGATTAAGACTCCATCGGGTCAGTAAAGCTTCGCTTTGCATAAGATTGAAGATTAAGTCTCAATCGGGTCTGCAAAGCTTCGCTTTGCATAAGTTTGAATATTAGATTCCATCGGGTCAGCAAAGCTTCGCTTTGCATAAGTTTGAAGATTAGGATTCCATCGGGTCAGCAAAGCTTCGCTTTGCATAAGTTTGAAGTCTAGGATTCCATCGGGTCAGCAAAGCTTCGCTTTGCATAAGATTAATAATCAAGCCTTCATCGGGTCAGCAAAGCTTCACTTTGCATAAGATTGCAGATTAAGACTCGATCGGGTCAGCAAAGCTTCGCTTTGCATAAGATTGCAGATTAAGGCTAGATCGGATCAGCAAAGCTTCGCTTTGCATAAGTTTGAAGATTAGGATTCCATCGAGTCAGCAAAGCTTCGCTTTGCATATGATTGACAATTAAGTTTCCTAAAAAAATCGAAAAATTTCACATTCGGACTCAATTTTCAAGCACTAATTGATGTTTTTGGACATGACAACGTATGTACGACTTTTAGATCTAATTATAAGCTAAAATAATCACAAGTTTTTAGAATTTTTAATTCTGAGTTGTAGGGACAGGAGGGCAAAATGTCCAAAAAATGCCGATTTTTTGAACTTTTTCGACTTTTTGACCAACTAAAATAGGTTTAAAAATATTTTTGGTATTTTTCCATAAAAGTACTTGCATTAATTGATCAAAAACAGAAAAGTTTACAAAAATCCATCCACACAGTGAACCACACGAATTTTTCCAAAATTTAGGTTTGTGGGAGGTGTACTGGTGGCTAAAAAATTTTTTTTTGCATTTTTTCTCAACAAAACTTCATTTTTTATTGATTTTGATCAAAAAAGTTCAATTAACAATTTGTGTGAAATTTTTTAACGGTATTTTGCAATAATCGGGTAAATAATGCTTAAAAAACACACTATTTTGTTAATTTCTCGGAATAGTCTACATGAATCGGCACCAAAAGATTCACAGCACTTTTGAGTGATAATGCGCACATTTTGAGACATTTTTGACATAAAATTATTTTTTCGTAGTTGAGTTATGCGACGAACCAACGTGCTTGTAAGCATACACCACCACTATTTGGGGTCGTGTCCGGAGGCATCAAAACCTTTTTCAATGCGGTTTTTTGTATTTTGTAGATAATTTTGAGGCCGAACTTTTCACACCGAACAGTTTATGAAAATTTTGAGTTTTGGCGCCAAAAAACTAAAAAAACGATTTTTCAAGTGTATCGAAATCAATATATTCACAACGTGAAACGGTGTGAATATGAAAATCATAAATTCATTAATTCCTTCCGGCTCTTCTCTGTGTATGGCATTTTCATTTCTTTACTGAGATTATAACGCATTGCTGTGTGTTAATTTTACATCATTTTATGACTTCTTCCTTGAAAGAAAAAATTATTTTTTGTTCTTTTTACTTTCCTATGATACCCTCGTTTGTTGTTGTTGTTTTGTAATTATAATATAACTTACCACTTTATGTTCTTTCTTTTTTTTCTTCATATTCATAAAAATCATGATAAGAAAAATTTTTTACTGCTAAAAGTTTTTGGAAAGCTAATTTTTTAAGGGTGGAAGACTTTATGACTTTACAAATTTTTTAGGTTAAATTTTTCAAAGATTTTTCTATTCATTACTCCAACATACTATCTTTATTCATTTTAAAAAGCTATTGTTGTGTGAATTTTGAAGTTTTTTTCAAAATGAATTTGTACAAAACAATGAAGAAGATAAAGGACAAATTATCAAAAGTCCCTAAATGCTACTTAAAATGTAGAAAAGAACCAAAACAGATAAAATCTTACCAAAACAATTTCAAGCATCCATTGCAAAGCTTCACTGTCAAAGAACCCAAATTCCTGACCTTCTTTGTCCATCATTTGATCATTTTACATCATACTTGGCCTAAATCTATTTAAAAAATCATTTGGGACTTTGTTATTTTATCGTTACTTGCACGTAATCGGATAGTTCAACAAAAGAAGCTTACTGCAAAGATGACTTATAATCTCCAATAATAAAAAATCATTAAGTGAAATTTTCTGAGAAAAAGCTTCAATTTCTTTCGCATTATGTAATTGAGAAGCTCTTTTTTGGGGGATGACCTTTGACTTTTTTGTATGTTGATCATTAAATATTTATGCGAAATATATTCTTTTTGTGAAAATTGTAAAAGAAGAATTTGTGGCATAAGTTTGAGAAATTATGAAAATTCTTGACTAAATTAAAAATATGTATCAATAAACTTACATAAAAAGTAAATTGAGATACAAGTTTCAAATTACGTTGAGACTTAAAGAATTAAAATTTTTCATGAAAACCTTTAATCTATCTAAATCATTTTAAAGCTCAAATCCCAATCTTCTAAGCTATTTTGGTGGTCTCAAAAATATAAAATTTAAAATCTTAATTCATTACAATGATTCCAAAAAAATACAAAATCATTCCAGATTGCTCCATAAATTCAATCTTTAAATCATAATAAAAATTAATCTCCATCTCATTCCAATTTAAATAAAAAACATGAAAGATCAGCAAGAAAAAACTTTTTCATAAGCAAAAACGAGCGAATAAATTTAGAGATAAATATCAGACAAACAAAAAAATAGAAAAATAGCATGTGCTTATGTACAATATGAGTGATTTCAAAAAGACAAGAAATTCAGCATCTGTCAGAATTTTGTTTTTATTTCTTCTTACTTCATGTCTTGCTTTCCATCTAGTATGTGTCTTTCGCTCATGTTGATAAGACAACGAATAAACAACAAGAAAAAATAAATATTTTTTTTGGCACTTAACGATGCTCAGTTTGCTTCGCAGCTTTTTTGAAACATACACACGACATTTGATGTTGATTAAAAGATTACATTTTGTATGCTTTAAAAATAGAAATAAATTAGGTGTAAATGAATTCATTTAATTTTATACCTTATGGATTTAAATCAGTAATGGCGCATGAATAGAATGTCTATTAAAGCTGTTGCTTCTTCCTCTACTGCGTCTTTTTACCTCCCATTAAATTACTAAAGCTCATTCAACATTGAAAATTTTAAAATTTTAATGACAGATGCTTTTTACTTCAAATTCAGGGCGTCTTCTTCCCACTTTTCATTATACTTTTTGTATACATTTTTAAATTTTTAATTCTTTTCGTTTTTTTAGCTCTATCGTTCTTGCTTTTCTTTCCATTCAGTGCTTTTGCCTGCATATTTGTAGGAGTTTTATGAATGGAAAGTAATTTGGCATGCAAAAATTCATAATGTACATATGAAAGCTATGAGAACGATGTCGAATGGAAAAATGCAGAGACTTGCAGGGTTGTTAAGCATTGATATTGGGTACATTTCGGAAATTTCAAATTCAATCATAATAACTTAAGTTGTACTTATAAAAATTTCATTCACATAATTTTTTGAAAAAAAAAATAAATAGGGTAAATAACCTATTTTTTCGAAAATTTTGCACTTGAAAACTTTAAACGACCAGAACTTTTAAACCATGCACCTTCTAGTCCTCAACTAAAAAGTAATTAATAAAGGAACATAGGAACTATTAACAACTAATATTTGTTTTAATGCATTCATAAAGGAAGTTCCTTAAAATTTGATTCAAAGTCAAATTTTATTAATTCGAAAGAAATTTTATTTTTTCGAAAGAAAATTTTTATTTTTCCGAAAGATTTTTTAACAGAAAGCATTGAAAAATTTTGATGAAAAAAATGCAAACAATAATTATTTTGATGATGAATATGCATGTTTTCCCTCAGATAACGAAGGAATTGAGTCCAGTTTATCATTTTTGATTCCAAATTTAAATATTGATTAATTTCTTAACAAAAAAATCATTGCTGACAGTTTTTGTTCTTACGTGATAAAAGCTTCCATTTCTAATGACTCTGAGGTTCTTCCAGTGCTTATTACATAAAGAATAAAAAAAAAATATTCAAAACTAAACAAATTTTAAAAATATGAAGCTTGAACCCGCTTGAACTTAAAGCAATTACTGAAAGATTTTGAAGGCTCAATGAAAGAAAAACAATATTTAGCAAAATGATGCAAATTTATAATCATAAATTTATTTAAAATGTAATTTTTATGCCATAAAATAAATATTTTTGCCTTCTTGGGCAGCCAATTCGTGAAAAGACGACAAATTTCCAGTATTTTCTTCTGAACTTTGATAAAATTAAAATTTTTGAATTTTCCGTTTTTTGTTGAGCTTGAATATTTCTTGGAAGTTCCTTTGCATTTTTTAATACCATTTCCTTGAAAAAATGCACTTTCAAGGCATTTGTATGCTGCTTTTAATCAAAACTTATGTAAACAAAGCAGGAAAATTTCAATGAACAATACGATTAAAACCTTTCGGAAAAATAAAATTTCGCAAAAAATTCTTTCGAAAAAATAGAATTGATTTTGGACTTCAGAAAAATTGTAATTTCTCAAGAACGGCTGAATGTTTTGCCTCAAACTTTTTAGTAATTGATAGTTGGAGGAATGAGCTACGCTTCATGTTAAGAACCAACAGCTCTACTTGCTTTAAAATATGATTTTTTTCTTTCGAAAAATTTTAAACGGTTTGTATGGAAAACAATAATTCATGGATTTTGGCTATTTAAGCAGTTCCAATTTCATGAAAATAAGAAAAAATCATTCTTTATTTCATTGTTTACAATTTTTGATCTACACTTTATTTTTAGAATAGACCATTTGAGTAAAATTGAGGATTTAATTTTTCAAAAAGTTTTCGAAAAAATAAAATTTTCGAAAAAATAGATTATTTACCCTAAATAAAGTAAATTTTTTCATAAATTAAATTTGAATTGCCATTTAAAAAATCTTAAATTGATTCAAAAACTTCACAACAAATCAATAATTAAATTGCCACAAATAGTCCACCATAAACAATTTTAAATCTTATTTAAAAGTATCACAATCACCTCTGGCAGCAATTTAGAGAAAATAGTCGCAAATTTTTTAAGTCAATTGTTTCCCACAACAACAAGAAAATTGAAGTCAATTTGAATTTTATTAGAATAAATTAAATTATTCTGCAATAAAAAATACAAGAAAAATTCTTGTTGCTCTGTAGATGGATTTATTTTTAAATTAAGAAATGAATAAGTATTGTGAAATAACAAAAATAATGAACTGAGAAAATCCTTTGGAAAATTTTCATTGAATGACTTGTATTGATTTTAATATTTCACAGTGATTGCAAATTGATCGAATTAAAATTTTCAAAAATAAAGCTATGCATTAAAAGTAAAGTTTTAACAGTTTCGCAATTTTTTATAAACCCCTGTTTAAAAAAGTGAATTGGGTACCAAAAAAAAAGATTAAAATGTAAAATTTTCTCTAATTTATTGAAATTTATTCTTCCTTAATAAGTGGTATCACAGTTTCTGATAACAATAAATATACATCAATTGAGGTGTGTTTTTACAAAAGTCCATTGACAATTGATGTAAATCTGGTAAAATCCTACCTTTTTGCAAACCGATACAGATAATGTTGGGTCAAAATCAATGAATCAGTGATATCAAGTATCAGTATTCCGACATGATTTATAAGAACATTTTGTACAATAAATCAAGATTTGATTGTTCTAACAAACTACTTAAACCCTCATCTACTTGATTTCTGAACATTCTAAAATTAAATTCATGCAAAAAAAAGCTCCCAGAAAATTTTAAATTATGCTCATTAATTAAAATTTTCATTTACTTATGAAACAAAAACAAGAAAAATTCTCTCAACTAGAAAACTGTGCATGACTAAATGAGAAAGCAAATATTTTGATTAATTTAATCTAATTCTTCATCAGAAAATTTTTCCAAGCATTATAAAATCTTTTCAGTACCAGAAAAATAACTTAAGGCAGATTTTAGGGTATGTGGGATGAATGTTCAAAAAGGAAATAAAATCTTTTAAATATTTTTGTCAATTAATTTTCCTAACCTAAAATGATTTTTTTTTTTTTTAAAAAAAAAAAATATATTTTTAAAAATCACATTGGAACTGTGAGACAATAAATAATTGAAATATTGACAAATGTCAATAAAAAACAGAAGTTAATAAATTAAAATCGTCACACGCTGTTCATGTTGGTGTGGATAATAAAGGATGTGTAGGTAGGAACATAGGCCAAATTAATTAAAACTGATGGCGGTTTTGAGAATTTATTGAAAAATCGATGTTGATTTATTTTTTTCGTTTCGAGTTTAAATGCAGAACTGAGTGGATTTCAATGACCCTTGAGAGAAAAAAAAATCTGACAGTTCAGAGGTTGTTCGTGGGAATGTTAAGCACTGCTTTCAGTTGTGGGTTATGTAATAAAAGCAGATTCTTTTTTCGGAGCGTAAATTTATTTATCACACATTAATGTGAGATTTTAACAAAAAAAAATTAAAAGGTTAATTGATTTTGACACTTGATGAAATTGTTGAGGCTGTGTATTTTATTTGAAGAATTGTGATATTTTGACAGTTGGTGTGATTTAACGTGGAATTTAAAGGTAGAATTATTTTTTTTAAATGGAAAATATTTAGGAACTGCTTTTAAGATTTTTTTTAATCATTTCAAGATTTTTAAAATAAGAAATTCTAACGACTTTTTGAAATTCAAATTTTCAAATATTTTCAAAGTTGAATTCATAACGGTCACTTCAAAGAAAACTATATTTTCTAAATGCACTAAATTTTCTCTAAAAATCCTTAACTGTCACAAAAAAGCTTAAAAATCTTCATAACATCCACCAAAAATTATTCCACACAATACCATCCATCAACTCCCATATCACTAAAATTAATCAACAATATATCACTCGTGAGACATAATCCATATTTTAAGGATCATAAAATCAACTCACATGAAACAAGAATAATTTTTTGATTTTGTTAATTTCAAACTTTTCTTCTCTTCTTTTCATGATAAGACAGCAAGAAGAGAAGCAAAGAACGAGAAAAACTCTTCTTCAAGTGTCAGATTTATTTCAATAATTTTTTTTGTTCTCTCTTCTCCTTACTTCCTCTATATTTATATACATACACAAAAAAAGAAGAATTGTTGAAAAATTCAGTGTGCATTAACTTGTTGCTTCTATCATAAAACTTATAATATTCATCACATTCTCACACAAATACTCACAAAAGTGTTCATATAAAATTTATTCTATGATTTTATGTTATACATTGGAGATTATAGTAAGAAAAAGATGATAAAACGAATTGAGCAGGAAGTGAGAGGCAATTTTGATTTAATATAATCGCATAAAAAGATAAAAACAGAAGTGGATATAAGTTATAATTTGTATGATCGAATATTGGTATTTCTTAGTCGATCAATTCGGTCGAAATCTTGGTATTATCATTAATTTAGATGAAATATATCTCGTTTTCTTTTGATATCTGTGATGGATATCAATGGGAAAAGTTGAACTTTTCTGGAGTTAGTTGTAAAAAAAATCAAAAAATAAATGGTTTTAACTCGATACTTAAATATTTGTTATAAATAAATGCTTAGGATTTGAACCTCCAAATTTCAATTTTTGTAAAAATTATTCAAATTTTATTAATTTTCAAGAAAATTGGTATGTTTTAGTATTGCTAAAATTTGTACTCTTTTAAAAATTAACGATAAAATAGTTTTTAAAAGAAAATTCTAAGTTCAAAAATCTTTTAGGACTACTCTTACATCAAAAATCATCCCAACTTCTCACAAATGAACTTAAAGATCTTTTATTTGATTGATTCGAATTGGTATAAATGATTCACACTTTTATGGTTATAGAAGAAAATGAGAAGTAAGAAAAAGAAGAAAATGAAAAAAAATATAAGGATGGGAATGATATCCTTATTATAAGCCAAACAAAACCGCACATCAATGTCGAATGTTCAAAAGAAGGGAAATATTTTTTTGGTGTCTATGAAAGGGCATATGAGTGTATGTATGTATGAATGGACCTTTTCTGTTGTAAAAATTTATGGCATTTTATCTCATTTTTCCTTTTTCCTCTTTTTTTTCTCGTGTTTTTCACAGATATAAAATTGAAGTTGCCGGCAAAAGCCTTCCCGTGTTAACAAATTTGGACAAAGGTCGATATGGGGTGATTGTATTTGAGAATCTCGATAAATATTTATCAATGGATAAGTGGAATCGAGAATTGCTCGATAAATATTGTCGTGAATATTCCGTTGGTATTGTCGGTTTTATGAGTGCGAGTGAAGAGACATTGGTCGGTGCTCAATTAAAAGGATTTCCATTATATGTACATACAAATTTACGATTACGTGATGCAAGTTTAAATCCAAGTTCACCAATACTCAGACTTACACGTGCTGGTGATACGGCATGGGGTCCATTACCCGGTAACGATTGGGCTGTTTTTCAGCACAATCATTCCACTTATGAGCCACTCGAGTTTGCACAGAAAAATACACTCGACTATCCAAATGATGGCGGTATTCAGCCACCATTAACCACAGTACTTCAAGATCATGGAAAATTGGATAATATCCAACGAATATTTTTTGGTGCTGGACTAAAGTTTTGGCTCCATCGACTGCTTTTCCTAGACGCTTTATCATATCTAAGTCATGGTCAATTAAGTGTTAGTCTTAATAGAATGATTCTCGTCGACATCGATGACATTTTTGTTGGCGAACGAAGTACACGTTTAAAGCCGGACGATGTTCATGCACTCATATCAACCCAAAGTCGTATAGCTGAATTGGTACCAGGCTTTAGATTTAATCTCGGCTTTTCAGGCAAATATTTTCATCATGGTACAAAAGAAGAGAATCTCGGCGATGACATGCTACTGAGAAATGTTGATAAGTTCACATGGTTTAGTCACATGTGGAATCATCAGCAACCGCACTTGTATGATAATCTCACAATTCTCATGAACGATATGATGTTGAATAAAGAATTTGCAAAACAAAAAGGAATCCCTTTAAATTCTGGTTATTCAGTATCACCACATCATTCGGGTGTTTATCCAGTTCATGAGCTTCTCTATGAAGCATGGAAGAAAGTTTGGAATGTAAAAGTAACGTCGACTGAAGAGTATCCACATTTAAGGCCTGCACGACTTCGGAGAGGCTTCATACATCGTAACATTATGGTATTACCACGACAAACTTGTGGATTATTTACACACACAATGTATATAGGTATGTTTGATATTTGATATCGTTTTTTTTTTTTTTTTAATTTACAAAAAATTTATTCTTTTTATTTGTAATGAAGAAATTGGGTTAATCGCTGTGAAATAAATATTGAAGTGGAATATGAATATATTGTGAATTTTTTCTTATTTATAACATTTATAAGTGATATTTGTCAAGTTTTTAAATATCTGAATTTCAATTTTTATTAAATATTAAAAATAATTATATCCTAGGTTCAAATCCTACTAACTAATTAACTATTCGAAGAATTTTAGCTATGTTGATGTTTATACGTTTTATACTTTTTATTGCCTTTTTTTATTTTTGAACTCTTTAGTCTACTACGAAAAAGAAGTTTATTCACAGTTAATTTTTCATTCAATATTTATTGTCAAACACAGTCCCATAAATTGTGAATTATACGCAACACAAAAGCCTATATATTCATATTTCCATGCTTCGATCATTCTTAATGTCTTTATTTATCTTTCGTTTTTTTTCTCGTTATTTATAAATCAAACAGATCGATATCCAGGAGGGCGTGATAAACTAGATGAATCGATACAAGGCGGTGAATTATTTCAAACGATAGTTTATAATCAAATCAATATTTTTATGACACACATGTCCAATTATGGAAGTGATAGATTGGCACTTTATACTTTTGAGTCGGTTATTAAGTTCCTTCGGTGTTGGACGAATTTGAAGTTAACATCAGCACCTCCACTTCAATTGGGAGAACAGTATTTTAAGTTACATCCAGATGAGAGTGATCCAATTTGGGGAAATCCATGTAAGTTCCTCTAAATATTTCAGCTTTTTAGACAAAAAAATCTAACCTCAAAATAATTTTCTCAAACTCAACAGGTGAAGACGCACGGCATCTCAAAATTTGGTCACGTAGCAAAAGCTGTGATTCTCTGCCGAAATTCCTAGTAATAGGTCCACAAAAAACAGGCACAACAGCACTTTATTCGTTCCTTAGCATGCACCCGAGTCTGGCGAGTAATCTACCCAGTCCCGATACATTCGAAGAGATTCAATTTTTTAATGGAAATAATTATTATCGTGGCCTCGACTGGTACATGAGTTTCTTTCCATTGCTAAATGCAACATCATCTAATAGTGTACATATAGGAACGCCATCAAGCAGTAGCACAAATGCAAGGTATTTCTTTGAGAAGTCTGCCACGTATTTTGATGGTGATTTAGTGCCAAAACGTGCCCATCAATTGTTACCAAATGCAAAACTTGTTGTTATATTATTATCACCAGCTAAACGTGCATATAGTTGGTATCAACATACTCGAGCGCACGGTGATGTAATTGCTAATAATTATAGTTTCTATCAGGTTTGTAATAGTGAACTTAATTGTTATTATTATTAAACTAATAAAATATTTTTTACTCCCATAAAATGAAGGTCATTACGGCCAGTGATACGGCGCCAAAGCCACTACGTGATTTAAGAAATCGATGTTTAAATCCCGGTAAATATGCTCAACATTTAGAACGATGGCTCGCTTTTTATCCAGCTCAGCAGCTACACATAATTGATGGTGAACAGTTACGACTAAATCCAATTGATGTGATGAATGATCTCCAAAGATTCCTCAAAATAGCACCATTAATGGATTACTCAAATCACCTACGCTATGATCCCAAAAAAGGTTTCTACTGTCAGGTGCTTAATGAGACGCGAAATAAGTGCTTGGGTAAATCAAAAGGTCGCATTTATCCGGAGATGGATGAAAAGAGTACAAAAATTCTTCAAAGGTAAGTGCCTTATTGATATGAACACAACAAAATTTGAAACTTTTTTTTTGCATACATAAGCCTATCAACACATATTACGTCTATTCTGCTTTCATTTATGGCAATGCTTAAGCAGTGAAATGAAAAATTAATTTAATTCATTCATGAGCTGTAGAGTGTGTGTACTTGTAGGTGTTATTTTTGTGCAAACCGGAAAAAATGGCAGGAGAACAGAACATGAATTTAAGATTTTTGTTTTTCGTATATGTGGGAGAGATGTTCATACAAGAATCAGAAAGAGCAAAAGACATGCTAAAGCTTGTTAATTAAAGTTTCATTTCATGCGAAAAATTGCAGAAACATTAAATTAAATTCCCTTTTTTATCTGATTGCTGTGGATGGCAGGGTTAGGATTGGTTTATTAATAGTTTTTCTAATAAGTGTTCTCTAGAAAGCGCATTTTTGTCAAATAGCATATCACATTATTGCAAAACACATTTTCAATTGTTTCCAAAATTAAAGCAATGATTTATTAATAAATTCCAAAGAAATTCTCAAAAATTCTGTTTTTCCAAAATTCAAAAATTAGTTTTAATCCTAATTAATTTAAAATAACAACCCTCAACTAATAAACCAATTTACAAACCATAAAAATCTCCATCCAATTACCAAACCCTGCAACTCTTCCCTCATGATTCCCATAAAAGCTCGCTTTTTTTATTTCCTAAAAATTTCATTCTAAAAGCAATACACAACTAACTGTGCAATTTACCATTGAATGAAAAAAGAGAACGAGCGAGAATGGGATGATCCCCCACCTGTATGAAGGGATAAAACTCAGAATAAGTCTCGAAAAGCAAAAAAAAAAGTACAGCAAAAACTGTGAATAAATAAATAAGCAAAGAAGAAAAACTTTTCATTTATTTTCCACTGTACGAGATTGAAGAGGAAGATGAGGATGAAGGTAGAAAAAAAAGAAACTTAAAAAGTTCCTCATTTCCAACTCACTCACAGCAAAAGAGACGCGTTGCTGCAATGAATATATTTTGAGAGCTTATTTGCATCCCCCAACACTTTTGGAATGATGTTATCAAGGTGTTGAATAATTCTTTTATTTTTTGAAGAAGGATTTACGGATGGATGAACAAGTATGTGTATGTCTTAATAGAAAGAATGTAGTTCCAACATCCACAGCAAACACTTATACTAATAAAAACAATAATAATATTTGAAGCAAGGAAATGAAATTTCATTTTCCTCATTCTATTGATTTTTTTTTTTGCTTTTCTCATCCACATTCAACCTTCAACATTTCTCCAACCTCCGATGAATGTGCAATCATCATTTTTTTCTTTCTCTCTGAGCTACTCTTTTCGAAGAGCGGCTGCCGTGTTGCGGCACATCACATCAGACACAAAATGAACGATAATATGCAATTAAATTTGCATAACTTTCTTTTCATTCTTGAATAATTTTTTATTTTTATTTTTTTGTTCTACTTGCTTCCTCCTTATTATATTTTTTTGTTGTTATTCGCCATCTTCCACCTGGTGATTTTTGAATAAAACAAAAAAATATAAATTGGGAAATGAAACGAATAAAAAGAAAGAAAGAAAAAATTTGAATGAGAATGAAAGAGTGAAGGAGCAATCGAACAAATTTTCCAGCTTATGGCATGCATAACAAATGGGTAGAAGTATAGTAAAAGAAAGAAAAAGAAAGTTTTTTTATTGCTCGTTTTAAGTTTGCTGCTACCGATATTTTTATTTTTCTGAATAACTTGATTTTAGCGCAACTTGACAGGGGTTGCATTTGTTTTAATAAAGATAACGGTTAAGTTTTTGTTAGTAGACTGTCCGAATGGTTATGAATTTTTATGGCATGAGGACGAGAAAAAGTCAATATTATTCTTTATCATTACATCACCATAAAAATTCATGTGACAAGTGTTTGGAAAATGCTCATTTTATGGAGTCTGTTGCCATTTTTTTTATGAGGTTATTCAATTACTCTTGAAATTTAATTTTCGTAAGAATTTATTTTTTTGTAAGAAGTTTCTGAAAAAAATCGACCCAAAGAGGATAAAAAAGGCAAAAAGGTAGCAACCTAAGCTTCTCTTCGAATTTTTGTGTGGCTTTGAAGATGAAAAAATTGTGAAATTTTTGCAATAAACATGACCTTAAGAAATTGTACACATCTGCAATTACCATGCTCTTTGTATTCCATTTGCTAAGACATAAATGTATTCAACTCCCACTTGGATTCCTACATTTGTTTTGTTTATCCAACAAATTATTATTCAATCACCAGCATAACTTAATGAAGAGCTTTTTGCAACCTACAATATAATGTCTTTGTGTGGGTCCATAAATGTGGGTGTTGGAAATGAAAATTTATGAATTAATGGATTTGCTTTTAACTTATTAAATACAAAATATAAGAAAAAAATTTGTTGTGTCACTATGCTGAAATCAAAATGTCATTGAAATGAACCTTATGGGATTCATTCGCATTGATTTTATTATGAAATTAGATTGAAATCTGCTTTTTAAATTAAGGGTATTGAAAGGTGAATTATTATACATTTAATTAAGAGTTGGAGAGAAAAAGTGACGCAGAGGAACTGTGGTCAGGAGATTTGGGATAGAATCAAGCTTAATTTTTTGTAACCAGATTAAATTTTTATTCTTAATCAATTCTGATTCATATATTACATAAAATCTAGTCCCCACATATAACTTTTCAAGTTCAATTCATCAATTTCCTAAATTCATAATTCCTACATCCTCTCAAAGCTACTCAACTGAAGTTAGCCGGAAAATCCCAGCCGGAATTTCGGCAGACCATTTCGGCAGACCGTTTCGGCCGAAATTTTAATATTAATTTTTTCAGTTATCCGCCTTATTTTTTCGGCCGACCAAATTTTTTCGGCAGACCAGATTTTTTGCTGACGGATTTATTTTTATGGATTTATTTTTTTCGGCCGACTAAATTTTTCGGCCGACCAGAATTTTTCGGCAGACCAAATTTTTTCTGCCGACCAGAATTTTTCGGCAGATCAAATTTTTTCGGCAGACCAATTTTTTTCGGCCGACCAAATCTTTTCGGCCGATCATTTTTTAATTAATGAGATTTGAACACAGGAGCTTTGGGAGCAAAAAAAAAATTTCTTTCTAAACACTTAAGCCAATACTTAAAATTTTTATTTTTCTTGTGTTTGGCTAAATGACATATTTAAATGATAAAATATTTTATTACATAAAAAATTCATATTTATTATTTTGTAGAAATTATATACTTCACAAATCATTATTACTTTTTAAAAAAAATATTTCGGCAGACCAAAACTTTTTTTAAAAATTTCTTTTTTTCACAACTCCAATTTTACATATTTTGTTCCTATGTGCATAGAGGTTCACAAAAAATTAGGCTCATTGGAAAATTGGAATTTTTAGATTTTTTATTTACATTTACAACATTTTTAAAAAGCTTTGGATTTTTTTAAAAAAGATATTTGAAAAAGAATTAATGTTCACATTTACAAACACTTTGTTTATGTGTGAAATTATTTGATACCTTTTGACATGTGTCAAATATTTAAAAAAAATCTTTTTTTTAATTATGGTGCAAATTTAACATATAAACAAAGTGTTTGAAAATGTGAACATTATTTTTTTCAAATGCCTATCCTATTTTTAAAAAAATCCAAAGCTTTTTAAAAATGTTGTAAATGTAAATGAACGCTTTCAGAGAAGAACGTGATAGAAAAAACCGGTCATTTGAAATTTGAAAATTGTTAACCGATTTTTGCAAAACAAATGCCTAAAAAATTTTGTTTACAAAGAAAAATTCAATTTGTCATATTTTAATATTATTAAAATATCAATTTAAAATGTTAAATCAATAATATTAAAGCAAAATTTTTTAGGCATTTGTTTTGCAAAAATCGGTTAACAATTTTCAAATTTCAAATGACCGGTTTTTTCTATCACGTTCTTCTCTGAAAGCGTTCATTTACATTTACAACATTTTTAAAAAGCTTTGGATTTTTTTAAAAATAGGATAGGCATTTGAAAAAAATAATGTTCACATTTTCAAACACTTTGTTTATATGTTAAATTTGCACCATAATTAAAAAAAAAGATTTTTTTTTTAAATATTTGACACATGTCAAAAGGTATCAAATAATTTCACACATAAGCAAAGTGTTTGTAAATGTGAACATTAATTCTTTTTCAAATATCTTTTTTAAAAAAATCCAAAGCTTTTTAAAAATGTTGTAAATGTAAATAAAAAATCTAAAAATTCCAATTTTCCAATGAGCCTAATTTTTTGTGAACCTCTATGCACATAGGAACCAAATATGTAAAATTGAAGTTGTGAAAAAAAGAAATTTTTAAAAAAAGTTTTGGTCTGCCGAAATATTTTTTTTAAAAAAATAATAATGATTTGTGAAGTATATAATTTCTACAAAATAATAAATATGAATTTTTTATGTAATAAAATATTTTATCATTTAAATATGTCATTTAGCCAAGCACAAGAAAAATAAAAATTTTAAGTATTGGCTTAAGTGTTTAGAAAGAAATTTTTTTTTGCTCCCAAAGCTCCTGTGTTCAAATCTCATTAATTAAAAAATGATCGGCCGAAAAGATTTGGTCGGCCGAAAAAAATTGGTCTGCCGAAAAAATTTGGTCTGCCGAAAAATTCTGGTCGGCAGAAAAAATTTGGTCTGCCGAAAAATTCTGGTCGGCCGAAAAATTTAGTCGGCCGAAAAAAATAAATCCATAAAAATAAATCCGTCAGCAAAAAATCTGGTCTGCCGAAAAAATTTGGTCGGCCGAAAAAATAAGGCGGATAACTGAAAAAATTAATATTAAAATTTCGGCCGAAACGGTCTGCCGAAATGGTCTGCCGAAATTCCGGCTGGGATTTTCCGGCTAACTTCAGTTGAGTCTCAAAGCTTACTTTAAGCTCAAAAGAGACTAATCATCCACATGCTATCACCAATCTGTCAACTGTCCAATTAAGAAATAATTGAATTATCTCAAGAATATACCAAATCATACAACAGACTGATATGCCACAATTAACCTTATCAATAATGCGCCATCATATCTTAAATCACAAAAAAATGAAGCTTTTTCCATCCGCCTTCTGTTTCAGAAGAAAAAATAAAGAAACTTTTTATGCTCTTATTATGTTGCTTGCACTTCGTAACAGAAGAAATTCTTTTTTTCTCAAAAAAAAAAATAATAAAATAGGAAAGAAAAAAGTTTCTTTTCATCCTGCCTGATACTCAAAAGTTTCTGTTGCCTTCTCCCCATCCTCTTCTTGTTCTCTTCGTTCATGGAAATTAATTCCGGATTATATTAATATTAAGCTTCTCTCTTACTGTTTATTTTCATGCCATTTCCTCATCCTTTCTTAAATCTTAAAACCGCCACACCAAAATTGATGTTCTTTTTTTTTCTTTTCTTTTCCCAATGTAGATATTATTTGAGTCACAATACGGCGTTAGTGAAGCTATTGAAAAAACTTGGATCGAGACCGATACCGACATGGCTTAAAAATGAGCTTTCGACAACGACATGAATGCCAAAAAAATATATATTATATATAAAATAAATATAAAAAAATGTAAGAAAGAATTTTTTAATACACACACCGAGACAGACATCGATGGAACAAAAAATAAAAATAAAATAAGCAGCAGCAAAAAAAAGGGGAGAGGAAAAGCAAAAAACACAAAATTGGAATGTCATTAATGGGGCCATTCAAAATCAGCAAGCACAAGCACAAATAGCTTTCCGGTGTCATCTTATAACAACATTGGAATATGAATATCCAACACAAGAAAAAAAAATACCAAGCAGCTACAATAATAATAACGAGAGCGAAGGAAAGACGACGAAAAAAAATCCCAATAACCATTTTCATCCGACATGTTGAGAAGCAGCAGATCTCTTTATTCGAGAATTAAGGAGATTTCTTTACATCATCGAGTACAGACACAAATGACAAATCTTTATTAGCGATTGTCTGTGACATTCCATTCGCGTTCAATTAAGTCTAAATGGATATGAAATGTAAAACAGCAGCGGTGTGTATCAGAGTGTAAGATGAAGCGAGTAAAAATCAATAAATTTAACGAAATAATTCTGTAAATATAATAGGATGACGATATTGGTGAACATAATAGATGTAATATTTGACAGTTGATTTAATATTTAATTTTGCTATAAATAAAAAAAAAATATTTTTTTTTTGATTTCTCAGATTTCTGAGAGAAAGAAAGAAAGCAGCTAATAGGTTAAAAAATATTATTCTGTAAATTCGTGTCAATAATAATTTATCATCATATTGTCAATTCCTCATTTATGTACGCCACATTAATTAAGTGCTATTTGTTTAATATACATTAATATTTTTATTTTTATTATTATTCCAACTGCTGTTATCATGAAAATTATTGAAATATGAAGCATAAAGTGTCATCAATGAAAAATGACGATACACAACGCGCGACATAATTTTTAACTCAACATGCTGAATGGAATCCATATGAAAAATTTTATAGATAAGGTTTTTATTTTTTTTTTTTTTTATTCATTGCCGGCTCGTTTTGTTTGTGCTTTAAATGCCTTTAAATGAAGTGAATGAGAAAATTCGATAAATATTTATTGAAAATAAATTGTCATCGGCTTTGATAAACGCGAGTTGTTGTACTGAACTTTTATAATGTACTGGAAGGCTTTTAAAGGTTAAATTTTGTCAACTCGACGGTATTACAACCCCCAAATTGCCATGTAAAATTCCACAAAATTAAAAATCCCAATTTCGTGGAATCAATCTCATCAAATTAAGCCAAACTCTCGAAAATTTTGCACAGCTTAATCATCAATATCAATTTCCATGGTATTTTAAGTCATTCAGCAAATTCTCTCAGAATCTTTTTTGTTCAGTCAATCAACCAATTTATCGAGAAAAATACGCTCTGATCTCTTTTTTAAATCATTCAATGAAAAATTATTGAAATGTTTGTGTTATGAATTACATGATATTTATTGCATCAATTATTATTGTTTCGAGTAGTTTTATTCGATTGAACAATAAATAATTGATGACTCGTAGATGGAAGATGATGTGTGCTGCAACACAGCATCCCCAATCAATAAATAATAAAATTTCCTAGTGTTGATTAATATACTCCTTAATTTGAAGAGAAAATAATGAAAATTCTCGATTTAAGTTAAAATTTGAGTAAAATTATCCCAACAAAAAATAAATTTTGAAACTTTAAACATAATCCCAAAATTTTTGAAAATTTTCTTAAAACATATTTTCCCTCCATAGCACCTTGTAATCAGAGAATTATTTCCATACTGAGTCAATATTTAAATTAATTTTTTTATCGCTGGATTATCAGATTTCAATTTCCATCCCTACCCATCATTATTTTTTTAAAAAAAAAAAAAATTAATGTTGACAACAAAAGTATAACAGAAAAAAATTTTACGGAATAAAATAATCAGCTGCAATTAATCCCACACAATGAGATCATGTGCAACTGCAGAACAAAAGCAAAAAAATAAAATCAAAAGGAATGAATTATTCCACGAATGCGAAATGTGAGAAGCACAAACAATAATGATGATTGACGTATGACTGACTCATATATATTTTGCCTCATGGCAAAATTCTAATCATGCCTTTCAAATTCGCTGTCACGCAGTTATGATGTGCACAATACTTTATTCTCATATGAGAGAGATTTTCAAATCACTTAAACACATTTTTTTCGAAGTGATTTTAACAGATTTGTATGACTGCTTGGTATAGATTAATCTAATATAAGAGGAAACTGCCCGCTGTGACCGAAATTAAATTGTAATTAATTCAATCAGCTTTTGATGCGATGATTTGTCCGATTAGTTAATTTTTGTCATTCATTCTTGGCATTTATTGGATTTAAAGTTTGATGGCTAAGTCAATTATCCATTGGGAATTAAAATAACATTCCCAGCATGCAAATGTGATGTGGGGTTGAAAATATTTTAGGATCTAATTTTTATTAATAAACTTGAATTAAACCCCTTAACGCGAAATTCCACGAGTTTCTTCTAATTTCTGACTTTAAATGCCTTCAATAATCTATTTTCAAACAACTCTTTAATCTATTCAAGTCATCAAGTGTGACAGTTGATAATTCTCAATGAGACATCATGTCAAGGCAGCTCTCTGTGCAAAAAAATATTAATAATAATAGCAAAGTTAACTGTTCACTTAAGCGAGTTAAATGATTGAATTTCATTTACAATTCAAATTTCATTTCAAGAACAAAATGAGAAAAAAAATGATTGCAAATGCAAAGGCGTCTAGCAGAGATTGCTTAATATACGTGTATGAGATCAAATTTGTATTCATATGTAAAATGAAGCATTATTGTTTGTTTTAGATGCAAAATTGTAATTTAATTTATTGAAATTTGAGATTGAAAATGTTGTTCATGTAAATGGCTTTATTGATCGGGAGAAATGTTGATTTTACTTAATTGGGATGATAGAAAATATTTAGTTTAATTGATTAGAGCTGAATTAATATTGAACATTGGAGATTGTTTGCTGACAAATAATTTGGAAATTACATATCAGATAAAAAAAATTGAAAATTTAAATTTTAACAATTTTTTGAAATTTTAATTTCCAATTTTTATTAAAAACTTTGAAACGTCATAAAATAAAACTAAACAATATTTTTGTGGAAAAATCTCAAGTAGTCAACAGCATCATCAATATCTTCAGTTTCAACAATATCATTTCTAACATGGCAACATAAAACTCACAATAAGCCATAAAACACGAAAGGATAGCATTTACAGCCTAAATCACAATTCCTTTCAAATCGCAAATTGGTAATTACTTCCAGTACGTTAAATTCATAAAAAGTTATAAAAATAAAAATCCAATCGAAGTGCGAACAGAAATATTTCATAATTAAGAGTACATTTCTTTTTATTCACTCACTATCAGCACTTCCATTCACTTCATTTCATTTAATGCTTCCCATTTTTTCCTATTCATTAACTTGAAATGATTGATAACGATAATAATTATCATTTTTAATTCCTTTTTTTTCGTTATTCTACCTCATTTAAGTCTTTTGCTGTGTTTTTTTACTTGTTTGGGGATAAACATGGCAAGCTTGCGTAAGCTAAGTATCATAAAAATTTTTAATTACTAAGCTCAAGTTTAAATTTAAATAATTTCTCTAAAATCAATTAATCTATATTGCTTGCATTTTTTATTAACTTTAAACCCCTAAAAATCACATTTATGCATGTAAATCGTAAAACCGATAATAGAGTGAGATACGAGAAACATTAAGTAATTAATTGATTTTTGCATAAGATAAACGTCGAGTGTCGGAGTGTGTGTGTAATCGGAAACCAAACGATCTTGAAATCTAAAAAACATGTGAACTTTTTGCCACATATGACTTGCTACAGTTATATGAATGTACTTAATGAATGTAGAGCAATTAAACAATAAAAATAGTAAAAAATAATTCTGCTAGAATTAAAACAAGTTGGAACTTTACAAACTGTAACGAAGATAAAGCGTATTTTTCCCTTTGGATTTTTTGTTGAGGAAATTGTTAATTTATTGAAAATAAGAAACTTGTCAAATTTTGATGAAGTTTTCAAAAAAAAAATCTTCAATTCAAACTTAACTGCCAATTTGATGTACACTTTTAATCCTCAGCAAAATTTCCAAAAGAAAAATGCGAACAAAAAATGAAATGAGCATCAAGAGAAGAAAAAAAAGAAAGAAAAAAAAATTATAAAAAGTGTCTCAACGTCAATCAAATTAGTTTTAATATGAAAAGAGAAAATTTTAATTATATTATATAAGTGTATACAGGTTCTTATTCTCTCTCACTCTCTCGACACAAAAGAATAAAAAAAAATATATATTTGCATTTTATTCTTTCAATCAAAATTCATGTCACGTATTTGTGAGAGTAAAGAGGATGGAAATTATGTTACTCACGTTAATCGTGATGAGAAAAGGATATAAAAAGGTAGATGATGGAAGACACACATAAAAAAATTATAGAAACATATCGTTATCAGAAATTTAAAGCAAGAATCCTTTGACCTGAAATTTTTTTTGAAGACCTGATTTTGTGTTGATGATGGTGATGATGATGAGAAAAAAGGTGAATCATTTTTTTGGGCATCAAACTTTCTATTCTGTACAGTTTATTAAAGTCAATCGAAGGTTATTTGTTTAGGTTGACAAGAAGAGCATTTTTGAGAATATTTGTAGATTCTTGGAAGATACACTTTTGTAAATCGGACTTGACTTGACATCGGCAATATGATATCAAAATATGAGAATGTTTTGACCCGACATAAGAAGATATAATGTTGGTGTGTGGGATGATGGTGTACAGACTGTTTTCAATGAAATTATCTAAATTTAGATAAAATTGAGCTTGTGAGCATTTTCGTCTGATGAAAATTAAACCCACGTCTTTGCATTGAACTTCAGACTTCTAAACTGTTGTCAAGCTACTCATCTACTGTAATTTCGTCATTTTATGTTCAAAATCTTCAATAAAAGAATTCTCATTCAGCACCCCATCGTCAATTTCTTCTTTTATTATATACTCAATTAAAACCGTACACCTGATCCTCAAATTCCCATATCCACACATATTCAATTAAAAATTCATTAATTTTCATATAAAATTCATTTTCCAAGAAAAAAATATTCAAGCATTAATAACTCATGATAAAGACATGAATGGAGGTTGAAAAAAAATCATAATTAACATGCAATTATAGGGAAAAAAATAAATTGTTAATTGAAATTAAATTGTTGACGATTAAACCCTTGCTTCTAATTAACTTCAATTATAAAACTTTAAATTGAATAGCCTGAAGGTGGATATGTAAAGTGTCGATTTCATCCACATTGTATGCCGATGTCGAGTTTCGAGTTGCAACAGGAAAATATTATTTCTCATTAATTTACTTGTTGACATTAACAGTTTTTGCAATCAACGAGTGATGAGGTTTGAAATATAATATCATGTAAAATGCTGTTGAATTTAATTGAATTGGTAATGACTGTTCGAGCGAAGAGAATTTTTAATGGAGCTCTAATGGAAAAACTGGAACGTTTGATGTCTCAATGACAATATATGAGAAAATGAGTAGTTAGAATGCTTTAGGATAAACTCAGAAAGATTTATGACGACTTTTGAGATAAATTAGAATTTTCTGAAAATTTTATGATTTTTAAGACAATTAAAAATTAGTTTGAGTCAAAATTGGGGTTAAGGTCAAATTTGGAACACTGATACTGAATTTTTCACTACCATGAGTTTGATTCTCATCAAAAACAACTAATTTGACACCTAAGATTCTCCCAAATAAAGATAATAAAGCATAAAAGTGAGAAATTCATTTTAAAATATCAAAATCTTCTCAATTACATCTTCAAACCACAACAATCTCAATTTCATTTATATCATCAAAAGCTAAAAGCTTACTAAAAGCAATGCTCAAAGTTAACAAAATTTAATTACTCACACTTAAAATAAAAATGTTTACCTTCATCATCATCATCCATCAGCATGATTCATTCTCTCTTCAACATTAAAGTTCATGCAATTTTACTACACGAAAGCATTTTACAGTGAAAATAAATCAAATTAAAATTAAAATAAATTAATTCCTCATAAAAAAGGAGGCAACTAAAAAAGGAGGAAGTGCAGAAGGAGAAACAAAACTTTTTAATAGAAATTTCCTCATTGACAAAAATATTTTTTTTATCTCTCTATGTGTGTATGTACGTAACAAAAAAAAAGTTGTAAAATAAGGAGAACAAAAAAAATTTTTTTTGCTGTTTAAAAAATTTTTCCTGAAAATTAATTTCAATTCATACTTCCTCTCTCTCTCCATGTAATTGCTGTGTTAAACAAATTTTTATTCGCCATGTGAAATGAGAGAGTAAAATAATTTTTTTAAAATTATTCTTCTTTTAATAAATGAACAAAACATGAGAAAAAAAAATAAAAATTAAACAAGAAAATTTTTTTTCCCAGTCATAAAAAACACTTCAAAGTGGAGATGAAAACGATTGAAAATTTAATTATAATTAAACACAAGAGAGAAAGAGATGAAGGAGAAGAGAGCATCATAAATTGAGTAAAGAAAACTTCTTTGTCATTTGTCATTTACTCCGTTACAAAGCCCGAGCGGTACATTGATACAAAAATCTATAAGTTGACTAAAATCTCAATGTAAAAGATTTTAAACTCAAAATTTCTTGATAGACCTCAAAAATTAAGTTTAAGTAAAAAATTGTCAAAACATAAATAAATTTTTTGACAATATTAAAGCTTTAATTATTATGCATCTACACATCACAATCAATGTATCGCTCGGGAGATATTTTACAGAAAATTACATGCAAACATTTATCTTTTCCCTTTCAACTCTATTGACAATGAATAAAAGCTTTGAGTTCTTGTATATAATATATATCTCATTTCATTAAGATTCAATTACACTACTTTTAAGTAGATCGCAATAGATACAAATTTCTACGATAAATACATTTTATATATTGTATTACAGAAAATTTATAGACTGAAACATGATTTTTTTTTATTTATCATTATTGTTATAATTATTGTAACTGTAAATTTCACAAAATATATAAATACACATATACACATTTAATTGATGCTCCATTATCCTTTCCACACAAGCACACAAAACCCCATTTATTTTATGCTTATTTGTAGATTTATATGAAGTAATCATGAACGAAAATAATGTAAATGATGAAAATTAATTAAAACAAATATTTTTCGTGCCATTAACAAGCGAGCATTAAAATTTCAAGAGTATTGCTGGCAATTCTTTTTTCATGTATTTTAATGCCATTAAAAGACTTTTTCTCTTTGTTGAGCTTTTTTTGAGATGTAATGTAGGAATTTTTGGTTGAAATAGAGAAGAAAGATGTGAAATTAAGTGGAATGTTAATGAGATGTGTTTTGCAACAATAAGTTTTAATATTAAAAAATTATTTGGAGTATTTTTGAAAAAAGATAAAAAGCTCAAGTTCGAATCTTATAAAATTTAGAGAAACTTCATAAATAACTAAATGGAATTTCATCTTGTTTTTCAAAAATTCCTTTTTATTTTGTCACAAAAAAGCTTTAACAATTAATAATATTTCCGCTCACTTTACCAGCATTTTCATGAATTTTCCATCTCGTCGCTCCACAACGAATTCGACAATTTAAACAAAATAAAAATTACCACTTTTTGAAGCTCTCACGTCTTTTTCAAGTCTTACTGTCGAATGCTTCTTAATTTCTTAATCAAATTAGACAAAAAAAAAGAATGAAATTGTGTATAAAAAATAACAATTCTGTTGTAAATTTAATTTAATTATAGTTTAATGTTAAGATTATATTGTAGTATATATAAAATGAAAATGAAGAGATATCAAGATGAAGAAAATTTTAATTTCATAATTAAATTTGAAAATGAAAAGAAAAAAAAAATTGAAATTTAATTTTATGGTTTCCAAATAAGCATTGGAAAATGAAGAAAATTTTACATCATGTAAGATGACAATAAAGAGAAAAAAATAGAGAAAAATCAACTTTTTTGTTTGTCTTTTATTCTTGAATTAATTATATTCTCAATTTAATGTTTTCAGAAAAGTTTTCTGTTGCTTTCAGCATAAAAAGAAGAGAAGAAATAAAAACTTTTCTTTAAAAAATAATATTTAAACTGAAATTTTATTAAAATTAAATTTTTGAAAAATTTAAATATTTAATCTAAATTTATTTAAATAGATATTTACAAAATATTATTATTTTAAAAATTGTCTAAATATCTACCAAATTCTCTGACATCCGGCATTTCCAGCAACTCAACCAAATCAAAGTTCAAGAATATCACCATTCAAGGTACAAAATTGCAAAATAAAATTGATAATTCACCAAAAATAATTTTTTTAAAAGAAGAAAAAATAACTTATTTGACCTTGATCACTTTCAACGTGACCATTTACTTTTTATTATTGTCTACAATCACTTCAATTAATTTATTGCACATTTCTAAAAACAGACTAGAAGAAATTCGACTAACCGTGACTAAATCAAAAAAGTTGTGAAATTTTTAGATTGATTTTTGTAAGAAACTTTGAATTTTTGGAGACATATAAATTGAAAATCTTAAGCTTAGATTGTCAGACAAGTTTAATACATTAAACAGTTAACATTACTTCCAATTTTTTTATTTATTTTATCAAAGTTATTCAATTAAAATCAAAATGAGAGCTTGGCAAGTTCTTGCTGGCTTATTGCTTGTGCAAATTATTCTAACTAGTGCCTATACATTGCATGAACGTTCTAATGAAGATCAAGAAGAATCAAGTGATTTAGAAGTTGCTGCATCTAACTGGGGACATGGTGGAGGAAGTGGAGGACATGGAGGTGGAAAAGGAGACGGAGGACATGGAGGAAGTGGCGGAGGGGGCGGTGGAGAATCAGGCCATGAAGAATCTGGTGGTTCTGAGCATGGTGGTGATCACTTTTCAAGTGGTGGGCATAAAGGCGATAAGGGTCATAAAAAGAAGGGTTCATGGGAGAAAAAAGAGAAAGGATCACATCATAAGGAAGAACATTATGGAGAAGATGGTGAGGAAGGTGGACACAAAAAGTCATCTTACGATGAAGGTGATTCCTACTCTGAACATCATGATGAAGGAAAGAAATCAAAAGAAGGCAAACATGGACACAAGAAATTCCATAAGAAGGGATCAAAGACAACTGGTTATGACAAGAAAGGACATACTGATGAATATCATAAGGAACACAAGTTCTATGATGATAAACATGATGAAGGAAGTCATAAGGTAAGCAATAAAATTTAAAATTTCAACAAAGTATTTTAACTGAACGATCATCTTCCAGAAACATGGAAAAGATCACAAATATCATCATGAAGATGAAGGTAAACATGGTAAGGGAGGTCATCATGAAGAAGGATTTAAAGAAAGTCACAATAAGAAGAAAGGAGGCTCAGAAAAAGGACACTTCGATGAAGATCACAAAGGATGGGGTGGCAAACACGGTCATGAATCTCATCATTCACATCACGATAAGTTTGGAAAGAAAGGTGGAAAGAAGGGAGGAAGTGAACATGGTAAGTTTGAATTTTATTCCTGGTAACTAGATTTATTCTAGATATTAACAGAAATGTGGCCAGAAATAATTTTTAAATGCAAATTTATGGCTGTGTTAATATCCTTACTAAATTATTCAAATTTTAAGAGGTCAATCATTTTTTTTATTTTCTCAGGCTTCAGTTCAAGCTCAGGAGGTGGTGGGGGCCACGGGGGCTCAGGAGGCCATGGAGGAAGTTCAGGTGGACACGGTGGCCACGACGACGATCATTAGTCACAAATTGATTGATCTGCTATTTTACAGCTTTTGTATTGTTTTCAAAGAGGCATATCACATTTTAATGTTACATAAGAGGCGTTACTTCATACGAAAAAAAATAAGAAATTGTTAAAATTGAAATAAAATCAAATGTTTAAAAATTGAAAGTTGTGTGTTCTTAATGGTTTAATTTGATTTTTTTTTAGACTGTATTGTTTTGGTTTTACGTGAGTTGATAAACAAGACTACATGCAAAAATTTTGGTTGTTTAATATCCATGCGTAACTAATATAAAACTTAATGCAATAGTTTTTTTCTGGATTTAACTTATTTTCTTCTTTGGTGACTTAAATAACAGATAACGGTCTTAAAAAATCAAAAAAAAACTAGAGACGTTGTTCATAATATTTTGACAAATATGCACCATTCACCTGTTCAACCATTACAACACAATCACAAAATCCAATCCAAGAAGCAATCAAGTTGCTGGTCATGGTTTGATACACACTCAAACACACAAAAACATTTCAAAATGAAAAAAAAAAATTTTTTTGGCAACCGACAAAGTCATAAAATAAAATTGTGGCAATTTGGTAAATTGAGCTGAATGCACTTTTCATTATCATGATAAAATTATGCCAAAAGCTCTCGTTCTCCTCTCCCTCAGTTCTCATTTATTTCCAAATTGTGACCTTTAACTATTTGAAATGTTCATGTTTTGTATCTAATTTTAGTGATGTCATGAACTTCCACATTTTATATTATTATTGTAGCATGTCGTTGCCATCAATATAAAATTTCCATCAATCAGCCTTTCAATTATTGATGAATGAAAAATCATTTGGAAAATCAATTTGTGTTCATGAAATAAAATTTAATGAATTTTCATTGATGCAGCGGTGATGAAGAAAAGCGTGTTTTTTTTGTTATGTGAATTGTTTATTAAAAGTAGATTTTTAAATAAATATAGGCGCATATTTTAAGTTAATTTTTGAAAATAGAATTACATTAAGTTTTTGAAAACATGGAACATATTTGGGGTACATAAATTGCCAATCTGTGCTGATGTGCTCAATATTAGTTAATGAATGACAATTTGATGAGAAAATTATTTATTTAATTGGTAAATATTTGTTGAGAATTGAACTCTCATTCAACCAAAACTTTACAATGACAAATATCCTGAAGCTTTATCACGCAGCTTCCACATAAAAAAATAATTTCACTTCAGATCTTGACATGTTCCAGTTCTTCACACAGTCAGCCAAAAAACAGACAACCAAATCCCATTACACATTTTTTTTCAGACAACCATGGAAAATGAACAAAAACCGGGATGAAGAGAAAAAACATTTTATCCACTTTTTTTCCCTCTTCCATAATGTATTCTGTTGTGTGAAATTTACCAGCACACACCGTCACCATATACCTGAATTGTGCGAGATTAATTTTTATTTGCACCTACCTGTATGGATATGAGAAAAATACAATTTTTTTTCCATTTTTAAAAAATATATATTGTGGTATATGACGGCAAATGACAACAGTGAGGCATTCAACCCAAGCATATGAAGAGGAAAATTAAGGCGCGTATTGTTGTACTCGAATCCGCTTGATGAACAAATAAAGTATAATGAACACGTTTACCTACATATTATGCGCATGCAAGCGTCAAAACAAATATAAACACAAAAAAAATATAAAACTTTCATCTCATTCACTCAACGCTAAGCACTTTCATTCCTCATTCTATGTCGATGATGTTTTCACATTCCATTTTTTTATCATCAGCATCAACATCATTGTCCACGCCACAAAGATTTCCCTTTAACTCCTTTTTCATGCTCACAGTCGTATCCGTTTTGTGTACACAAAACATCATTTTTAATCTCTTTCTACAGTCTTTTATGCTTGCTTTTGTTATAAACTCCTATGTCTGACTACTACAACAGGTAATATGGCAAACAATAACTTTTTCTTTTATTATTATTTTGAGTTTTTATAGACAAACAAAAAGAGGAATTTTTTTTTTGTGTAATTTTCATCATCGCAAGTTGATGGTGTTGCATGATTTTCTGCCTTCCCATCTGATCCTTCTATTCACTGCAGAAGCATCATCAAGAAGATTTTTTTGTTGGAATTTAAAGAAAATTTATTTTGGTATAGATTTTGAAAATTTTTGAACTAGCAATCCCCAAAAATCCTCCCCGACTACCCTCTGTTTCATTTTCAAAAATATAAAAAAAGCAACCATGAAGTCATAAGGATCCCGATTTTTTCATCTCACTCAAATTAAGGGAACGAAAACAATCAAATTTCGCATATTTCAGTAGATTAAAGGGGATTTTTGACAGATTAGCGTATGTGAAAGTTTTTTTTGGCGGGTTATTATTGTATATCCATCAGTCTGCTTTTCGTACAGGGATTAAGTAGAATTAACTGTGGGAATTCATGCTTAATTTCAATATTTTGAAAGAAAAAATTTTTAAACTCCGATTTCATGTTGAAATTATAAGGTATTGTATATTGATAAATTCATCGATTTGTAAGCAGATGGAATAGTTTCTAAGCTTTGTTTATAGCAAATTTTAATTTCTCAACTAATGTCCATTATTTGATAGAACAATTATCCAAACAATAGGAATCAAAACCAGTTGAATAATTATGGTTATATGGATTATGATAATTATCATAATTCTGATCTAATTAAGTGAATTTGAATCAATACAATAATCCTTTTCACTGTAATGTGCGAACTGGTTCTTATTTTCGGAATTGAAATTTCGAAAAGTTCTTATTTTCGGAAATGATTTAAATTTTTTTCTACCGTTATAAGAAATTTTATGTAAACAAAAACTTTTTTTTGAAAAAACAAAATGTTTAAACTATGCTGCGTTGGAGTTACAAACAATTAATTGGTAAAAGTGCATTTTCATCGAAATTTTCACAATAAAAATGATTTTTCGTAATAACGGATTTTTCAATTTCAAATTATTATACTGCGAAAAAATTCAAATTGTTTTCGAATCAACTGTTAACTCTACTGTTCGCACATTACAGCCTTTTCACAATACAATTCAAGAGGACTTTCTCAAATCACTCAAACCTCAAGACATGAAGCATTTTACTCAATCAGGTTAAGCTCCATTATCATAAATTAATCCGGTTTCAATAATAGTTTGAATCTTAATGAATTGCCTGTTGAACGTGTTGTATTATACTCATTATCACATTTAATATTGACGAGATTTCAATGGCGTGATAGAAATGGCAATAGCTTAGTGTCATAAGCGTAATTACTTGCCATTAATTAATGTTGATGAGTTCTATAGAATTTTTTGCATGCATGCAATGAAATTGACTTGACTAATTTGAATGACGTTGCCATGAAGATGCATTTCATGATTTTTTAATAAAAATTGTTTTTTTTTTCACAAAATTGACTTCAAAATTCAGAAAGCATAAAAAACATATTTTTTTAATAAAAATTGAAAATTAGACACAAAATCTTAATAAACAACATCTTATAAAAAAACTCAAAAATGTGCTACAAATTTTCAAACAACGCACATTAAATTTTGATAATCTTTAAGGTCACAATCATGGAACGCAAAAAATATCAATAGGCATAAGTGAATTCTACATTTCTCTCACGTACTGAAATCGAAAGAAGAGAAAAAAAAATCTGAGAATTTTTCTATAACCCGAGATAAGAATAAGTATATGATGTGCTGTGTGTATGGAATTTCATCATTTGGCAGACAAAATTCTCGGAAATTTGTTATTAGAATGTGTCACGAGAGTAAATGTGATACAGAACTTTTTGAATTTTTGTATGGATAGTAGCTTATGTGCTGGATGCAAAAATCCGAAATGTTAGTTTCTATTTTCATTTAAGTTATGTAAACTAATGGATGAAATATTTTTCCAGGCATTAAAAAATTATAACAGAATTTGTGTACACAATTACTTCAGTTTTAAAAAATTCAATTGATTTAAAAATTATACCATAATCGTTTCAAGCATTCGAGTATTAAATTAAATCCTAATTGACTTGATAACAATTGATCTGTAATGCCAGCGATGAATGATGAATGAAACTAAAGATGCAGCTTTACAACTTTATACAAGTTCAAATTTCAAAGAATTTTCGCAACCCAACCTCACAAAATAAAACAGCAAATATTTTCCAACACCTGAACCAAAACTAAACTACATCCAATTCATGTCTCTAATAAAACATTCATGTCAATAACAAGCACCTATTTAATTCACGTCTATGCAATCAAACAAAAAGCATAATAATGAGAAAGTTATGATAAACTACTCGTTGCCAGCATAAGGTATGTATTTATGTAATTACATCTTCAAACATTTGCAAATACAAATAAAAAGTGTTGACAGAAGAATACCGCGCATAAATTAGACGAGAAATGAGAGAAAGATTTTTTTTTTCTTTATTTTTTGTTAAGTACATAAATATTTTTTTGGTGGTTTTTTTCCTCCTCTCTCTCTTCATTATACTCGAAAATTTTATGACAAGATGGAATGTTTTTTTGATGAATTACTTTTGATGTTGTTTACTTTGATTTTCAATATGTACAAGTAAAGCTGTTATGATTTAGTTGGAGCAAATAGATGAAATAAGTGACGAATGTAAAGATTAAAGGAAATAAGAATTCTATGGCATGGAGGAATGAAATGTTTTGTAAATAATCTTATTTGAAGCACTAATCAAGTCGAGTAATTGGAAATTAATGTAATATGAATAGAAGAATCTTGTAATTTAAAATAAAAAAACATTAATTAATCATTTCTTTGAAAAAAGATTTTGTAAAGCTGCAGACATAAAATTAAGTTGAACTGTATTCAATGTACATGGATGTAAAATGGATTTAGTGTTGTGGTATCTATTACAACTAACTTTCGTTACAAATATTCTCTGTAGATCTATAAACTATGCTTTTGAACTTTTAAGGATGTTTTAATGGAAAATTTTCTAAAATTGACCAGTTCTCAATGGATGAATATGTTGGAATGGATCACATGTATAAAAATAAAGCTTTATGAAGTTTTTATTATAATTTTATGCTTTTACAAAACTTGAAATTAATTCTACGAAATTTTGTTAGTTTGTTGATCTGAATGAAAGCTAACAAATTTTAATTTAGACAATATTAAAAACATAAAAAGGCTTCATTCTTATAAGATTTAATCCAAAGAATTTTGATATTTTAGAAAATTTCAATTTTATTTTCACTTATTACATTTGAAGATTTGGTGACAGAAGTTTTGAAAAAAAGTATGCTTCAATTGAAATTTGAAAGTTTTATTTTTTACCTAATTTAAAAATGTTTTTTTTTTTTTAATTGAAAAAAAAGAACTAAAGAACTTGAATCTTGAAAATATTTTTCAAAAAAAGAAAAAACGTGAACAAAATATATCATTTAAAAAATGATTTTTTTCTCATCATGAAATTCAGTATGGCATAATATCAGATGCTTTGAAATCAACGCCATCTTTGGCGAGGGATGGATAATATTAAAGAAAACAATTTTGAATTGTCATGATGTCTAACGTAAGACATTAATTTATTGTGTGAACAAACAAAAGAAAGACAAATATTTTTCATGTGTACTTATTTGTAAGTAAAAAATGTTTTAACTACCTTAATTTCAAATGGATTTCAACAGGTTGGCTAGATATTTCAAAAAAATAAATAAATACAATAAAATAAAGATAAAACATTTTTGAATAATTTAAAATTATTGAGTTTGATTTATAAATTTTGCAGCAATTTAAAAGAATTGAGTTTGATTTACAAATTTTGCTGCATTTTAAAAGAATTTAAAAAATTCAATTTTTTTAAAAAAAAAATTTTAAAAAACTCATTGTAAAAAATGACATTAAATGTGTAGTTTTAGAAATTTATTATATTAAAAATTAAAGGTTTAAAAAAACTAAATAAAATTTGATTAAAAAGTTATTTTTTTTTACGACAAAAAATGCAAAAACATCATAAAATGCATTTTGCTGAGTAATAAAAAATTCGAACTGACACCTTATTAATTTTCAATAAAATTTTTAATATTTCAATAAACGAAAACGTGACAAATAAAAATTAAAGCAGCATTCAAAATCATCAAAATCTGATCAATAAATTCAATCTTTAATGTTTTAATTTTGCAGTCTAAATTAATTGATGATCTCAAAACGAAAATGTTTAAAATATTGCATAAATTAAAATAACCTCTTTAACGATGTTTTTAAAAATTTCAATCCACTAACAAGAATTTTGTTTTATGTTCTTTATCGTTTTTATTTTAATTTACATTTTAATATTCTAGTTTTTTTTTCTAAATTAATCCTATAAAGTCATTAATACATCATGTTATGGAAATAAATAAATTTAAAAATAAATGGACCACATCATCGAGCTAATTCTATTATTTCACATCAATCAATCGTCTATGCCGCTTTTAATTATCATGACATGATATTTTACGCCTACGATCAAAAATATTCAGCACATTGCTTCATTAATAATCAAGAATATTCATGACTATAAATTTTAATCAGATAAAATAAAATGAAATGCGGTCTCTATGATGATGACGGAACCAAAGACTAGTTGTGACTCACAAAAAATCAAACACAATGTATTCGAAGCTTCTTCAATAAGAACTACTGTATTCCGATACATTCGAAAAATTTTTAATTTTTTGGAGAGTCCTTTAGATGAAGGTTATGCAATCAAAACGGCTATTTTGGTAACAGAGAATGGCAGATGTTGAGATTGGAACTTCAACTGTTTCAGTTTTTAAATCGTGAATGGAACATTTTGTGGAATGCTGAAGTATTCACGATTGTTTTAATTTTGTAGCAATTAAAAATATTTTTTGAATTCTCGGTAATAATTTGATCCATTTTGATGGTTTCAAATAAAAAATTGTTTTTAATAATTTATTAAAATGCAATATAAAAAACTGAATTTGAATGTAAGAATATATTAGATTAGTAACTTTATTCCTTATTTTGAAAAAATTCAATTCTTTATAAATTTCTTTAATTACTATTAAAATCTTTTATGCAACATTCACAAAATCGTTTCGTAATCACAAATATCGTATCTGATTGTAATCATTGCCTGTTAGGGTATATATTTATTTATTGGGAATTATTGACTTATTAGAATTAAAATTTTTTTGTGCATATCTCAATTATGTAATGCCAATCAAATAAACATCTATCATTAAAAATACAAATATGTGAAGATGGATGGTTGTGACTGAACAATGAAGTTGTTGAAAACTTAAATTTTTTTAAAAATAATTTAAAAAATTAAAAAAAAAACTAAGTAACTAAGATGCTTAGAATATTTCAGTGTTATAAGTTAATTAAGTTTTGCAAATTCCTATTATTTACAGATGAGTACAATTTGGTAAAATTCATAGTAAATTTTTGAAATTAAAAGATATTAGTACTTAAAATTTTAAATTATTTGGAATTATAAATTTTAGTTTATCTATCCCCAATAACCAGAAATTTTAAAAGTTAGTTTAAAGCAAGCTCAAAGCTTACTTTATATACAAATAATAGCTTAAAGTTAGCGGAGAACTAGCTTTTAACTAACTTTGAAATTTTCTGGTTATTGGGGTATTAGAGAGTGTTATTGAAAACGTCTAGACTAAAACAATACAGCCAATTCAAGAATGCTAAAAATTAAAAAAAAAATACTAATGGCAATAAAGTTATACTAAATTGTATTTACTTTAGTGAATGGCTTCTTTCTTAAATTCTTTAGCAATTAGCACTTTTTCCAACAATTTTATAACATCACAAATCCCAAGCTCAAATCCCTCAGCAAAAAAAAAACTTCGATATTATCTTAAAAATGTCAAATAAACAATATTAAGCTTTTAAAATATTTCCCATATTGCATGAAAAATTGCCAAACCAAAGATTCTCAATTTATCAACATGCAAATTCAACAAAACACAATCAGTCCACCGAAAAAAAATTGAGTAGATTTAAACAGGTTCAAATTAAAAGAGGAAAAAATTCGATACAACAGGTTGCTGAAATAAAAAATTTATCAGTGAAGATCATCAGCTGTTCACGGTTGTATTTGTACTGATTACTGAATGAATCTCAAATTAATTTATATTGACATTATACAATGTCATGATGTCGTGAAAAATTAGTTTGATTTTAAAATTACCATAAATACCAAATCTGGGTGTCTTTAAAAGCCAAAACAAAATCAACGGCGTAAGTTGTTGAATGAAAAATTACTCAGATGCTTAAAGCATATTCGATATGGTGATTTAGAATTGATATTTTTTTTTTTGTGTGTTGATCTTTCGCCTACTGGAATTTGGCGGAGAGTCTTTGATTGACGGAGAAAAAAAAATGCAAACAAAATAAATTTTAATTTATTTTTTTTTTATTATTATTTTTTTAACTTATCGATCAATGACATAAACTATAATAATTTTTTTTTTTTTTTTGTATTCTGATGTTTTTAACAAAATAAAAATAGAATGAAAAAAACTTGTACATTCATTTCGTTCATTTCCTTTCTTGATGCTCTTGGTTGTAGTCGAAAATTCACTTTTGAAATCAAAAACGAAAAATAATATAATAAAATTAATAATTTTCAAGAGATATGAGAACACGCGTGAGAGCTTGAAGCTGATTATAAATAGTTGTCCCTCATTTTCCAGGTGGAAGATATAGTGGTCCGGGCGTTGAAGTAGGTGGCAGTGGTGGGAGGTATTCACGATCATCCTGTGAAAATTATGAATTATTTAATTTTAAAATTGTAAATTTTGTTTTAAAAAATTAAATATTACTTGTTTCTTTGTGACTGTTGATGTAGGTGGTGGTGGAGGTGGCGGCGTTGGTCCAGGTGGGCCGGGGGGTCTAAAAAATTGCAAATTTAAAATTATGAAATTGATTTTTATTTTTATAAAAAATTAAAAATTATAAAATTGAAAAAAACAATCTTTTTTAAAAATCAATTTTTAATTTTTTAAGTTTTTTTTCACTTAAATCACTTAAAAAATTTAGTTTTTCTTCATATCAAAAAATATTCTAATATTTTGATGTAAAAAATATTAGAATCATTCAAATGTTTAGTTAAAGTTTTAAAATTGTTATAAAAGTTAAATTATTTGAAACCTTTGTAGTTATTTTTTAAAAAGATCAATTCAACAATTAATTAAATTTTAAAATTGATAAATAAAAATAAAATTATTTAATTATTTTTAATTTGTCAGTTTTAAAACCCAAATTAGAAAGTTCTCTCCTAAAAATTCTTTTGATAAATTTTGAAAATAAATTATAATAAATTTGATTTTTTTTCTCAAAGCAAGATTATAACAAAATACAAATTGATGTTGAACTTTCCGTTAGAATTAATTTATCTTTGATAAGAATTTATTTATTTAAATTCAAAAGCTAGATTCTTATATTTAAAATAAATAAGCTGTTATAAGCAAAGCACAGTTAGTTAAAATACATTATAATATTGTATGAATTAAAATTAGGCAAAAATCTACATATATTTTAATAAAATTAATAAATTTATATTTTTTGTCTAAACTGATTCGAAATTGAATTTTTTAGATTTATTGCCTTAGTTTCTTTAATGAAAAAATAGTTTTTATTTTTTCAGGAAATGTGAGATCATAATTTACATATTAAAGTTTATATGTTTTTCAAACTAATTGTATGAATTTTTTTTATAAAATTTGACTAGACTATTAATTCAAAAACCATGTTAAATTAAAATCTTACCCTGGTCTCGTAGGTCCTGTTGGGCCCGGTGGTCTGTGTTAAATCGTATATTTACATTATTATTGTTAAGCATTTAAAGCAAATTTTGATTTATAAAAGAAATATTCAAAAAATGTGAGCAATTAATTAAGCTATTAAAATTCAATTAATTGAGTAGTTTATTATCCTTACCCTGGTCGTGTGGGTCCGGTTGGGCCTGGTGGACTGTATTAAACAACGTTAATTGGATTAAAAATATTAGCATAAATTAAGCATTTAAAGCTAAGCTACGAAAAATTTTTGTCAATAATTATTAAATAGCATCCGAAAGGAAGCAATCAATTAAATTATTTATTAATGAGCAAAAAATTTTTTCCTTGCGGTTTCCTTCTAGATTAAGCTTTAATAATTGGCAAATGGTAGTTAAATTAGAAGTTAAACCATTTTATTTATATACAGGAAACCATCGATCAACCAGAAGGTTTCACAAAATTTTTAAAGAAGATTTTCGAGATTCGTGTTCTCGATTGTAGCTTACCCTGGTCTTGAAGGTCCGGGTGGTCCAGGGGGTCTAAATTTAAACGGTATTCATGAGTTAAAGGAATGAGTTAAAAGCTTTTGAATAAAAGGAGTTACCCTGGTGGTCTGCAAAAAGAAAAAAGTTTTTGAGTGTTAAAATTTTATTTCAATAATAAATTGCAAAAGAGATCAATAAATTGAGAATTGAAAAATATCTAATTGTTTCCTTAAAATATCTGAAAATTTTATTTGATTGATCTCTTTGTACAAAATTCAACATACAAAACTCAACTTACCCTGGTCTTGTTGGGCCTGGTGGTCCTTTATTTTCCATGTTTAAAAGATAATCTAATCAGTCTACTTATTCAATCAATTAAAAACCAATTAAAATTACCTGGTGGGCCTATGTATGCAAAAGAAAGAGCATTAGTATCTAATAAAGTCATTTTGCTAAAAATAACTCACCTGGTGGACTATTGTGCAAATAATTTGATGGAAAAAAGAGAAAAAAAGTGATAATTTCTATTTTAAATATGATTTCGCGTATTTTATTTACCCTGGCGGTCTGCAAAAATGTGAAATAAAATTTTGTTATTATTATTGTGTTAATGGATTTAATGGATTGTTGTGGCTTACCCTGGTCTAGTTGGTCCTACGTTTTTTGAGAAATTAATGAAATGAAATTTGAGTTAAAATTGAATTGAGATTTTAAAATTTTAATGTGTTACCTTGTGGGCCTAAGGAAGTGATGAACGAATGTTAAATTACAAAAATGTAATAATTTTGATAGAAACAATCTGAAAATAAAGTTAAAATCTTACCGGGTGGGCCTGTAATTTGAAAAAGAATACAATTAAATTATTTTTTTAAAAATAATTTTTAAGCATGAAAGTCGTTAAAAGTTTAAGTTTTCAATAAACTCAAATTTTTTATCGCCTTATTAAAAGAATCGTTCTTAAAACTCACCAGGTGGGCCTAAAATGACACAAAAAGTTAAATTTTTTTTAGTTTTATGTGAAAATGTGAGAATAAAACAATTAAGTTACTCACCAGGTGGACCTACAAACGATGAATTAAGAATGAAAATAAATTTAGAATTTTAGAAAAGATGCAATTTGTGATGGTTTATGATATCAATAGCTTACCGGGTGGGCCTAAAATTAAAAGATTTTGCTATTAATATGCTTTATTTTAATCAAGAATAAGGTAATAAAAATAGCTAAAAGCTTTGCAAAAATTTAATTTTCGAATTTTCAGCAATTTTAATTTTAGACAAAACTTTAACTTTATTCACTTTATTAGCGTCTAAACTTACCAGGTGGACCTATATATCGTTTTCAATCAGGAAATTCAAGAAATTAGATTATTTCAGCATTTAAATATTGAATTTGTTTTTGAATATTACCATTTGGACCTAGAAAAAAAAGAGAACGAAAAAAATCGAAATTAGTTCATTAATTCAAATGGCTTAATTTAAATGCTTAAATGTTTATCAAAAACAAATATAGAATTGGCAATACTAAAGAATTTTCAAGAACATCCGTTATGTCTGCTAGACATTATTACCTAAATATTTATTGAAATGGAAATTGATAAACTCGTAAATAGCTTCATATGGGAAATACACGTAATATTTTTTTTTAAATTCGTAAATAAAGTTACGTAAAAATGTAACGGATTTGTCATTTAATTTCCATAATATACGCAAAGAAATCTAGTTCTGTAAATTATCATAAATCGATGATTTACAAAAATGGTTAACATATGACTGAATTTAAATCGTTTATTTAAGACAAAAAAATCTATTTTTGAAATATGAATCTCAAGACCATTTTCGTAAATTATGAAGCTACAAGCATACGGAAATGATGAATTTAAAATTTAATAATATAAAAATAAAGTCAATAAATCTCCAATAACGCCCTAAAATAAATTGAATTTTAATCGAAAAGGTAAACTTGAGACACATAACCTGATTCAAATTCACAAGAAACTCATGCAGCAGTTTACATTAATAATTTTTTCATAGCTCATCATTAATTCATAAATTTAAATTTTTCATACATAAAATATTCACATACTAAATGCTTCCAACACTGAGGTTGAACTTCTTATTGAAAAATTACAGTGATAAAACTTTTGATGCTTTTTTGGCTCAAGATAAACTTGATTTTAATTTATTTGTGAGAATGAATAAAAGGATAAAATTGAGAGTTCAAGGTAGTTCGAGGTCATTCGAGGAACATAATTGAGTTCTTTGAGTTTCTTTCAAAATTAGAGTCAAAATTTGCTTGAAATTCTTTTTTGTTTATATATTAAAGATAAAATAAGTTAGACATTGTGCATACCGGATGGGCCGGGTGGACCACTAGGACCGTTTGGTCCAAAGCCTCCTACTCCTCCATTTCCTCCAAATCCTCCCGATGGTCTGTAAAAAAATACTCAAATTAGCACAAAATCACCAAATTTATCTTAATTTAACTCACCCCGTTGGACCCGTCACATGAATGTATGGTAGTGGTGGAACTTGTTTATTATTAGATGGCCTAATTTTATTTTCAAGATCAAAAAAAAATTATCACCTTAAAAAAATCTTGACATTCCATTCGTAATTGCGTTAATTACCCTTCTATATGCATATAAATGCCACGGTTATCTGGAATCCATCGACCACGATCATCATATCTGTATGGTTCTGGTGGTGGACCAAAATATTGTCCTGAATTATCTGGTCTATATTGTCCCGAATTATCTGGTCTATATTGTCCACTACTATCTGGAAAATATTGTCCTTCTTGCGCACAACTATAATGCAGCAAGGTTCCTATCTGTAAATAATCAAATTTGAGTTAATTATTTAAAAGGAAATATTTTCATTCATTAAAATCGATACAAAAAAAGTTGATTCATTGTCATTGACAAAAAATAAATTTATGTAAGAAGCGAAAAAGATCATGTTAAGAATCACAAAATGGAACAGGTTTTAGTTTGATAAAACAAAAAAGTCAGAGCAGTTTTTTGCGCATTTGATATTGAAATTTATAGCAAAAGCTTCCGTAATTCCTGCATAAATTCGTATTCAATTTGATAAATATCCTTTAGACCACAATATAGATCGATTTTTGTTTTGCAACCCGGTTTCCTTATCAATTAATTATACTAATCTGCGCCACAATATTGAATATCATTAATGCAGATTAGAGTCGAGATTGGCGTTAGCAAAAATTATCGTTCGATGAATATTATGAATGAAAATTAATATAACAAATATTACTCATCAGAAATAAGACTTAACCGTGAAAAATCGTGTTCATTTCTTTTGTAAATTTCAAAAAAAATGTCCAAGGATTGCTTTTATCTCTTATTGCAAATCAGTTAATGCATATCTTATCATTCATCAGCGCCAATCAACTTTTCTACGGTCATCAAGTGTTATTTTTTAAAAATTTTGCATCTTTAATTTTTGTTGATCTGATGGATTTAGATTGACATATATAGAAATTTTTTTCACAGAACATCAAAATAATTTTAATACTTTAATTAAAAATTTTAGCATAAAATTTTAATAAAAAATTAACTAAATAAAACTTTTAAAAAATGTTACAAATTAAATTTTGGCAAATTCTCTTCAATATCGCTCGACACCAAAATGACTCAAATTCTATCATCAACCATCCTCAACCCCATAAAAAGTCAACAGAAAAAAAATGCAAAACTTTGAGTGTTTTAACAAGCCAAGCTAAAAATCAAGGAAATAACTTGTTCAATAATGAACCATCTTAATGAGTTCAAGATTTTTGAGACTCGATTAACCATAACATTTCAAAGAAGAACCGCGAAAAAAAAATAAACAAAACTATTCAGCAGGTGTTGTGGTTATGGAATATGGAAAAAAAATATTTCTAGTTTGTTAAAAGTATCATTTTTTTGCTATGATTTTGAAAAAAAACTTGTCATTCTTGAGAATAATTTAAAGCTTAAGATCTTTGAAAATTGATAGGAAAATATGACTTGGTGGAGAATTGGAGAGTCATGTTGCGTTATTGCATCATTGTGAGATTATTTTCTTGGATTAATTTTTAATTAGGGACTGAACTTAAAATATGAAGAAAAATTCAAATGGGTCGGTGTACCTTAAAATATATGGCTCACAACTCCAAGACATTGTGCAAAAAATTTAGCTATCATCACATTCATAAAAAAATCTTGAATTTATAACAAAATTTCAAAAATCCCCTCAAAAAATTCCACACGTCCTTGACTTTGGACATATTTTAATTTTAAGCTATAATAATCAGCATTTTATGCCACAGAATCACAAAAAAACCAAATTCTGGAGACACAAAAATTATTTTTTTGATGGTAAAATAATAACCATAAAGAGCATTTTATTACGTCTGAAATCGAACTTTAAATGATCCAGACTATAAAAATCAACGTCAAATAAATGTAATATCTTTTTAATTATAGAATAAACTGCTTATTGGTGTGATAAAAACTGCGATGTCAATTAGTATGCATTCTTATGAATTTGTTTCGAGGATTATTGAAATTCTTGGTGTGTGATTTTTGCAAAAGATTTTTTTTTGTTTGAACTTGTTGAGTTTAAGGATAATTTTAGCATTTTTATCGTGAAATTTAATATGTTTTTTATAATTAATGAAACAATTTGTATGCTTTTTGTGAAGATTTGGAGAACATTGAAGTTCATTAGTTTTTTGTGAATAGCGGTAAAATAAAGACAAAACTGTTTTCAAACTTGTTTAAAAAAAATTAAAAATAAAAAAAAACTTATTTTTAAAAAAAAATATTTAATTTATTTCTTTTTTAAAAGATCATGCTGAGACTTTCATTTCAGAATTCATTTGAAGATTTACAAAGAAAAACTTTATTGCAATAAAAATTGCACAAATTTAAAGAATCATTAAAAAGAAAAAGAGACCGTGTCCAGCAAGTTTTGTGATAACAAATTTTATGTTATTATAAAACCAAATTTAAGCTTTATCCAATAAAAGGATATTTATTATTCTGTGTGGGTTGACTAAGTTTAAAATGTTAAAAGACTTTAAAATATGTTTTTAAATCCATTTAATCCTTAAAATTTATTTTTTCCTTTCAGAGCTGATAATCTAAATGTGATCATCTCACCGCTCAAAATGATTTCAAGTTTAAACATCAAGTAAACGTCTGTAATTAAATCATTACTGTCCTCATTCCTATAAAAACCATTAACATGTAGAAGTAACTTCATTTACATTGTGTGCACCTGGAATGCTAACGAACTAATCATGACGCAGGATATATAAAAAAATTTATGGAGCGTAAATTTTCCAATAATTAATGTCAATTTATGCAATTAATGCAAGATGATTTTTTTATTGTTTTTTTTTCAACAAAGTCATGTGATGATTTGCAGTCAGAAGTTTTATATAATAATCTGCAGTAAATAATAAAATAAACTTGACAATCAATTATCATCCATGAGTCTTAAAAGAAATCTTCAAGAACATATTCTTGATAAGTTGCATAACAGAAAGAAAAACAAGTATAACGGTGGTCACTCGTGACCGACGAAAGCGCATTTTCCGCGATCAGTAAATACAAAAAGAATTAAAACCCCATAAGTACAAAGCCAAATATTTAACTATAACCATTCTTTATTTACCCAAAAATTTAAAATTGACCAAAAAAATGGAAGAAAAACAATATGCAACATAGAATTAAAAAAAAAAGCAAAAAAGTATTTAGTCACGGGCTAGGTTTGAACCCATGACTCTCAGGTAGGAGCCTCACACTATACCACTTACGCCACTGATGCTCTTTTTATTAAAATTATAATGTGACATTTTGATTATTTATATTGATGAGATTTCTTTTATAAATGTAAGTTTTTATAATATATACAAAACTTTTCGAAAAAAATTATGAAAATCTAGGAAAAAGGAAAGTTTAACAGCTAAAACATAAAAAAAATCATATTTTCAGAAAAATGTATGAAAATATTAAAAATTTTCAAAAAAATGCTCGGAAAAACTTGGAAAATTCGTGAAAATGGAAAATTATGACATAAATAAATATTATATGTCATAAGAAATCAAAAAAGTATCAAAAAAAGCAAAAAAAAAATTTTGTCATCGGTGGGATTCGAACCGAGGACAGCTAAGGTTTTGAAAAGTCATCATTTTAGTGCATTCGACCACACTAACACATACAAAGAAATGGCATTTTGGTACTTTTTATGCTGGTTCCAGCAGAGGAAGTGACCATTCGTGCTGATTTTTGGTTACATGGTAGCCAGACATACTACACACATTTTAAGCCAAAAACCGCATCAAAAAAGCTTAATCCTGAGGAGGAGATGCGGTGACAGACAGACAGACGGACAAAGTGCGGATAATAGCGTCCTTTTCCCAAGAGGAAAATGCGCTAAAAAACCAAAGAAATGACGAACGCGCGAGAAGAAAAAAAAAATCTGCAAAATAAAAAATTCAATATCACATTCACATCTCCTCAAGGCCGCATACCATTCATCTTTATTTCCGAGACGACGAATCAACGAATGATGTTAATAAACCTTACGTATTAAAATTTTTTTTCTTTATAAGATTAACTCTCATCTGTTTTTTTGTGATGCTTTAATTTTTTTTACTATTATTACGATTTGCACTTGACATTTCTCATCACAAATATGAGGATGCGTTTATAAGCTACTTAATAAATAATAAAATGATGAATTAATTAACTCAGTTTTGATTTGCATGTGGAAGCAATTTGAATTAACTTAAACTTGATATTGTCATAATGGGCTTGTCACAACACAACAACAAAGAAGACATGAATAAATAAAATGGTTGGAAAAAAATTAATTTCATTCAATTTTTGAAGATTTTAGTGATGGTCTTGTCTTATTATCATTTCTAAAACGATGTCATTCAGGTTGTTGATGGAAATTTTTGAAGTGCATCTGCAAAAATTTCATAATTTCTAATCAAAAACCTCTCAATAAGCTATTAAAAACCAGTCATCATAGAAATTAAATTATAACAAAATCAAGTCAACAGCCATCAAAATCAGCATGAATTCAATAAAATTAAGAGAGTAGGTTGAAGAAAACAAAGGCAAAAAAAAATTTTTAATTTTCTTTTTCTCAATCCAACCAATGTCAATTGATTGAATCATTAACCTTCCAAATTTCAGCTTAATTTTTAATGCTCACTATCACTAATTTTTGGCAAAACCAATAAAAGATGCAGATGAGGTACTAATGACAAATTGAATGATTTAATCCAATTGTGAGTCATTTAAATTTTTTGATTCATTTTTTGTGATATATTTTTAGATTTTGCAGCTTAAAATCAACAAATTTAAAGCAAGGATGAGTTGACATTGATCTGATTTTATTGGAGATTTAAATCAGCGAATCTGGCAATTAATTTGCAAAATCATTGCTATAAATTAGACAAACAAAAGCAATCAATTAAGAAGCATCGAAAACAGGAATTGGAGCAGTTCCTCATTGAAATAGCTAATAATGAATCACAGTAGAAAATTCTATTTTTTTGGATATTCCATTTTAGAATATTGTCATAAATTTGTTAGGCGTTGACCATTTTGATTAAATTTATTGCTGACTTACATTTACTGTGATCTTTTTGAAAAATTTTTAATTTTATTTTGAAATATAAAAGATTTATTTACAGTTGCGATTGTCGAAAATGAAACTAAATCTTATGATTTATTGGTTGTAGATTGCGATGATGATGCCAGAGATGGCAAGTGGTGAATTTTGATATTTTTTGGATAGACGATTTTTGGATGATTTTTAGAGAATGTTGTTTTTTTGGTTTCTAACACATCCTGCTTATAAAAGTTAGAAAATGAAGCATTTAGGTCAGAAAAATTAAAATTCTTCTGACAAAAAACTTTTAAGGATTTTTAAGACATTCCTTAATCCAAACCCTGCCATTTTCATATAAAACAATAAAGACACAAAAAATTAATTCGTGTGACAAATTCGAACCTTGATAAATTCATCGAATGGATTAAAGCTTAATTTATATTGACAGCTTACACTCTAAACTAGACTTTTTGCCATAAAAATTCATTTTTTATTCAATGAAGTGTTAAAATATGAAGACGATGCAGCATTGCCTTCACGCACAAACTACTTTTTTTCATCATTTCATATTTTAACTTCCTCAAAACAAAATATTTTTAAGCATTCCGATAAAAATTAAAAACTTGCTCATCGACGGTTTCTTGTTATTTAATAAAAAAAAATAGAAGAAAAAAAACTTCTAGCCTAGGCTTTATTTATGATGCCAAAATGTCCAAGTAAACAATTTTAATTCCTCAAATTCTGCAGAAACTCTCGTAAAAAACCGGTATGAATGGGAAAACAGATTATGCGAAAGATTTTTTTATTCACATTTTTTTCGATAGCAATTTATGGATTGTTGTGGAATAAATTTACAAAGAATTAAGAATCTTTTGAATTATTTATAGAATCTATTTTAAAGTTGTTCTAATTTTTTATTCAACTTTTTTTTTTTGCTCGACAAATTCTTGCAAAAAAGAAGATTTTATTGTTGAATGAATGAATCTTAATTTTCTAAGGTATAGTAAAGAATTCTTTTATGGAAGTAGCAAAAAAATTTGCAATTTTAAAATTCGGTAACCAGAAAAAGAGACAATTTTCGACTTAGACATTTTTAAATTATTTCATTGTCCACGCGAATAAAAATAAGATTTTGCATTTTTTAACACTTAGACCATTTAAGATTAAAATCCGGGTCATTTTCCTTCTCATTCTTATGGCTTCCTTCTTACTGAAGTGATTTTGAAATTTAAACACCGGGTAAGATATCAAGATTGTTTTCAAATAAACATTTTTTAGTTAAATTGATGCAGAAGTGGAGCTTAAAAATCTTAAATGTTTGACTTTTGACAATAATATGTGGATAAGTGCATCTTTTCAAGATAGTTATGGATTTGATCCAAGATTTTGGTAGCTTTAAAAAATAAAATGTCAGAGATGTTGTTCGAAACCTTATCTATATTCAAATTTTGGACCTGATAAACTAATGTTCAAGCCCTTTTGAAATCAATTCAGATCTTGCGTCTAAAAGTTCATCAAAAATAATTTAAAATACTCATCAATTTAGATTTAATATGAATGCATTTATCATATCCAAAATTAAGCTTGTTAATTGAAATTTATAGCCACATACTTAATTTCAAGTACATTTTATTTATAAATTCCAATTATCAAATCAAAGACCTTAAGATACATTATTGTGTATCCATTGAGTATCCAATACAATACAATAAAAAAATATCACACTACAAGCATTAAAAAAGACAAAGCATAATAACAAAAGCATGAAACTACCCGAATTAACATAACAAATATAAAACAATTAATTAATAAATAACAACCGTACAAAATTGTTGAGTCCGATGATGATAAAAGCATCTTCAAAAACAATCCAACACTAATAATTAAAATGGCTCATTTAAGTCACATAAAATAAAATATATTATGTCGGAGGGGAAACATCATTAATTAGAAGAATTCCAAACATTTTATTTTAACACCTAGATTCAGTTTTATCGGTAATCTTAAATCTTATGGAAATTGGTCAGACAAACAGCAATAAAATTAATTTTTAGTTCTACGAGTAAATTTTTTAATTGTCTTCAAAGTCTGACTCATTGTTAGGCCTGAAAATCTTTTGACACTTTTAGTGATGATGTTGATGTCGAAGCTTCACGTCACTTAAGGCTTTTGACTTTAGGAATTCTTTTGTTCACTCAACTAGCTTTTATGATAGTCGTAAATGTAAAAACTGATTCCAAGATTTTATTTTAATAGATAAAAAAAAATATCATTCGTGAATTATTGCATCCGACAAAATGAATGAGCTGAAGAATTTTTTATTTTAATTTTGTAAGTCGAAACTTTTTATTAATTGCTATAGATTCTAAATCTGGCTTTATGACTAATTAATATTAATTGGCATCTAATGGGAATCAATGGTTAAGAGAGGCACTTAGAAATGAGATAATAAACGACACGAGACTACGATCATATCCAATATATTTTAGCTGTTTGACAGTAAGAGCTGAACGCACACGTGCTGCGAAAATGAAGATTTTTATTTATTTTTTGTTTATATTTTGCTGTCGCATTTAGGTCGAATGGCTAAAGTTTATAGTGTTTATGCGTAAAATTAAAGCTTTAATGTTAAAGCTATGTAAGTTTATAGTTTTATCTATTAAATTGTTTAAAATCTGGAAAAAATTATCGCATCATAAATGTTGAGAAGGTTTATTGAAATGGAGTCTTGTTGAATTTTTTATTAAAGTTGATTTTACTAACAACGTGAGATATCTCTGCTCAGAGGAACTAAATTTTGTGCTTTTTACGATTTAATGTTGAATTTATTAATTTAATTAATTTTCAACTAAACTGAATAAATTAATTTTTAAATTGAGTATCTTTAGTCTTAAGAATCTTTATTGGAATTTTATTTTAGGTTTATGCAGGTTCATGATTATTTTACCAAAATCAAGCTTTAATTCAAAAACTTTTCAGTCATATCTAAAGAATATTCCCAAAATCCACTGATAATCATCAAAAATATGCGCTTAATCTATCCTCAAGCCAAACAACTTATCAGAGTCCTTCAAAAAATATTCATCAATATTCTTTTTTAAAAAACTCTTTTAAAATATTCCTTTCAACTACTTTGCTTGCTACTGCAAAAAAAAATATTAAAATAATACTCCAAAGAATCTCATGAAAATGAAGTCATAAAATCAACAAAGTAAATCTTCTTTTTATGCGATTATATTCAAACAGAAAAAAATAATTTTAATGAGTATTTCCTACTTGAGAGAATCGTACTACGTGCGATAAGAACGTGAATAGACAAGTGTTGAAATTTCCCAAAACAGATTTTTAATCTTGATGATTCATAAGGAATGGAATTTCTACTCACGCATCACATCCTATTCGATGATCATCTTAATGGATGAGTTAAGATAAAATAAAATCAGTTTATGGAAGTTGTGAATAAAAAAATAAAATTTCGCTTGAAAATGTCAAGGAGCGTAATTCAAGTAGACAAAAAATGAAGTTGTAGAAAGTAATAAACAGGAATAATCATTAAATTTATTGGAGATTACTGAATTCATTGTCGTTTGAAACAAATTAGTCAAAATTTTAATACCGAGCCGAGCAGCATATGAGGTACTGGAGATATTAAAAAAAAAATTCACCTCTAGAATTCGTAAAATTTATAATACTCAAAAACTGCGTAGCTATACACCTAATAAATTATAATCCAATACCATTTCATTTCATGTAATCCATACCAACTGAATTAATTTTCAACATCATCTGCTTCATTTCCATAAAAATTTAAACATTTTTTTTTTCTTGCTTCGAATTTATTGATAAGATCACAACAAATGATAGTAAAATATACTCAGAGTCAGACACATGGCCCGAAGCTGAATCTTCTAAATTTGTAATATCAATAAATAGTTTCGCATCTTCTGTCATTCGTCTATAAATAAATCGTTCGTCTTTTGTTAGATGATGTGGAATTAAAATAACGAGAAGAAGAACTTTTTTTTCTTCATTCTCATTTACTTATGACTTGCTAATGCTACTTCGCTTGCTAATTTCAATAAAAGATAAGAAGAGGTAAATGTTTAAGTTTTATTTTATGATGCGATCTGCTGAGAAAGATTCTTTCTAGCCGGATCTTTGATAGACGAAATTCTTTTTTTTTATGGAAAAAAATAAGATTCACACAGTGCCGATAATTTGGAGTCACGCGCAGAACTTTTTCTGTTGAACATCTTCGGAAACTGACCTACGTTAATACGAATGCTTTTGAATCTATTTTTCTTTGAATATTTTTTTGGTGTGTTTTCATATTCTATGAATATTGAGGTTGTTTGAATTTGAAGTATTGTAAAATATGCCACTAGACTGCTTCATATCAAGCACATAATTAAGACATTGATGGTCATTTTGTTAGACAAATGATATGAATTTCTAGCATTTTAAATGTGATCATTAGTTCGATTCTAATCAAAACACTAATTTTAAATTAATTTCTATTTATTACTCAATATATCTCCAATATAACCAATCATTCCTAATTTTACAAAATAACAGCAAATTTTAAAGCTTTTCAAATTCCACAATTCACTTGATTTTTATCTCAAGATAATCTTTTCCTGCTTTTTGTCTTATTGTCATAATTAACGAATTTATTGTCCTTGTAACAGTTATGCAAGAGATGCTTCAACCAACCGTAATAAAAATATATTTTTTATCACAAATCAATGACTTAATGAATCACATAAAAATTAAATAATTTTGTGATTGGAATTTCTGAAGATTAGTTTTCAATGCTTAATATTTTTTTGAATTCGCAACTTTTAAACAATTCTGTATAATCTTTGGAATTCTGCAATTTTTAAAGTTCGTTATTTCAATTTTTTTTCAAAAATTTCAATTTTTTGTCCATTTAATTTTTTTATTACTCAAAAAAATAGCAATTGTCAAATTTAATAATTTCTTTTGAAATTTTTAGATAATTTTTAAATTTAAATTTTTTCAACATCCAAAATTCACATATTCACAGAACTTCATAATTTCTAAAGAATATATAAATCACTAAATTTTTAGTTTTCAATCAATAATTTTCAGAACTTTCAAACCACAATTAATAATTATTCATTAAATCCATCCTTACCAGGAATATGAAAATTTCTAATTTCATTTTTAAATTATTTTTTTCACTGTATTGCACTTTAATGTTTATTCTTTATTATTTTTCTAAAGATTTTTTAATTTCAAAATAAAATCCACTAAGAATAAAAGAAGCTTCAACTCCTTTATCACACACAAAAAAAATGACAACTTTTGTCACTTTAACTTCCAATTCTCGATGTTATTCGTTTGAAATTCAGCAAACAACTGACGAAAATCCTTCCACTGTTTTGCTGTTATAAATGTATCGAATCAGTTATTAGCATGGGGACAAGAAACTGGCTTTTTTTCGCACAGGTAAAACGGCAGCATCGAATAGACACTACACACAATTTTGTGTGTGAATTCAACGAAGATGAGATGAGAAGAAGAAAAAAATTACAAAAGTCCTCGTGTTTTATATCGAGGGACTTCAGCGCATTTTTGACGCAGCGATTAGCAATTGATTAAATAGAAAAGAATGTCGAGTTTTAAAACTCTATTGCTGTTTCTTTAGTCATAATTCATTTCAATAATAAGTTTAAAACTAAAAATCAAAATTCCTTTAAAATTGATTTTTATAATGTTCAATGCAAAAAATAGCTTTACGATTTACCGGTTTTTTGAAATTCAAAATTTTCCATCAGCGAAAAATTTAAATTTCTGAACACATCCATTATTTTTCAAATTTCTAAACACATTCATATTTGTTTTGTATGAAAAAATTAAATGTTAATTAATTAAGGTGTATAAAAGAAAAAAATTTAATCCGAAATAACGGTCAAAAAAATTTCAAATTTTTTAACGGTTAGAAAAAATTCAAACTTATCATCAGCATAGCTTTGCCCTGCATTGTTTACATATTTTTTTGAAATATAAAATCGATGAATTAAGCTATTTAATGAGTGTTTTTTGATTTTTCAATATAAACGGCGGGAATAAAAACATTCAATGAAGCTATTAAAACAATTCCGAGCTTGCTACGAAGTCTAGATCAAGAGATAATTGGGACCCGAACGACCGAACGACCGAACGACCGAACGACCGAACGACCGAACGACCGAACGACCGATCAAAGTGCATGATTGAGCTTCCTTTTTGAAAACAAGTTTTCAAAAATGCGCTAAAAATTTAATCCGAAATAACGGTCAAAAAAATTTCAAATTTTTTAACGGTTAGAAAAAATTCAAACTTATCATCAGCATAGCTTTGCCCTGCATTGTTTACATATTTTTTTTGAAATATAAAATCGATGAATTAAGCTATTTAATGAGTGTTTTTTGATTTTTCAATATAAACGGCGGAAATAAAAACATTCAATGAAGCTATTAAAACAATTCCGAGCTTGCTAGGAAGTCTAGATCAAGAGATAATTGGGACCCGAACGACCGAACGACCGAACGACCGAACGACCGAACGATCGAACGACCGATCAAAGTGCATGATTGAGCTTCCTTTTTGAAAACAAGTTTTCAAAAATGCGCTAAAAAAAACTTCTACGAGCTTATCTCTTCTCTCAAGTCTCAATACAGACAACATACCAGTAAGAAATAAAAATTACATTTCTGATGGATATTGATATTGACATGTGATGTGATTGTGTATATCAGTATTGTGCCACTGTCTCTCATTATTGACTTCTTAAGATAATAAAATTAAATAATTTACATTTTTGTCACTTTATGAATACATTAATGATGTGAAATAATTTCGTATTTATATTTAAAAAAAAAAAAAAGTTTAAAATGTCTTTATATGGTCGATGACCAAATTAACATAAATTTCACAATTTCATTATCAAGAGTGCATTTATGGCTCTAAAATTACAAACAATAAAACTGTATATGGATTTTTAAATATACATTTTAAAAAATTAACAAATTTTACGATCATGACATCCAAATCAATAGCATAATTAATGATCTTGATGATCATTTTATGAAATTTCAGTAGCATAAAATTATGTCATTAACTCATTATTAATATACAGCTATACATAATATTAAAATTAATCAACGTGTGTTGCTGAATTAATGCACAAATACAGTAGACTTGTAACTTTTATTTCCGCATGAAATTTTTAACTGTTTTAATCATCATCAAGCCTTGCAGTCCGATTATATATTTTTGTGTGATCTTTTTGTGATTAAAAAATATTTGAAAGTTCCTGCAACCTTTTAAAAAAATATTAATAGTCACTGCATAAAGATTGAAGGATTTTAAATAATAGGAATTTGTTGCACCTTTAAAAGAACTATTTTATTTTATTAAAAATTTAGAAAAATTCCTAAATTTGAATTTAAATTTTCAAATATTTTTTTTTAATATCCATTTCTCAACATCATCAAAAATAAATCTTCTAAAATTTCATCAGAATTTCTCATTTTTAATTATTCAACAAACTTCACCAAACTCGTTCCTTAAAAAAATATTTACCGTTATCCCAAAAACATGTTTATGAAGTCACAAAAAAAATGCCAGATAAAGATTTCATCAAAAATCCCAAAGTAAAAAAAGTTCTACAGCTTAATGATAATTTTATGAGCTGTATTTTATCAACATTGCGACAGCAAAAAAAGGCTCTAATCCGATAAAGATCTTAATATAATGTTTCAATATGCACAAAACAAACTCTTTTTATGACATCGAGGAAGATTCTTTTGACGTTAGAATTTATTAATTTCTATTAAATATTTAATGTTAATGCTTTTATGATGACTATCAATCTATTAGGATCCTCGATTGTTTGATGGTAATCAAATATTTAGCTGATAATAAATTTTTGTTTCTTTCCAAAATATAAAAGCATCACACGCGTCTGAGACTGTATTTTGGTTAAAAAAAATCATTAGTTTGGAGAAGGGGCCGTTCACTTAGTACGTTCGCTTTTTAAGGGGAGAGGGGTCTAGGATTTTGTAGCAGGTCAAACAAAAGAAAAAAATTTCATGCAAAAATCGTAACAAGGGGAGGAAGGGGTTTAAAAAGTCGTTTTTTTTACGTAACGTACTAAGTGAATGACTCCAAATTATTCACTTTATTTAACTTTGTTCTGTAAATTAAATTTTAAATTTTTAAAAATTCAAAATTTAAAATTTTATTTTTTTAAAAAATGAATTTTATTGCAAAAAAATTTTTTTTTTTTAATCCTTTAAAAACTATTATTTGAAAATCTCTAAACCCAAAGATATTCCACTCATCACTTTTTTATTGAATGACATTCTCAAATTATATTAGTTTCCATAAATTTACATCCCAAAAAAACAATCAGCACTCTCAGCAAAATAAGTCTTTTATGACACACTCAACTTATGACTTATTATAGCAAAACATCATCACATCTCCAAGAATCAATTTGGAAAAAAGGCAGCTTTGATGTCAGTCTCTAACCAAATTGTCACGGTCGTTCAATTGAGTGAGGACAGATTAGTTTACACTTTCTAGAGATATCTTATCATCTTTATTGATCTTAGCATTATATGAGGCTGCAGTCATAAAATCTTACCGATTTTATCATTTATGATTTTATTTTGGCGACCAAACATAGTGGCTGTAGATCGCAAATTTTCCCACAGATTTAATTTTAAAATAGCTCATAAAACACAAAGGAAATAAAGTTGGACGACATTATTACCTTTAAAATCTGAATCATCACAATCATGAAATTATTTTGGATGTAAAACTTCTGAATTTATTGATGATAGCTTTTCATACGAATTTTATCATTTTAGAATTTTTATAATAGGAATTCAGTCATTTCGAAAAAATCTAATTTAGATTTTATTATCAGGCTAATAATGAGCAAAAATCAGACATTCACTTAAACCAGCGGGATACTTATATATTAATCTCATTTATATCTTCACCGATTATCTCGTTCAACTTGTTATCTCTTTTTCTACGCTCTAAAATGGCAATTAGAATACCAATGGTGACAACTTTTGAAGATTGTATCATCGGAAGAACTCTTCATAATTGTCATAAAAGAGCTTTTATAGATCTTGATCCGAAATGAAGCATTTTTCTCATCGTTAATTATGATATGATCAGGATTGTTATTTGAGTTGTAGTTAAAATGTCAGATGAATGTTGATGTAGAAGAGCAATAAAATCTGAGTGATTCATAGGTGTTCTGAGGGTTTGAAATTAATTTTTTGCTTGGGTATTGAACTTTATTATGATTTTTTTTTTTCATTAAAAGAAATGTTTTTTTTTGGTAATTTAAGTAAATAAAATTAATTGCAACTTTTTGTAATAAATTTCATAAAAGTAGGTTCGATTCTTATTAATTTCATTCATCAATTTCTGATGTTTCTGAAGTTTCTGATGTATCAAAATAAATTCAACTATCACAATAAAACTAAGTCACGAGATTCAAAATGCAATCACGAAACACCCCCAAAATCAATTTAAAAAAATAACACAATCACAATACTCATTAATGACATCATACTGACGTGAACTATTTGACAGTGAAAAAATATCTTCAATTTCCTATAGTTTGAAATATATCATAATCTCTCAAATATTTTGAACAAACAATCGTATTTCTTCTGCATATTCAAAGAATTACACAATAATGTATCGTAATACTGCGATGCAGACTATTTTCATATAAAATATTTAGTGATTGATCTTGATCTACGATAAAAAGATTTTTTAAAAAAACTTTTATTTAAAACAAAAATCCATGAATATTCAAATAAAAAAAATGATAAAGAAATATTTCTTAAGCCAATACTTAAAATTCATTCAAAGCGTGAATCGTAAACTAAAAATTTATTAAAATAATTGATCGATATGCAAACTTCATGGATAGTAAACGTAAACAATCTAGGCAAATATTTATGATTCAAGATATATAAAAAAAATTATCTAATTCAAATACATAACATCATTTGCTCGACAAAATTCTCAATGATTAGCGGATTCTTTTTGTCGATAATTAAGTCATCACATTTTGTGAATGTAAACAAGAACGCGGATCTGATATGTTTGTTGTTCTAGAATCTGTCTATTATGTGATGTTTGAATCTTAATTTAATTAGCGTAGATTATTATAGGTGAATAGCACCTAAAAAATTTTGGGTTAATTGTAAAAATAAAAAAATTTTAATTTCTTGTTGACATCTCTGCAAAAATTCTGCAAATTTTTAAAATTACCTAGTTAAATTGTCTAAAAATAGAATGTGCAAATTTTATCAGCAAATTAAGTAACAGAAGTTCTAGGAAAATTTACTCTAATGATGTTCCAACAAATCTCTAATTAAATTCAACTTAATTCACACATCTTAGTAATGAATTAAATTGAAATTTGTTCATAGCGCCAATTTCTCACATTTCAGTCCATAATTAATGCATATAAAAAGCTGAAAGATTTTGCATTCAGTCGAAAGCTTAAAATCCATTCAAGAATTGCCAAACAATCTCAAATGAATGACTTTTTTCGGAAATTATCCTCAAGTTTAAGTATCTTAAGGTCATTGGAGTTTATAAAAACAAATGCCTAATAAAAGGATTTATTGACTGTTTAACTGAGCTGAGACCATATTAATGATACTAAATTTTTGTGACAGAACAATGCGAAGAAAACTTTGCGACCTTGCTAACTATTTCTCAAGTTCGTGCGGAATTTTTTTTTTTACTTTTTTCAAGATTTATCATCCACAACTTCTTCTTCCATTGTTTAACTGCTATTTGTTGTTTAAATTAAAATTATGTGAACGAACATAAAATAGTTTAATGCCTGCACATTGATCTATTGAAGTAAGTGGAATTCTTTAGATTGACGATGCTGGTACAATAAATATTATTTAGAGTGACTTTTACGATCAAATTTGGATATTTTTTGGATTGCATTTATGATCACATCCGTTGGCATTTACGAAACATTGATATAGAATCGAGTAATTTACAGCTTCCAATTATGTCAAGTTGTCTTCATTTAGATAGAAATCATGTCCGTAAGATTTATCACTCGCTCCCATTATTCTATATTAAGCAGTCACAGTAGAAGAAAAAATTAATTTTTAGTCTACAGAAAAATTTTTTTTGTGGCATTTAAAATTTAACAAAAATTTCAATGTTTTCTAACAACTAAAAAATTATATAATTTTATGAATGAAATAGCATTCAATCGCAAATTAAAATCCTTCCTATTTCTAGTCAATCCCACAAAAGAGCAATGTTAATGCAAATCACAACAAAATCGTAACATTAACGAACGCTTTTTTGCATCTAGTCTATAAATTAAGTTTTTTTTTCTCCTTCATCACGGAAAAGATATAAAACTGTCAACAATCACTCATCCATTTCTTCCTATGAGCATATGTAGCTAAATCAAAATATAGTCATTGTCACATTTTAGATATGGAGCAAAACATTTTTTTTTATTGTTAAAATCGTCATCATCACGTAGATTTGTTGTCTATTCCATATGCGTGGTTTCTTCGTTTGATATAATTTTTGGGCGCCATAAGATGCTAATTGGCAAAATATAAAGTTGATGACAAATTTTTTTACTCATTTTCCCTTGAAAATTGTTTACATGGAACTAGTCGCATGTGGTTAAAATAAAGTGGATAAAGAAATTAATTTTTTGCAAATGTAAAATTTAAACACATTAAATTTTTAATGGGGTAGGTTTTTTTGTGATAAGAAATTGAAAGTGGTCTTAATAGATGTTTTTAGCAATGACACAGCATTGAAATATGCATGAAATTACTAATTTTTGGAGCGAAATATATAAAAACTAAAATAAAATATAAACGTTTTAAAAATTGTGTTTTTTAAGCTACAAAATTTAGAAATACAATATAAAATCAGTAGAGAAAAAATATAAAATTTCTCAGTTGAAAAAATTCTTATTTATAAAAAGCCTAATGAAAGATAAATAAGAATTTTAATTCCTCAACATGAATTCTTAAGCAATTTTTCAACTCCATCCCGGATTCATTCCGAAAAAAAAGAATTCTTTAATAGCCCTTAACAAAATAATTTTACTATCCAGCCAAGAAACCATAAACAACAACATTTCATTAGTCAGTCTTTTCATCTACGAATTTCTGTTTCAATAAAATAAAATATTTTGAACTCAATATCCAAAAAAATACCAAAAGAATTCAATGTAAATCTTGGCTTTTGTTTCATTTTCTTTCGTTAATTTATGATCACGGCAAAGACGATTAATTACATCATAACAAAAAATCAAGGATAAATAAGTATTAAGCATCATCATGTCATCGATCGTGTTATGATTTCATTTGACTATCTCAAAAACTTCATCTTGTGACTTTTTAGTTTTGAAAAATATCAAACATGCAAAATTTTATTTATAAACGTGTGTTAAATTCTGATCTTGTATTATGATAACGATACAAATGAACGCTTTTGCCGAAGAACGTGGTATGAAAAAACAGTCGTTTTGAATTTGAAAATTGTTGACCGATTTTTGCAAAACACAAAGTTAAAAATTTTTGTTTATTAAATAGAATTCATTTTGTCATGCTTTAATTTTATTACAATAATAATTTAAAATGTTAAATTAATAATATTGAAGCATGAAAAATTATATTTTACTTAGTAAATAAAAATTTTTAACTTTGTGTTTTGCAAAAATCGGTCAACAATTTTCAAATTCAAAACGACCGTTTTTTCATATCACGTTCTTCTGCAAAAGCGTTCAAATATTCTCGAGATTATATCATCGAAATAATTCAACAATTCATCACAGCATGTGTATCGTGTTTCCTTTCCGATTTGTATATTTCACTCTCGTCTCTATATTTATACAAAAGTCTAACATTTTTTCTGTGAAAAATGACATTGTAATCGCATTGAGATCAATGGAGGCAGATATAGACAAATTTATCGATATATCATCATCAATAGTGTATATATGGAATGGATGATGATAGTGGCAGCAATTCGTGCGGATAAGTTACGATTCAAAGCGGATTAAAATTCATAATTTTTTTTGGTTTTGTTCTGTTTCATTCATTTTGTGGTGAGTTTTGATAATTTGATGAGGATTTTGGGGAACTAGGCGCATATTTGAGGTTATGTTGAGTTTTTTAAAGGAAGTTTTAGGATTTTCTAGGAATTTAGAATTAATAATTTTAAAAATCAAATTTGAATATAAATAAAGTTGCAGTACTCCTAAATAACGATAAATTGAGCATATTTTTTTGTAAAATATTTTTGATCAAAATTTCTCAAAATTCAAGATTTTGAAACATAAAGTTTTAGACAATTTTTACAAAATATTGTTCAAAATTACCAACTTGTTTCTGAGTTAAAAATCTAAAAAAAATTCTAACAAGCTCATAATTTTTTGACAAAATTAATTAATTCAAATGATAAGCTTATCTTTTATCTTCCTTTGTTCCTATTAAATGCTTTGTTAGCACCTTTAAACACTCAAAAATGCCACTCGAATAACAATAAAAATATGAACCAGATCATTTTAATATCAATATCGAGTTTCAAATCTCATTCACCTCATTAAAAAATCGTTATCGACGTTTATTGATCTTTTTTTTCACAAATCTCACATTTTGTTATTTTCTATCTTGTTTTTTGAAGTGGCCATTTGAGGAGGATTATAGGTAGCTCAAATTAAGCGCATTTAGGAATTTTGTGGTGGATCATGTTAAATGTTATTTTGATCACTTGGAATCAATTTTTTTAGAGAAATTAAGCAGCAAAAAAATTGTATGATGTTCGTGTAGAGCAGCTCTGCTCCACTGATTCTCAATGATGTAGATTAGCATTTGAAATTTTCAAACTTCTTAAAGATATTAGATCATTTATGAATGATCTCAAGAATCAATGAAAATTTATCAATCAAATTCTCGCGTGGGATCTGAACAACCGAAAAAATTAAAAACCACACTTAGTAATTTCCAAAAAAGAACTCCAACTTTATACAAATCCACCCATTAAAGTCGTGAGAAAAAATTAAATCGAGAGAGCTCAACTTACTTAAAATGATAAATTGCAGGCAGGTGATGAACAAAATTGGAACTAATAGGCTTAAAAACATCGTAAAAAATTTAATCTCTCCATATTGCGAAAAATGCGCTAAATTTTTTTTTATTTTTAATTTTTTCTCAAGAATTTGTAGTAAATTAATAACATTTAAATTATAATAAAGAACGTTTTGTTGATGGAATCAAGTTTTAAAGTGTCGTCTACTGAGGTGCAAAATCTTAAGAATTTTTATATTTTTATTCACTTTTTATGACTTTTTTATTTAAAATTTAGATTGATGAAAATTAACTTGATATTGAAAAAAAAATCAAGAATTTCGCATAAACTTGATAAGTTTATTAATTACCACAGTAAGAAGCGATTTTTATAATGCCGTATATTTTTGATCTTGGTCATTAACAGCTAACATTCCAAAAACTAATCTAAATTTAGTTTTGTAGCTTTTTTTACTGACTTTTGAGATTTTTTGTCGAAATTAATCTAGCTGAGAATTTTAAGATGACTTGCTTAAAAATTTTTTTTATTTGAAAAATGCTCTACAAGCGATTTAAAGAAGCAATCTTTAATGGCTTAAAACTGTTTTTTGGACAATCTCATTAATAAAAAAATAAATTTAACTTTCAAAACAGATTTATAATGTGACTGAAGCACGACAGGATTTTGTCAATTTTTGCATAATATTTCGACAAATTCTTATCGCAAATCTTGTTTTCAGTAACTGAATTAAAGTTTTATGAATTTTATGGAATTTTAAAAAATTTTTGCATTTTTTATAAAATGACCTCTGAGCTGTTGCATCGACAGCAGATTGACAATAAAATTTTCAAAAATTTGGAATATTGATGTTTTTGTATTATTGATCATATTTCATATCTATAAAATCGTTCAATAAAAATGTTTGATCTTTAATAAATTATATAAAAAATGACGTTTGTCTGGTGAGTATGGATTTAAAATGTGATAAGTTTTTGCAATACTGATTAATTATTGCTTTTGTTTAACTACCTAATCATTTAAAAATCACAGCAGCTAAGGAAGAGTCAGTTGGGAATTTTGTTTGAAAACCTCTTTTTAAATGGAAATTTGAATTAATTATTTTTGATTTTTTGACAAAAATGTCAGAACTTCCCAACGGATTTCCGCATAATTTTAAATATATAAAAAGATGCAAAATCATTCTAATTTTAATAAGAATAACCTCAAAGTGGAATTTTACCTGCTAAAAATCAATGACGCAGTTCACTGGTATTTCCTGAAATTTTCCACACTTCTTTAACTTTGAGATCCGCCAATTTTGCATATTCAAATGATTCTTTGCCTTTTTAACCCATCAAAACATATCTATCCACAAAACATACTAAAAAAGAACGTAAATGCAAAACACTAAAGAATCATCAAATTTTAATTTAAAAACGTTTAATCACCACATGATTTAAACAAATTCGCCACCGAAATACTTTAAAATCTCGTCATTTATCATTTTAACATTCCATTCTTAACAATAACATTAACATTTTCAAAAATTTATTTTTGAATTTATTTTTAATTTCCTTCCAATACGTGAGAAATTTATCTCATCTTACACAATAAAATATTTTTATTTTCTTAATATGTCAGCATTCAGACATTAATATCATCACTTTTTTTGCATAAAAATAAATTTTTCAGGATCTTCCAAAGCCCGCGAGAATCTCAAGAACCATAAAAGTTTTTATTAGAAATTAATTCTCGCTTAATGGAATTGCAAAGTCATCCGTCAAGTTGCGAATCTATTCGATATAAAAATCCATCAGGTCAACAAAAATATATTCTTTAATGAATTTAAAGTGATTTCCGGATGATTGAATTAAGCGTGTGCCACACAACACGACTTATTCTTTGGATTTTCTGTATTTCTAGATTAAGTTTATAGACTTCAAATTGATATTGCGAATGGCAATAATTATGTCGTCCTGTGATTTTATTGGTCATTTATCATTTGATATTGCAACATTAAAATGTAGACAAATAAAATAGAATTGTTGAGTCAGAGTTGTGCGTCAGATGGTTAAGAATTGGAAGTTTTTCTAGTGACGTGTTTTGTGTTGCTTACTTAGAAATTCTCAATTTTTAAATAAAATGACATAAAATTAAGAATGTTAAAATTTAGGTATTTGAAAAAAAATATTTTTAAATTTCAATTTTCTTACATTTTTTCTCTCATCTTCATTTTCAAATTCTAAAATTGTCTTCCAAATCTCTGACAAAAATTGACTCATCGCTAACTTTTAAACGCATTTAGAACCGATCAAATTGTCATGTTATATAAATTTATTTATCTGAATAAAATATTCCAATGATGTTCCATTTAAAAATAAGTTATTGCATAAAAAAAGTCAAACTTGTCCTCAAGTTTCTTACAACTCGCAACAAATTGACTTCAATCTTCATTTTTCGCCATAAATTTGATGTTATAGAGATGAATAAAGGCTGAGTAGTAAATAAAGTGACAACAATTTGCTAAATGAAAATGGCCTCTACTAATTAATTAAATGCCACATAATTTCTATTTAACACGCTAAACCTGGTGTCTATTTCCATTAGCGGACTGCAACTGGAGATTTGTCTTCATTTGGATAAAACAAACAACAAATTGCAATATTTTATTCGTTTTTGGACAACATTTATTTTTCAATTTGACATAGTTTAGTCATTTGTATGAAAATCGTCTACTTAAAATTTGCATAGCCAAAATTTATGGGAATAAAATAAAAATAAATTTTTCTAAAAATTGGATTTTGACACTTGATTTCTCACGAAATCTCTTTCTTCTTATTTCAACGATTTTTTTTTTGGTCGTGTGGAGACACAACTTCTACAAATTCTCGAGTGCAAAAAAAAATTATTATGAAATCATCGAGCCGTATACAAATATTTAAAGTGTTTAGATTTTAGATCTTTATCAATTCTTGTATTTCACGCTGTAGTATTTCAAGTAAATATTATTTTTAATGTCTAAATATTAATTTTAAGAATTTTAAAATTGAAAATTTAAGTAGGTGTAACTTGTTGCGATGCTCAGATGATGCAGAAATTTTAACACGTGATGCAAATCTGAGGGTCAATAAAATTTATTTTCAGTCATGAAAAATTCGTGTTTAAAAAGTTTCGTTATAAATTAAATTATTTTAAATTGAAATTAAATGTTTTAAAATTAAATTTTATTTTTAAAAAAAAAATACATATTTAGCAGGGTTGATACCTTTGATTTCAAAGGCAATTTTTCTTTAAGCTCTAAAACTCTTAATTTTGGTTTGAGGGTCAATGTTCATATATCAAAAAATTCCTATTGTCAGCGACTACAACAAAACATAAAATTTAAATTCCAGCTCCTTAACTTAAGGAAAATAGGAATAAAAAACATGCAAAAAATTTTGACTTAATTTGTGAAGACTAGATCAAGTCAAAAAGTCAATAGTTCAAATCCTAATCCGATCGACTTTTAAAATTTTCTTAAACTTGACCTTTTATGAGTTCAATTCCTTTCAATTAAAGCAACATTTAATTTGACTCTTTTAAAACCAACGTCTTTAAAATAAAACTACACAAAAATTGTTGCATGCACAATCCTGTTAGTAAAGACATAAATTCTCATTATTTAATTTGCATGCTTAATAAATAAATTAACTTACATGAAAAGATCTCATTCTTCCAAATCTTGAGTTCATTAATTTACATAATTTTACGATTTTTACTCAATAAAATCAAACAAAAAAAAAGTTTGAACTCATCGATACGGGTTCTCTTCGAGTTCGTCTTTTTCTGTTATTTCTTATCCGGTTCAAGAACCCTTAAAGAAGAAGACAATTTTTCGATCTGAAAAGTTGTGTATACCCTCATAAAATTCTCTCAAGAGGCAGGAGAATTTATGTCAATAAGATCAAGAAGAAAAGCTTAAACGAGTTTATCATGATTTTTTTGTGGATGTGGCCTTGCAGTTTTCATTTTCTTGAGAAGTTTAATTTTTGAGCTTTTTTAAGAGCTTTTATTTATAAAGCTTTTAAAGCTCAAACAAAAGCTTTTAAAAGCTTCAAAGAAGATCGTTTGAAAAAATATTCAAATATCATCATTAATGACAATCATCACAGTCATTAAATCTACACAAAAAATGTCTCATCGGTGGATCAAAGGAAAAGAAAATTAATGACCGTTGAGCGTTCTAGTCTCATTTGCTAACACGATTAACTTAGAATCAACAAATCATTCTGTGACTTCTTAATGCAAACAATTCATCTGTCTGAATTTGTGATCTCATCGAGATATGTAAATGATTTAATTTTTATTTTTAGGTCCTAATTTTAATTTTTGTGTTTTGTTTTTGTCTTAAAAAAGTCAATAAAAGATTTCACATTGAAATAAAAAAATGTGAACTAATTTATCCAACGAAGCAGACGACTGCTCCTCTACTCGTTTCCATTCACAAAAAAAAAGAGAAATATTGCTGGGCAATAAAATCAAAAAAACATTTTTACAATGGGGAGTGAAACAATTGACAATTGTTTGTCTAGCTGTCAACGGTGTGCATTCATATATTGTGATCATTTATTGGCTGTTTTGAATGAGTTTATAGGCATTATGTCTTAATAAACTGAAATGGTTTTGTAAAAAGTTTTAATTTATTCCTAATTTCCTGCTTCCGAAATTCAATTCTTACCTAAGTCAATGGTCTTTAAATCTACAAGACAATTTGACTTCTTGCAACTACCAAAAACCTGAATTGACATTAGTTAGATATGAAAATTATGCAGAACATCAATAAAAAAAAGTTCAACGTTCACACATGACACAATTCACGTTCTTTGCATCCTCTTGGTGGATATTTGTCTCTTTTAATATTCTCAAGTGGAAATTGACCGCTTAGTAATTAATTATCATTTTTGGAAAAATATATGGACGGAAGAATCAATAAATACTTATTTACTCACGTGCTGGAGGAGCTGGTTTTTAAATTCTAGTTCTCTCATTGTTCTGAACGGAGGTGAGATAAGCTTCAAATTTATATTAGAAATGTCGAAGATTCTCGTTATTATAATTAATATTCTTGACGATCGTTGAGAACTTTTGCAGATTTTGAAGGAAATTTGATTTGTTTAAAGTTTGAAGAAATTTTTTAAAATTCTTAAGAAAAAAAATTGCAAATGCTTACTATAACTGTGAATTTTTTTAAAATTTATTATTGATTTGATTTTTAATTTCAGAACATCTTTAAGCAATAGATTGAAAAAAAAATCTTTGACAATCCAAAGAGATTATTCGTCACAAATTGATTTTATTTTCAATTGAGTTTTTAAATGAGCTGATTTGAATTGATAATGATCTTCATGAATAATAAATTGATAAAATCCAGTTTATTTTGATCCAATTCTAGCAAATTTGTATATAACTATGTTATTTTAAAAAATTCTACGTGCTGACGTTCAAAAGTAACGTATTTTCGAGTATTTTTATCAATATATATATATATGAGGTCATATGAACAGAGTCCGCCTCAAAATCGCCCCAAACAAATCTAACACTATCAAAATTTTCCATTGTTTTAGGTATAAAAAGTTTTGATGTTGTTAGTGAATTTTTAAAATTTAACGGTCATTTTCTTATATGACCTCATATATATATATATTGATTTTTATAATGACGTCCACGATGACTTTTCAAACAAGATTGCCCTTAAAAATTATTCCAAAATTTCCCTTCATTACTCTACATAAAATCTACGTCATCATTTAACGTTATACATATTGACGTAGTATGTAAAATAAATAAAAAATTCCAGTATGTGAATATTCTGTCGTCATGAACACAAATTAAGTTAAAAATTATACATAAAATTAATTTATTCATTCATCAGACCTTTTTAGTAACAAATAACCAACACAATCACTTAATCTCAAAATAAACCAACGAAACAACAAAATAAGAAAAATTGGCGAAAATTAAATAATTTTAACTTCATTTTTATTGCTATCAAGATTTTCAAAATCCGGAATATAATTAAAAATTCTTAATAGCAGTATCAAATGTCTTTAATACTCCAAGTCACCAGATTAACCTTCCTTGTATCATGATCTAGATATAATTTCGCAAATCCTGCTAATTAGTAGTTCATATTCAACAATTCCTTGGAATTATGATCTTAATAAGATTGAATTTCAACTTTCGATCAGACAAATTAATCTTCCCGAAAGATATTTTTTTTTTTTATTAATTTATTATTTTGGTCATAAAATTGGCGAAGCTGTGAGTTTATAATCTAGATATCTGCTGATAAACAAGTGATGACTTGATTCAAGTTTTGGCACGGATCTTTCAAGAAATATTTTTTTTTGCATTAAAAAAATCTGATTTTAAATAAATTAGCAGAAAATTGCTCTTTTATTATCTTTTAAAACCAATCTGCCGCTATAATTAGAAAAGGATGTATCATATGAAGCTAAAATATAGGTCAAGGTCAGTGATAATGGTTCAAGGTTATGTTGAAATTTGAATTTAAACAAGGATGTGATGGAATTTGTAAAAATATTTCAATTTTAGGTAATTCTAAATTTAATTCTTAAATTTTCCAAAATAAGAATTCAAACAAAAAATCTTCAAAACCTCAAATATGCGCTCTAGTTCACATCTTTCTCAGTTCAATGATACCAATTTAAACTTTTTTCAAAGACATCTTCTTCATTTCTTCTTTTTCTATCATCTGTTTCCGATAGGACATAAGATCTAATAATTTTACTCTAAATCGCTAACACATGCGTTTTAGTCGAACATAAAGAAGAAATATGATTATTTTAATGGATCGATCAACATTTGCCTTAGTTTTTTTTTTCTGTATCGGTGATAAAAGTGAAATATCAGTCCAGTAAGCAAGCGAAACTGGTTTCACAATTGTGAGTATATCTTCTATGCATAGAAGAAGAAAAAGAAGACAAAAAGAATTGGGAATTAGGAGGCCTGCAAATCATGCAATCAGCATCAGTATTAATTCAGCATTCAAAGCGTCAAGTCTGATTTTTGAAGTTAAAAGCAAACGAACAAAAAAAAATATTAAAGTCGAGTAGTGAAATAAAATAAATTGAAAGAAGAAGATTAAGTGAGAAAAAAAGAGACATTATAATGAGGAGGTTTATTGAAGTTGCAGTGGTGAGTTAAGTGACCGAATAACGGCGTTAAATAAACATTAATGATGATGAAATTACATAAATCAGCAAATGTGCAATCGAGCAAATCAATGTTTTATTTGCCTCGTGTGTGATAAATTATGAGAAAGACGATCAATTTAAAATGACTTTTTACTGGCAATGTGACTCGTTATTTGTGATAATTTTTTTGTAATTCAATCTTTAAGTTGAATTTGTTGATTTTTTAAAAGAACCAAGAATAATTTTAATGAAAGTTCTAGAACGAAAATTGAACCTCTCTTCAAAATGTAAAAGACTTTAAAAAAATCTAGAAAGATTTTTATTGGATTATCAGTGTTGGAAAGTTTGATTCAAAAATTAAGGGATCCTTTGATCAAAATTGTCTAGCAGAAGAAATTTCATGCCCATTAAAAATTTCAAAAAAAAAAAACAATTTGCATAACAAAAGTTTTTTAATGTGTTTTTATTTGGAGTTATTAAAGCTATTAAAAATTTTCTTAAAAAAATCATTTTCTAAATTAATTATTTTTTTAAAAAAAATGTTTTTAGCTTTTTCTGTAAATGTGAAGAAATTGTTTTGATTCTTTGAGATTTTAATTACTCAATTTTAAATTTGAAGAATATGATTTCCTAAAACTAATTATCAAACAAACAACAGACATTCATTCAAAACTATACCATTGTAATCATCATCTCTTTTTTTCATTTCCACTGTTGTTAAGGTCGCATTTGTGATTATTCAAAACGCTAATTCGATACCACAATTTGGACAATCATTTGCATCATCTAGTATTACCGACTCAAGTGGCAAGGTGTTATCAAAATCTGTCTACACTGATTCCACTGGAAAACAAATAATTAATGGAGTTCCACAACTAGAAATTGATTTATTACCACCATTTTTACCGAATCAAATCCCTGGCCTTGATCTTCCGGCTCCCTCATCACCATTCAATAAGCCTGTTATTTCTATACCATCGATAGATGTTGAGCCGCCACTTTTACCAAATGAAGAACAAGATTTAACACCAGTAAAAACAACAACTGTAAGATTAACGACAACAACTCAACGTCCAACAACAACTCAACGTCCAACAACAACACAACGTCCAACAACAACAGTGAGGACGACACAGAAAGCATTCATTGCACCAAAATCAGCACCTGTCAAAAATAATTTCGTTCAAAAGAGTTCTGACAGTGGATTATCCAAAAATTCATTAAACGATGGTTCCTATAGAGTTAAGGGTGATGATGGTTCATACAGGTATAAAGGATCCGATGATGGATTATATAAAGTTAAAGGTAACGATGGACTTTACAGACCAAAAGGAAATTTAGGACTTTACGTTCATAGTAATACTGGAGCTTATGTTGCTGACGATCGTGGTAAATATCGAGGCATTTGAGCTAAATTAAAATACATGAAAATCACATTGACATTCAAAAAAAAAGTTATGCAATCACACATCACACAAAAAAAAATATTCTTTTTGTTCATTCGATAAAAACGAAATCATTTCTTTTTTTGCTTTTGCTAATTTTTTTTCTCGCATCAAAATCAAGTTTTTGTCTCTTTTTTTATTCCCAGTCAAGAAAAATTGAAGCAAATTTGCTGTGGCATCACATCACATATAGAAGATTTTTGTATGTATATTAATAGTAAAAATAAAAGGTTTAAGTCATCTCCAAATAGGATTTTGAAATGTGAAAAATTGCTATCTATTGAATTATTATTGTTTCTCATCTAATTCTATTTTTCTGAGAGTTTCTGTTTGGAATTTGGAATTTTTTTGGACCACGTTTGACTGTAAGGTTTTGAAAACTATGAAATCTAATTGAAGAGGGTTTTTTTTTATCAATTACGTCTATAAAAATTTAAAAAGTAAACTCAATTGTCATAAAATTGTCCAAAATTTCTGTCTCAGCCTTTCTTTCCAAAAAAACTTAACATCATTTACAAACAACCCTACCAGACGTCACAAGTTAATGACCCCACGATGGAATTTCACGGAGTCCAACAAATTGGAATATTAACAAAAATATTAATGAAGCTAATCAATAGTGTGAATTATTATTCGGTTAGAAAGGAAGACCCCTGTGTGTATATTCATCGGCTTTTGTTAGATGTTTATTGGTAATTTGTTGGTGAGATTTTTATTGATTTTTGACATTGTGATCTTTTCGGATAATGTCATGTTTTTGTGTCATTTTAATTGATATTAAGTTGTTTTGTTTTCGGTGGTTTTGAAGAGATTGTGGATATTTAAAAGTGCTAGATTTTTTTAAATTCAAAAAAATGGTACTAACATGAGTTTTTTACAAGTTTTTTAAACAAAAATCAGTCGAAAAATTTTTTTACCAAAGAATTTGAAAATCTTTAATCAACGATCCCGTTTTGACGTCATATGTAAATTCATATGAATTAGTCAGATTAGTTTCAGTCATAATATCAAATTTCATTCAATTTTGATACCCAAACAAGATCAATACCCAAAAAAGCATTTCCAATATTCATAATGACTAGCTTAAATATCACTGGTCTACCTTCTTGTAGGTCGTTTAGTAGCTTTGATATCATTTAAAGCAATTTAAAACGGAAACAAATGATTCATTTAATTTGCATATTTCGCGAAATTTTCTAATTTCACAATAAATAAGGAACTAAATTTTTCAAAGTATCTCTAATTAAATCTAAAACGCGTCCAACCAAATCCAATTAAATCCGATGCAAGAAAAAATTTAGCGTCAAGCTACGATTAATTTTATTTTTTTCGCAAATTAATTTTTAGTCAAAACTTCCTTGTAGTCAATTAAGGGTTAAAAATTACCTAACATTAATAAAAAAATTTCCATGGGAATAATTTTGCCTCTTAAAGAATCGCCAGTATAACTAAAGGAAGTGTGGTTTATATTCAATAAAAAAACCAAATCTCACTGCTAGATATGCGGGAATGGATGAAACATGAAATATGAGATGATCACGAATAAAAAAAAATTTAATGAGTCTTAAAAAATAATAATTCATATTTCTCTGAGATATTTTTTGAAAACGTTTTAGTCTGATAATTTTTGAGAACGACTAATCATGTCACTCAAAAATTATTTATAACTCAAAATGCAAAACTGCAATAAAATTTTTTAATTAATTTAATAAATTTTCAAAAAGTTTTATTGCTTGTGGATTAGTGACTCAGATTATATATTTTGGAAATTATCAAATATTTATTTAATATTTAGATATTAATAAGCGTAAATCAAGAGCAGAGGTGTGGCGACATATGTTCTGTATAAATAAATTAATATTTCCGGATTATAAAATGGCATTTTTTTAAGAATTTGTCGATGAATATTAATTTTTATCGAGATTTTTGAAGAACTGAAAAGTATAATGAGAATTTTGAGTAAAATGCAGTAAAATGAAATTTTTTACTACAAGCGTATGTTCGAAAATCAAACAAAAAAAATTTCTTCATAATAAGCTGTTCCTAAACACAATATTTTTTTAAATCAATTTTAAAGTTAGCTAACAAAGTTAAAATTGACAAAACATTAAAATCAAGTCATTTCCTCAAAAATTAATCAATAATTTCAAAATATTATCCAACAAGGCATAATACCAAGGGTAATATAAAAATATTTCATACTTAATTAAAATCCGGAATTCTACTGTCAAAAACAAAAATTCAGCTATCATTTGTGCAATTTGAAAAATTTTATAGGCAAATGCCAATAATTTTATTCAATTCATTGCAAAAGAAAATATTTCTGGAGCCGATTGAAACTTAATATCTACTAAGTAGCAGCAAATTAAAAACAAATTTGCTTAACATATCTTTTTATATGATTTTTCAACTCCTTTACCTTCCAAAAAAAAATCAAAGAGAATTTATATTTTTATTGCTGCAAATAAAAAATTCAAAAAAAAAATGAATTTGATACATTCTTTTATATTCAAGATCATCCATAAATCATCGACTGACATATTGACGGAATATGAATGTAATAATGTTTTGCATGCGAAAATAAAAATTCACTTCCACACAAATTCAATGATATTTGAAAGTAACATCAATCAGATTAATAATCTCTGGAGAAATCCTGAATTTTTTTGCTGTTCATATTTCCTTAAATAGCAAATCTCCTTTCGAAAATCCAGTGATAATAAATTTTTTTTGCATATTTTTCATTCTCAAAATGCCAAATTGATCCACTTAGTTACTGATAAATCTGACCAAATGATCGACTATAAAATATAAATTTAATGATTGCATTCTGAGAAATTTGTGGCCTTATCCCGAACGGCAACTATCAGTAAATTTAGTAAAAATAATAAATTTTTATTTTACCTACCTGAAGATTTTTCAAAGCTGCTCGGGCGTTAAAGATATCAAGATATCTAATTATAACTATACCATGACATTTAAGTGCAATAAAACCGATGGTGGTATATTATATTAAAAATTTTTATAAATTGCATTTTCAATCGACGTAAAATGTGAAATAAATATAGAATTTAATGACTCATTTGTGATATTTCTTATGCTGAACAAATGAGCCAATTAATGAAGAAAAAGATTGATGAATTCAAATAAAAATCGACGTGATTTATTGAAATAATTTATAACAATCAGTAATTAAGAATTTGGATAACAAATTTGACATTTAGTCGTTGATTTTGTGGAACAAAAACTTAATAATGTAGAATAAAGCAGAAAACATTGGTAAAATTGTCCAAAAGACACGTGTATTTATAGTCATAAATTTGTCGTTAGCGAATTCCAATAGACAATAGGTCGACTATTAAATTAGATGAAAAATCTCAGCACAGCACGAAACTCGAGATAGAAACATGAATTTTTAATTTTTCTTGGCAAGATGAAGAAACATAAAAGCAAAAAAATTCAAAGTGTGGACAGGTCTTAATTTATGTGCAAATCGTATACTTGATAAATTTGATTTGAATTCATTTGTAATGGAATTTGATATTTTTGGCCATGTAATGGGGAGTTAAATAGAATTTACAGCATAAAAATTTATTTCAAACATTGAAAAAAATCAAAATATTTTCTTTAAAACTACAAAACTTTATTTGTAGCAAAAGAATCCAAGAATTAAAAAATGAGAAAAATTCTTAAAAGTCATCATTAAAAAAAATATCAAATCAATTACCTTGAAATACTGTCCATACCTCCAACAAATCCTCCATGACACATAAAATAACATTTACAATTAATTCATTGGAATGACTTAATTTTATTTCTACTAAAACAAAGTCAGTCAAATATGGAAACAAGTATTGACTGGGCAAACAACCTAATATATATTCATCAAATTAAAATAATAAAATAAAATTGTATATTTGTATCATTTGTGATAAATAAAATGAAAAGAAAAAAAAATCGAAATAATATCTTTTTGTGTCTCATTTTATGTGATTTATTTTTTCAGTTTTTTTTTATCTTCTTTATTATTATTTTTCTTTTTCTGTTCCATAGTCTCGACTACATTACACACTAATTAATAATAAACATGATCATTGATATATTAAGGTATAAAGATGATCTTCAAAAACTTTTTCTTTTATATATTTATACAATAATTAAATAATGAATGTATTTATAAAGAAACATCGGATTTAATGACCAAAACGAAATCATTGAAACATTTTGGATGAGTAAGATAAGTATACTTGGTATAAAAAGAGGGAAGTGAGGACGAATTGTGAATCTACTTATGAATTACCTACCATAAATGTCTCTTTTTGTATGTCTTTTTATGAGTGAAATAATTTTTTTAAAATCTTCTTTTTTATTTGAGATGATATAATTGTAGTTGAATGACTTTGATATTGAGATTATTTTGATGAATATGGAGTGGAATTAGCAGGGCTCGTTGAAATAGCATATAATATTACAGATAAATAAGTTAATACTTCATGAAAGGAAGAGTTCGAATCCTTATGAATTTTAAAAAAAATTTAATTCTTGACCTTTTTTCTATTTTTTTTTTTAATAATTCTTTTTTTAGTAATTATATATTTCAACCAATAACTAAAAAAAATTGTACCAAATAAAAATCATAATCCAAAAAATAAATCTCAATTCACTTACTCAATTAAGCAAATTTCCAAATAAACCAATATTCAAACCATTTCATCTTTCAATTAAAAAATTATTTAAGATCTCTTCAAACATTTCATTTTTTTCTTCTTCTTTTTCAACAGAGTCACTGTGTCTACCTTTCTCTACATGCTAGACAATCTCTTGTTTACACAAAAATTTCATAACTTAAAAAAACAATGATTTTCAATTTTGAAATTTTTAAACGTGAACAACTCAAAACACTTACCGACTTCCTTTTACGATAGTCAATTTTCGTATCGAGTGTCAATAAAAAGCCATGAAAGAGATTTGATGACAATAAAAATTATTGTATCAAACATTGAATTTAACAAAATGCCGAATGAGAAGAAGAAAAAATTTTTTTTTGATACGTTTCAATAATCTATACAATCTCATCAATTTTGATCGGATGAGTTGGTCCAAGAGTTGCTAAAGATGAGCAGATTTACTGTGCATGTAGCTTAAAATTATTAAAAGATTGATAAATACTCAAAAATATAATAAAAAAAAATTGAATAAAAATCAAAAAATCGAAAATTGAATGAAAATACCTAATTTTTTTTAATTTGATTTTTAAAATTTTTAATCTTTCAAAAATGTTAAACTTTTTGAATTTTTAATTTTTTTCCTAAATTTTAATTTTTTTAAAAGTTTTCAAATTTTTGGAATATTTTTAAATTTGACAAAAATTTCTTGACTTAAAAATTAAATAAATTTAAAAATTTTCCACAAATTTGAAAACTTTTAAAAAAATTAAAATTTCGGAGAAAAATTTTGAAAATCTAAAAAATTAAATATTAATTTATTAAAACTTTGAAAAAATTAAAAAATTTCAAAAATTCGCTCCATTCACTCACAAACCACATCTTCATCACCAACAATTTTTCAAAGACATTCAACTATAATTCACTGTCGCTTTGTATCATCTCAATGTTTATGAATGAATGACGATGAACTTTTAAAAAATCTTCTTCTTGTCGTCGAAGCAATTTTATTATGCCTTTGTGTTAATTTTATAGATCATTGATCACTTCTTCATATATGATTTGTAATAATAATAAAAAAAACGGTTTTAAGCGGAAAGAAGTCTCCCTTTTGCTTACACATGACAATAATTTCATCATGAGAATGGACAATAAAAATGTGATGTTTGCTTTTTTTTTAAAGATGGAAACAATTCACTGGAATTTTTATTTAACTTTTATTTTAAAAAATTGGCTTTTTCCATCTTCTATGAGGTTGATCAATATTGAGAGTTGTGGAGATTTTCTCAGAAGTGTTTGGATAAGATTTGATGGGTTTTGGAGTGGCTTCTGAGTGTATTATTGATTCTTGACACTCTAATTTGGTTGATTTTGAAGTTAAGATGCTAAGCTTTGCTGATTTAAATTTATGGATATGTGTAGCTAGTTCTTAGGTTGATATATCCATTTCAAACGACAAATAGACAATTTTATAGCCATGTCAATAATATTAGTCACAGAATCAATAAAATTTTATTCATGATTCTTTTGAACTTGCATTTAATATCAAAATTACCTTCATAGTACCAAAAACACATTCCACAACTCCCAACACAGATCCCCTTCCATCAACCACTAAATTAAAATTTACTTTTTGACTGTTACAATTTCACTTCATTTTTTTATATCAATTTTAAAGTACGACTAATTATTATTACTATTATTATTATTATCATTATGATTCACTTTTCTAACGAAAAGATATTCAGAAAATTGTTGATTCTCAACGCCACTCGAATAGCCAGTAGATGCCTCAAGACAAAATCCACTATTAAGTAATCGAGTAATGACTTGGATGGAATTCAATTTACAATAACCATTTAACGGGAATCGAATGACTTGACGACCTTCAAATTGATTCCATGCGACACCCGATCGTGCATCAAGAATTGCTTGATTTGTTTCAGGAAATATCTCGTCCAATACACTCCGTTCTGATGACATAAGGATGCGCTCACCTAAATCAGGTGAAATTTGCAATGCAACAACCTCGTATGAATCATTATGTGTAATTTTATTATTATTATTTGATGTCGGTTTCGTTCGACTTGGAGACGGTGATCTTGATGATGATGTCGCTGCCATTGTCTTTAGTCCATTTTTCAATCGCTCACGTTTCATTTGCTCAATTTGTCTTACCATTGCTGTATATATATAAAGTAAATAAAATAAATATGTGGTTTAATAAGAAGTAGCATTGTAAACTAGACTAGATTATATATGTGTATAAACTTGGAATTGAGTAAATTTAAATTTTTAATTTTTTTTTATTTGGTCTGAGACATTTGAAAAAATATATATAATATCAAGATATCTTTATGCAAATAAAACGATTGGATAATAAAAATGTAGAGTATTTAAATTTAAAGATGGTAAAGAAGAGAAACTTACGAGCAATTTCAAAATATTTGGCTTCTTCTAACAGCAATTCGAGATCACTAAAGTCCTCAGCTATCAGTAGCCGGGAGTTTCTCATAAAATTTAATATATGTCGGAACATATTGCCATCACGATCGATAAAATAATGCTGCTTCAATGAGTCTAGGACGATTGGAATGCTGCCATTAAAAAGTTTCGCAAGCCGTGAGTCTGGATATCTGAATGGTTAATGATAATGATAATTACTAATCTTTTTTACTTGATTTTCAATTAATGTCATTCGATAAAGTCAAGGTACATCACTTCATTATTACTTAAAGGGTTTATGAGAGTCTTGTCGTGTACACAGACTGACAAATTAGTTTTTTAAGACTTGGATGATTATTGCATGTCGTCTTAATTGAGTTGTTCACAAAAATTCCAACTATTTTTTTTTTTCGTTAAGCCACGACACCTAATATAATTTGGTGTGAATATGATAGACACTTAAGTGCTTAAGACTCTTTTGTGGATATATCTTTAACATGCTACCTTGAGATTAATTTTTTTAACATGTGTATTTTGATTTGTGTATGCTTAGCTTTTATGCTTTCTCTCTGAATTATTTTTTTGAAGATCAAGGTTAAGTTTGACAAGTATGGTCTTTTGTTTGGTCGGTACTGTTAGACAGGTAAATATGGATTATAATCTTCAATATCCTGGGAAATTTTTAAGTTTAATATTGAATGTCAAATCATGAATAATCAAGTTTGCTTAGGCATTAGTTAAGCTTGCATTTTTAAACAAAATAATGCACATCCGATCAATAAAATTATCTGTTACTTAAAACCTCATAAACCTCATTCATATAATCTCAATCAACAATAACTGATAATCTTACTTGGTTAATGTTTCCAATGACGATGTATATATCGTGCCACCCACATCAATATGAACTGGTGCGGTATATCGACTGGCTGCAGCGACGCATGGAATTCCTGTAATTGGTTTTGTATGAAGACAGCCTGGAGCTGTCGATGATAATCCTTGATTTCCCACTGGTGATGATCCAGAATTTGCAGGTGTGGGTGATGAAGAATTTGACGTCGGTGATGTTGTGGGTGAAGTGCTACAAACAAAAATATCCAATAAAAGAGAGAGAAAAAGGTAAGATTTGTCATTATTTGAAGGAAATAACTTGAGGGTATTAATAGCAGTGCCCTATACAAACTTAATCCATGAACAAAAATAATTTTTTTTTCTCAATTTATTCCATCCACCTACCTTATTTTAATTTGAGCGTTTGGAAACAATCTAGCACTCGATGATAAATCCCTGGGCTCCATAACGCTTTTGCTATCTCTGTCTCTCGGTTCAATATCACATTTTCGCCTATGGGTTAGAAATAAAAATGAGAAAAAAATTTTTTTGTTAGCATAAAATTAATGTGTACATCCAACAAGTCCTTAAGCATCTTTCATGTATGCATAAAAAAAAATTTTATATGGAATATCTCGAATAATGATATACAACGACTGTACAGAAAAAAAATATATATCATGGGGGAGAGTGGAGCAGAAAGGAAGAGCAAAGCAAACGATAAGGAATAAAAAAAGTTTAAAGGTGGATACGATCTCATTTATTCCACCCGGAAGAAATAAAAAAAAATGTTTTTAAATAAATTTAAGACATAATATTATTATTTGTATACGCAATATAACTTTTTAACATTTTATGAAATTCGCTACAACGATGAGGATGAGTGAGAGAGTGAGGAACAACAAAAGTTCAATTTTATCTGCCTGAAACCATTAAAAGAAAATTTTCTTCTTTGGAATTTAATGGATTTTTTTTTTTTTTGAATCGTTTGGCAATTGACGCACTTTATCGGTGGAAATTTGCACTTGAATCTTAAATTGTTGAATTAAATTTTAAAAGTATTTAAATCATCATATTTGACCATGCATGGCATTTTATCTAAGTGGCATTATAAATTGTCAAAATCTTGAACAGAAGCTACACATTTAGACTAATAACTTAATGTTCGTAAGACCTCGAATAACAAACGCCTACGAACTACAATGTTTAGCTCTTTATTATTTCAAAATAAACAAGACATGATGCAGCTCTAAATAAAATAAAATTAAGAAATAAAGAGGAATATTTATTGCAGTTGATGGTATCTTTTGGAGTTTTTTAATTTACTGAAGCTTTTTGTCGGCGTAATGAATTGTTTTTATATCTTTTGTCTGGATTTTTTTGGACATTGATTCAGGGATTTGATCTTTAGGAAATAATGTAGACGATCAATAAAGTTTTGTGCTCTATTTAAGATAAATTGTTGAATCAATGTGAATTTTAAATGCTATAAAATCTTAGATAAAACCTGATAAAATAAAATAAATGGCGATTGGCCAGAATTTGGATTAAAAAGTGTATGCCCAGTCAGACTATGAGTATGACTAATTATAAGTTTTTTTTTATTCTCACCAAATTCTCACCAAATAAATAGAAAAGCGTCCCTAAAATTTTATTTATATTGAAACTTCAGCTAGTAATCTAAGTTTCTCCAATGTGATAATTTTTTTTAGAAGATTAAAAAATTAGAATTTTCGATTTTTTAAAATTAATTTATTTAGAATAAAAGTTTTAATCCAAAAAACATGAAATTTAGTATCAATTTCTCTTAAACTTACATCAAAAAACAATTCAAATCCCCCTTAAGTCAATTCAAAAACACAACAAATCAATCATGGAAATAAGTCACTCCAACATTTACATAAGCCCATCAACATTAAAGGAATAAATTACGTTAAAAATGAGATGAGATATAAAAATAAATAAAAGACAGCTAATAAATCTTGTTTCAAATCAGAGTTGCAAACAGATATCTGTGCACAGATGAAAACCGTACAATTCCTTGATAATTTGTAAGGTTTTTCAAATAAAACCTTACAAATTCTGACAAAACCTTACAAATTATCAAGGAATTGTACGGTTCTCATCTGTGCACAGATATCTGTTTGCAACTCTGTTTCAAATCAAAAAGCTGTCTCGTAGCCTAAAGGACAATACACAAAAAAAAAAGAAACGAAACCAGAAAAAAATTCTTATTTTATGCGATGAGCTGCGAAGAGTGCTGGAAAAAAGTTTTACATTTCCATCTCTTTTCCCCTCAATCAGTGTCCGTTGTTCTTGGAGAAAGAAAAAAAAATGAAACAAAGTAAGAAGAAGAAAATATCTGACATTACTTTTATGCTGTTAAGTTAAATTTCATAACTTGAGGCAATTTATAATGAGATAAATATTAAATTTCCTTAATGTTTAACAATTCACATTTTTTTCAGCAGTTATGGACCTTGGGTATGAACGCAGTCTAATATAATGATCCAGTTTTATTGAGAGAAAATTTCAATAAATTTTATAGCGCGTCAGTGACATTTTGGAGACATTTAACACAAAAATTATGAGATTGAAATATTGTAGGCATGGTCGAAGATTGTTTCTCAATTTATAACAGCCATCATTAGCTGTTGAAATTATTTTTGTGTGTGGGTGTTGCTCTTCATCGTTATTGTAAGGAAAACAAAGAGACACAGCTATAAATCGTGACATTTGCGATGTCTGAACTGCATATATCCATGCATAAATCGAGCATAAAATATTTTTCAATTGGTGTTTTATTTTGTGTCACTTTTACAATTTTTATGGCTCTCCTCGCCTCGCATATTTTTTTCTCCTTTTTTATTCTTGTGCTGTATATTTCTTGTCCTCCGGCTATTTTCTTTCTTTTCTTCTCTTCCTTATTTTTCTCTTTTCTACTCTGATTCTGTTCCATTCATTCGATTCCATCCACACATAAACTGAGACTTTTTTATGTTATTTTGGTTTCTGTCATAACTTTTGTCGTTGACATTATCGTCACTAGTCTTACTCTTATTGATACAAACTTTTCTTCTTGATCTACAAAATGAATATTGTGGATGGGCATGAATATTTATTTATAAATTCAGAATTTCACTTTTTTTGTTGGCTGCCTTCCTTTATCTCAACAGTCAACAAATAAACAATGGAGTGAGACTGAACAGTAGTAACAACAACAAAAACACAGTAAAATAAGCGCAATAAAAACAATAAACACAGTCGGAGTGAAAACAGTAGAAGATGAAGCTAATGATTTATGTGGAATGATAACAAACAAATTACGTTCTGTCAATACTGAATTTATTTTAAGTCAAGTTCATGATTTTTTTTGCAAAACAAATTGATGCATTTCCTTAGCATTTCCTTGTCACTTTTGAAATTTCTCGAGATGAAATTTACTTGTTTTTGGTTAGAAAATTGTAAGTGAAAGCTTCTTGTAACATTTGCAGGAGAACTAAGTAAACAGAAAACAAAAGATTTCAATGAATGTATACAACTTTTATGGACATTGCATGCTGTTAAGAAATATTTTAAGACTGCTTCTAGCTTGATAAATTCATAATGATTAATCATCAATCCAATTCTCCAAATACTTTAAAAATCGTCCAGATGTCAAACTCTATCATCCTTTCATACTTCATATTATCTTCTTAATGAAAACAGAAAATCATACAAAAAGCAATCCATTTAAGAAAAGGGAAGTAGATGATGAACATCCTCAGGTAAACTCAACATCAAAAATTGCAAATTTTTTTATTCAAAAATAAAAAAAAAAATTACGAGAAACTTTTAACAAAAAATAGACAAACAAACATAACAAGCATGCATGTTTGCATTCATAGACAAGTTCATCAGGAACAAGGAATAAGGTAAATTTTAACAAAATGATGTTGATGACCAAAAAACATCTCAAATTAATGTATGAGAAAAAGTAAGGCAAATGTTTGTTTATTTTTAAATAAAAGTACATCCATCTATCCATCTACCTACCTAGACATACATTCATTGAGGATATACAATATATTTAAAATAACAATAGAATGAGACGAAAAGTTCAATTTTATAAGTTAAGGAAGGAAAATTTCTATGTTTTGTTTTATTCAGCTTTTGTTTTGTTTTGTTTTCTGTAGTTTTTGGTTCAACAAAATTTCACATCAAATAGACTTTTGAGGATGTGAGATTGAGGGAGACAGAAACTTTTGATATTGACTATGATGGATGAAAATGAAGGAAATGGAACAAGATAAAGTACCCGAAGTTGTACAACAAAAATAATTTTACTTTTTTTTTGAGAATTCAAAGATGAGAAATGAGTTAGATGTGGATGGAAATTGATGTCTAAATGTTACAGTTCTCATTGTTATCGGCGTCATCAGCATGTACATCCATAAAATATATTTAGAGAAATGAGGTAGAACCCATATTACTTTCAAATATTTTATTATCATGATGATGATGATGATGAGGATGATGCATGCTTGAAATGGATGTACTTACATGTAATGTATGTATTGTACCTGATATAAATGCTCGCAGCAATTTTCAAATTAAAAATTATGTAAATTTCTACCTCTTACAAGAACACATTCATGAGAATCTTCATTCTACTCATGCTCTCATCCTCATCACCTGCTTTATCCTTACATTACTGTATCTATGTGGCTGCTTCTCATTCATATATCAAGACACACATTTTAAGGTCGAAGTTTTATATTTTTCGCCTTCAACTTGTTGATTTTTTCAGAATATAAAAATTGAGTTTCATTAAAAATATTTTGGAAATGTTTAATTAAGCAGCATAAGCACTAAGTTAATACAGAAGCAGAACACAAATATTTTAATTTTCCTTCCTTACGTACTCACGACCCATCATCAACATTTCTACTTGAGACTTTTAGTACCTTTTTTTAACAGAAAACAGAAATTAATCTCATGTCAGTCAAAAGTTTTTATTTTATTTTGTGAAGCTTCAAACTCCTTCAAACATCCACAACAGCAGCAGAAGCAGTAGAAGCAACAGAAAAATTATTATTGCAAACATTTGTGAAATGAAATGTGAACAGGATCTCACTCAAGCACACACAAATTCACCTCATATATGAAATTAATATTTTTTTATATTTTTAAAAATCAACATCCTTCATTTGACTTGCTTGTCTTGCTGCTGCTGCTTACTTTTTGAAAAAGGGTTTGTATAAACTTTTCCTTTTCATTTTGCAGAAAATTTTCTCATTTTTTTCTAGCAATTAATTAATATGAAAAACATTTTTGTGGATGCTGTCGAGTACTTTTGATGAGTTTGACATGAAAATTTGATTGCTTTTGACATGAAATGCTTTCTAGTTTTCATTGGAAATTAATTTTTGGATTAGGTTTAGAATCAATTTTGTATGTTTGGGATGAAAATTGTCGATTGATTATTTCCGACTAATTTCAATTTTTTTTAACCTCAACTTGAAATTTGAAATTTGAAATTTCAGAAATTGGAAAAATTCATAGAAAAATCAAAAATAGAAAAAGTCACGAATTGGAAATGAGAAAGAAAAACAAGTAAACGGAAGCAAGAAACGAAGAGCTAAATTCGATGAAAAATTCAGCATTGGAAAGGAAATGGCAAGTATTGTTCCTATAAAAATGTCCCAAGGCGCCAAAAAGAAAAGGAGAAAAAAAATGATGGAAAAAGTCTCGAGAAGGATAGAAAAATCCTCTCGGAATGTTATCTATTCCATTTCATAGTCCATCGAGTTGAAGTTGCCGGAAGATAAATGTTCAAAACAAGCGAAGAACCCATCACACAATACTCACAGCAACTCACACAGTTTCCTTCAATTTTTTTCTATTTTTCTTCTCGTTCCTTTTCCACTTTTTTTTGTGGATCTTGAACGAAAGATATTTGAGAATGAGAATAATTTGCCATGGGCAACAAAAGCGAACTGCTTTACTCATTGAAAGATTCTAGTAACTCTCAATAGAGTCGAGTCTGTGTGAGATTAAATTTAGTTTTTTTTTTCTTGTGTGTTGCTGACTGTTCCTTGCTCTATTTATATTATGCTGTGTTATTCTTATTGTATTGATGTATTAAAAGTAAATTTTCACAACTTTTCGACTGAAAGTTTTTATACACGTAGTGTAATTGAGTGATTGATACATTGTTTTACGAAAAAGTTTATTAAAACGCCCGTAAGGCATTTCCATCTCGATTTTCTTATAATTAAAGATAAATTTGATAAAATCTCATTCCAACCGAAATACACTTATTTTAAATTCGATTAATTAAATGGTTTTTAAAATATACACAAATTTATACTAAAATTTTTTTTTATATTTATGCATGGAAAAACTTTTTTTTTAAATATGATTTTTTTTTCATTTAATATTTTTTTCGTTGCTGCTCTGTCATAAATACATGCATGAGTTTTTAATGCTTCGAGCGATTTCTCATGATTAAAGTTGAAAATTGTTGAATATTAAAAAATTTTTTGATATGAAAAAATTTCTCTTGTGGGAAAAAAATATTTAATAAAAAATTCCGACGAATCCTTTTATGGAACTGCCAAAGATATGAAATTTGTGTATTTTTAGTATTTCTATTTTTAATATCTATAATAACATAACATACTCCCAATTTCCTTCAAATCAACATCTACACAAAAATATGTCTCATATCCTCCATACAAATGAAATTCCAAGTCAATACAAGTCATGTCAGAGAGAAACAGCATAAAAATATATATTTCGCTATAGCTGATACCAAAAACTCGATAACGAACAAATATAATTTTCTGAGTAGCTTGCGGACATTTATTTAGCTTCTAGCACTTGGGACCAGTTTCATTTTAATTGCATCTCGTTTTTTTCAATCCAATCTATCCTCTACACATTCAATCTCTCATCTACTCACTCACTCACTTGCTCGCTTGGTTTGGTTCCGTTACTGACTCCCCAGCATCATGTGGAATGGCACCAATGACTATTATGAATTTGACGAGGAAAAGGAAAAGCTCTCGAATGAATATATATAAAAAATGGATATACTTATGTATACACACACATGTACACATGTTCGATGCGGTATGAAGGAAAAAAAGGAGGAAAAAACTTCATGAAAATTTTGCTAAAGGCTAAGTTCATATAATTTTTTTTTATAATATTAAAAATGTATACATCAGTTAAATATATATCTTTACTTAGTGCTGCTACTACTGCTGTGTTATTGCCCAGCATCGCAGTTCTACATTTTACACTCACATGTCAACATACAGCTGAATTGCTAAATTACAGGTTCAACATTTAAATGAAAATGGAAAAAATAAGTTTTGGGAGATTTGAGTAATTTAGGGATATGAAACGCATTTTTATTAAGAAAATTTAAAAAAAAATTTTGTTGATATGCATATTTTGGATTGAATGTCTTAATGAAAAAATTTGAGTTAAGTTTATTTCAATGTCAAAACTCAAATTTATAGAAAAATTAAGTTCAAATCCTGATCTTTAAAATCTTAGATTTCTCATGTACGATTCCTATTACCCACAAATCGTCTAAAATAAGACTTAACAAATAGTTACATCAACAATAACTTGATCATGGCACAAACTGTACTCCTTTCATCCCATCAACATTCAAAAATCATGCACCAAAGAAAAATTGCAATTTTAACAGCAGTGAAAGAGAGAAAGAGGAAAAAAAAATAAAATTAAGTTTCAGGTGCTGAAAATAATGAAAGTTTGATGCCTTCATGATTGCATCTGTCATTGCATGCAAAGTTCTTGTTGAAAATAAATTTTATACAGTAGCTTGATGATGATTTTTATATTGTACAAGACGTGAACATACCAAGTACCCCGAAAAAAAAAAGAATGACGAATAAAAAATTAAAAATTATAATAATTCATGTTATGATTGCTTTATTTCAGCACGCAAACAACATTAATCATTACTACTGTGCTTAATTAGTTTCTCTCTACCTCATAAAGATATAATGAAATCTATCGCAGTTGAATGTTATTGCTTAAGGGTGTCTCATTTATGAGATCGATATTAAAAAAAGGTAAAAAAAATATATATAATATAGAAATTTATTTTTTATACACAAATTGTAATAGTTATGTTAATATCATGCTATAATATAAATTACAGCAACTGTACACAAAATTCCAGTTTTTTTTTTCACTACTACTCATCATATAACAAGCACATTGATGTATCTCTCTATTTACAATGTTAACGGCAGGGTTAACGGGTTAATAAAATTACTTGTAATAATTTTGCATCATAAAATGAAATATATATATTTTTTCTATGATCATTTCAATCATGATAGAATTAATGGATGTATATTGCTGCTTTATAACATAATGCAATGAAAATGTATTATGGATCTCATTTAAGGTTTTTTTTAGTAGTTGTTTGAATTTTCTAGAATCTCATTTATTTAAGCATCAACAGCAACGAAAAATGTTGAAAAAAATGAATGGAATTAGTTATGCTGCATATTTGAATAATATTGTAGAATTTTGCATCAAATTTTCATTGTAAATTTGTTTTTACTAACAAAATATTCATTTAACGCAAATTTGAAATATGTTTTGCGGAAATATTTTGATCTAGTGAGTTATTGTCAGCTTTAATAAAATTTAAGTAAAGCAATTCGTAAGTTCTAGTCTAAAATAAATTTACTAAATAAGGGGCCGTTCACTTATTACGTAACGCTCTGAGGGGGGATGGGAGTGTGAGAGTTTGTAACGGTCTATTGTTCTCGCAACTGATTCTTTTGTTAAAAACGTTACGCAGGGGGGGGGGGGCGTAAAAAATCCGAATTTTTGCGTTACGTAATAAGTGAACGGCCCCTAAGTGCAATTCTTAGAAAAAATTTGACTCCCTATACATTTGTTCAAAATTTCAACCAACTAAATTCAAAACTTACATTTCTTCCTAGCCAATAGATATCAAAGATACATGAAACTGCAACAATTCAAATAAATCTTTTCCTCATACCTAAAAATACCATCAACAATTTGAGATACGTTTAACCCCAGGTATGGCGAACGGTTCTTATTTTTCGATTTCGAACTTTCGAAAGGTACCTTATTTTTCCGTTAAAATTTGAATTTTGAATTTCGAAAAATAAAGTACACAAATAAAAAAGAAATAAAAATTTTGAAAAATTGCAATTAATCGATTAAATCATATGTTTAACTGTTCCAAAAGCATTCAAATATCATTATTAATGCAAACTAAAGTAAATAATCATATAGATTGCTCATAATTAGTTAAAGTTATCGTAAAATTTTGATGAAATTTGTTTCATATTTACATTCGAAAAATGTTTCTTAATGTTAGTAAAAGTTCGAGACTTTACAAAAATCCTTTAAATTTCTGAAAATTTAACGGCAAAAGTTCTGTTCGCCATCCCTGGGTTTAACCTTTTACTCATGACAACGAATCACTTAGTCAACCGTCCAAAATATTCGATACCTAAGTTCTATGAAAAAAGAATCTAGCCATTTTAATTTAGAAAATTTCATGGTTAACGCCCAAGGTGGGTAAGTAAAAAATCGAGATCTGTATCAGTTAACAGAACTTTTTTCTCTGTTCACCCATTGGGATATCTAGAAGATATTTTTTTCTCGATGTAATTTATTTTCCAAGTAAAATTGTATTGCCTAGAGTAGACAAAATCATTAAAATTAATGCCTCTGGATGATTAATGTAGAATATAATGCGAGCTAGCTGGGAGGTATTTTTTTCTATCGATGTTGGTATGATATCAATTTTACTTAAATTTCAGTCTAACCAGATACAATGCTAGGGTCTTAAATCAATGGATTATATATATATATATATTTTTTTTTTGAAATATTATTAACAAAGTTGAAAAATTTAAGTGGATCTAGAGCTTACAATCAGTTAATATTACTTTCAATATTCATCACATCTGTCATAATTTATAAGTATTGAAACTTGCAACCAGTAAGTAACATCCTGGTAACATCCCAACATATCAAATTCTAAAACTCAACAATATCCCCTCAAAGATCTTCATTAAAATGTATTGTTTTGATGTATCCTCAAACGTAATTTTTTTTACAATTCATTGAAATTCAAATTTAACCCCAAGCTCAACACTCTGTACATTTTGTGGTTATTTTTTGATCAGAGAAATTTCTGAACCGTAAATAAGTCTCTTATACCCCCCATAAGTTGATATGAAAATACCCTTAAGTGATGAATATTTTTGCACATTCTAATATAACAAGAACAAAGTAATTCCCACACAGATGTCTTATAAAAGAAGATAATTTTCACAATAGAACTTTATTTTACAGAAAAAGACTTAAAACTTTTGTAGGGGGTTATTTAGAATTGATGGTGTTGGGTTTAAAAAATAAAATTCAGAAATATCAAAAATTTAACGTTCAATAAAAATTTTAAATTTTGGAAATCTAAAAAAAAATTCTCGAAAATTTAAAATTCGTTTCATTTTCTCTAAATACCTAAAAAAGGTCATACATTTAAACATCATCTCCAAATAAACCCCCAAGAAACACTTTAATCATTTACCTCTTGGCATCAAAAACTGAAAACATTTTACTTTTTCACTTCCTCTTCTATTTCTCCCACACACACAAAAAAAAATTAAAATTATCTCGACTAGTTTACACGCTAATTATGTGCACATTGTAGATAGAAAATTACACAAATTGCTACATTGTGTCTCATAATGTTGATGATAAAAGTGTAACTGAAGAAGATTCTTCAACATAGTATCAATTCAGTGTGCTATTCTCTCAGAGATTCTCTGCCATAAAAAAAGCTCTTTTTATATTGAAAATGAAATTTTCTCTCTTCACAATTTTTTTTATTATTTTCTCTTTTGTTGCCGTTTTTTCCTTTCTTTCTTCTCACATCGCTCAAAGCTTTTCCGTCTTTCATTTAAATTTTCTAACGAGCTTTTCTTCCTTTCTTGCCGCATATTTTTTTTTCAGTCTCTTCTTTTTCCTTCCTTATTTGAAAATTAAATGAAACATTAAGGAGGAAAATGGCTTGATATCTGTATAGCTTCAAGGACTAATGAAGCCCCCAAACGAGGTATGTGTGGAGGAGAAAGGAAACGAAAAAAAATATTCTGAAATTCTCTTCTGTGTGTATACATTTGTTTGAGAATAGCAAAAAGAAATGTGAAGAAGAAATGATCGCCGTAGGTTGCACTCAGTATGAACAGAAAAGGAGAGAGAAAATATATAATACAGAAGAAAAAAAAACCTCTCGGAATGTTATCTATTCTATTTCATAATCCATCGAGCTGAAAGTGCCACGAGGGAAATGTTGAAAACAAGTGAACCCAACGCTGTATATAGACTATTTCTATATTGTATAATGTATATCCGAAAATGAATTTTTCTATGAATGTAAGATGAAGATGGTGAATATCTAGAGCTGTAGGCTTTAGGCACTATGGCTCAACTAACTTCTAACTAGGGGGTTGACAGATTAAGTGAGAATTATTTTGGGAGTTGATTGTGAAACAAGAGTGACTGAGAATTTTGAAGAATTAATTAAATTTTTAACTAGATGATGAACTAGCAATTTGGTAGTTTTGAAATAACAAGTATCAGTTCTATTCTACATTTACAATTTTTTAAAAGATTTTTGATTACTTCAATTGAGAAAATTGTGAACATTTTAAAAATTCTCGTGTCTAACTGCCAAAACAGATACTGAATTTAAATTCATTCATCAAAATGACAATGAAGATGATCTTCAATAACCAGACATTTTAAAAGCTAGTTTAACGTTAGCTTAAAACTAAATTTTTTCAGAAAGACTAGCTAAAAGCTAGCTCTTTGAAATTTTCTGGTTATTGGGGCATCTGGTATCAGAAATCAAGTTAAATCAGACAGTCATCAAAAATGTCAAAATTGGCAATTGTAACAACATTCAAAATCTATAAAACCCCGTCTTAACAAAAATAATATCAATATTTATCATCAATTTAAGAATTATTACTACTAGGAAAATTTAAAGCTTTAGAATACTTAATAAAGTTAAATATAGACTGAACAGAAATCCAGTAGTCAACCACAAACATATAATCCCCCTTCACAAAAATTCTATCAAATAGCTGAACAACTTTTTCTTATCAGTATCCAACAATACTCGCTGTTGCTGCAGTTTGCAATCAAAATCAGCATAATAATATTTCTTTAGTTATCAACAAATTGCGATCTTTTGAAATTCAACAAAAAAAAATATATATATACATAAGAAAAAAGCCTCGCAGGACATTTTTTCCTGCTGCTGCTGCCCCGTACATAATTTTCATTTACAGATTGCAATCGCCAACATTCATTATAATAATTATGAATTTTCGCCCAGGCGAAATGATTTAAAATATATAGTATGCAATAATAATCATAATTTATGATACATGAAGTTATTTTCAGTTCACAATTTTATTCATACAGAAATATATGAATATATGTGGAGGCACATGTATCTGTATGTGAGAGAGATGGAAAGCGACAGTAACTTGAGGCAATACTTATGAATAAATGCATGTTTTGAACAAAGAAAGAGACATATACAAAAAAAAGTATAAAATAATGTCAAATGCCTCTCATTTCATACTTTTTCAATGATATCAAAAACTTGATAATGAATAAATATCGTACGATGCCTAAGGAAATTTTAATTTTCGGCTCTCGGCCTGCATATTTACCACCATCATCCTCATTCATATCATATATATTTTTGTATATATATATTTTTTTTGAAACACCACCAAATACTATAGTTTCATCCAGTTTCAATTTATTTTGCATCATTCACTTCATCCTACATCACTGCATAAAATATTGCCAAAGGCGCGAAACAGTACAGTGAGATGAGGGAGAGTAAGGCAAAAATGTGTGAGAGAGAAAAGGAAAGAAAGAGAGAAAAACTCTCGAACGGAAAATTGGATGTGTATATATGAGATGTGATGTGAAAGGTTCATGAAAAAATTGCTAGCAGCGATTTTCATGTTTTTTCATAATATTATATTGAATCTATAGATATAGATAATATAAATATATTCATACATGTGTAGATGGTATGGAAATTTGAATTTTTGGAGGATTTATGAGGCGCATTTTATGCTGATTGATTTGAATAAGAGGATTTGTATGTTTTCTTCTTGAAACTTCGATTATAGTATTCCCATTATTAAAAATTTTCAGTTTAAGGGAAAATTTAAAAATTGAAAAATTTGCAAACTTGGCACTTAAATTAAAAGACTTTAAAAAATTTCAAAAGAAAATTAAATATAGTTTTTAAAATGTGACTCCTGGGGGGTCTCAAATCGAGTAATTGTTTGGTTACGGAAAAAATTTAACCGTTGAAAAATTAAAGTTTGAATTTTTGTATGGGAACACTTAAGTTACTCAAATCGAGACCCCCCAGTATAAAAATATTTTTTTTTCATTTAGGTAATCTGAAATAATATTAAAATTATAACTTTTAAAGAAAAAATTAATATATGAAAATTTTAATAATTTTTTATTCAAGTTTATTTATCAAAAGATTAATTCAAGCAATAAATGATGAATTAATCTCCCAAAGTGCACTACCAAATAATCTCTTTCTATATCCCCTTCTATTTTCTTTTTTTTAAAAGTGCATATCATCATCATCAGCAACAGCAACAACATCAGTATGAATTGAAAACTTTGAAATGAAAAAACTTTTTTTTTATATTTTTTTTATAAATAATTTTTCTATTCAGCCAGACAACTATTCTTTAATATGAATAGATTCATCATCACCATAGACATATAAAGCATCATCATCGGTGCTAAATAGCATCAACAATGTAATTTTTTTATGATTATCCCCCAAGTGTCTCTGTACACAATCTCTCATGCCACTTTTTTTCTGTTCTTGATGTTTTTATTATTATTTTTATATCTCTTAAGTAGTTAGAAAATGACCAGCATTTCCACTTATCTTGTGTCTTTTCTCTTCATTATCTCAGTGTCTATAGACATGCATTCGTACATGAATAAAAAAATTATATTGTTGCAATTGGCTTGCTTGGGATGTAATGTTAACTGTTGCTACCAGAATTAAAGTCTCATCCTCAATTATACTTAATTGCATAAAAAAGTGCAATTTACGGGACGTAATAAAACTGTATCTCTCATTTCTGCCTTGCTACTTGGCGCTACTTCTTCTTTATCATTTTTTTTTTAATTTCATATACACTTTTATACATAAGTTTTAACGTTGTTGCTGCTCACTGTTTTTGCACAAATGGTCAAAGCACGTAATTAAGTATTGTAAAATTTACTAGCTGTTGCCTTTTAGCATAAGCAATTAATTGCTTCCTCGTCTCATTTCTTGACCATTAAAAAATTAGCATACAAACTTTATGTGCTCTTCTCTGTTTTTTTGTTGTTAAGTGAACAACAGTAAGTGTGCATAAGGACATCACACAACATATGTTTTGAGACATGTTCGATTAAAATACCAGAGAAATGTTCTTTTTTGGTGTAAAAAAGGCAAAAATGTTAATTTATGGAAATTCTCACCTTTTTATGGCGGTTGCATCGAGGGATGATAACATTCGATGATCCAGCTTAGCAGCGGAGTATGCGAGAAAATTTATCGGTAGAATTTTGACAAATTTGATCGAATTTTGGTTTAAATTTTAAAATATTTTTCACTTTTGTAAAATTTTTAATTTTTAATAAATTTTTTTCAATGGTTACTTTAATTTCCACTTAACATAATTGATTGAATAAATTTCAGCCACACACACTTTTTATTTGTTGATACACAAAAGATTAAAAATAAATATTTTCAGCTCCTTTTTCCAATTTCCGACTGTATTAAATGAAAAGCTGCGAGAGACTGAAAGCAGCATTTGGTTCTTTCGATACGGCATGTATATCCCATCTGACGGTGAGTGTATACGAATGTATGTGTGTAAAGAAATGAAAATTTTTCTCGCTCACTCTCTCTCTACGGCTACGCTCACACGAAAAAACGAGAATTTATATTTGTTGGGAAAAGAATGAAGAATAAAATATATATAAAAAAAGAAGAATTTTTTTTTTGTTGTTGCTGCTCCTCGACAATGAACGACTACGCTCTCCCGATAACATCTCAAAACTCAACTCACAAAATTGTTTCGCCTGAGGGTAGCTTTATATCATGCTTTATGTATATACACGTTCAGTTTCTATCTTTCAGAAAATACAACCGACATAAAATATTGTTATAGCCTCTGGCTATGCTACGAGCACTTTTTTGTAAATTACAAATGAGAAATTTTTAGCGAGTTTCTTTTTTTTCGGTCGATTTGGAAGTTTATTCGAGAACACACAAAAAATATATTTTTTAAAACAAAAAAAATGAGAGAAAAAGAAATATTTAATGATGGTAAAATGGTTAAAAGTATTTGGTGATACACAAAAATAAAATTACTTTAAAGTCATTAGATGTGTGTACAAATTTATGTTTTTTTTTACGAAGAGAATCACATAAAGTGATTAACGACACTTGTAATAATGTGGATAAATTTTTATAATTTTTTTGTTGGCTAAAGATGTGAGATCATTTAAGGAATATTTTGGAATGTTTTCTATAGTTTTGAGAGATTGTCATGCGAGATTAAAATTTCGGTTTTGGATTAAGTTGTTAAATTTTTGATCTTGAAAATTTTGTTTAGGTAAAAATTATTTTTTTATCCTAATAATTTTAAATGAATACAAATTTTATATGTTTTAGAAATTCAAAAAAAAAATAGGGGTCCTCAATTTTACCAGTTGTTTTGTCTCAAAATTTTTCTATTTAAATCGAATTCTTTTAAATCAAAACGTTTGAAGAATGACCGTTAAAAATAAAAATTTAAATGTGAGAAATTTTTGGTTATTTAAATCGAAACAATTCAAATCAAATATGTTCAAATCGAGGACCTGTATATATTTTTAATTTGTAAACTAAAATCAGCAATTTTTAAAAATCCTCTCATTCTTAACTAACAAGTCTGCTAGTTTTCCTACGTAAAACTTTCGGGAAATGATTTGAGCTCTTTTTGAAGAATAAAACTTATTTTTTGAGTGCTTAATATTCATAATTTTTTTTAATGAAGAATTTTTGTTCAATGAACTTTTGCTTTTCATTTGATTTTTACAAGATGTGAGTCTCTTTTTTTGGATTCAAAAGTGCATATTTCATTCTTGACTAAATTTTGAATTTAAACGATTTTTAAATTAATCAAAATGTGTATTTTAACAAAATTCTTTATATTTTTCTTTGCATATTCCTAGGCATATACAATTTTGAATTTAAAAAATCTTGATTAGCTCAAATAAATTCATTACTATTGGTCAGTAGCTATTCAAGCTGCCAGTAAGTACAAAATATTAAACATCCGCAATGCCACCTTTGATCAATTATTTGCATCACTATAATTACCTTAAATGATCAAATTCCTTAAATTTTTGCATTTTTATCAACTTAATATCATGAATTATCATTAAATTCTTTCCAAAATTACAGACAAGCAACTATAATAAGTATGAAACTGCAAATTTTTCTCTTTCCTCTTTTTATTGTTTATTTCGTTGTCTTTAAACTTCAAAACAATAAAGATTTGTAAATAGGTGATTATTTAATGATGTTTGCACAATAAAGTGTTAAATTTCTCTTTAAAATGTGACTTCTCTATTTTTAGTAATTTAAAAGAGATTTTAGTAAATACTAAGGGGTATTTTGAATTCTTATAAAAAAAAACTGGAAAAATAATTTTTTAATAAAAAATATTTAATAAAAAAACAACTCACTTTCTAATATTAAACTCATCTTACAATCACACCTAAACAAACAAGCGCGTCCTAATTTTCCAAATTTACATTTGTAATCAAATCTCAAAAACAATTAAAATTTCTTCCACGAATATTTCAATTACCGAAATACTAAGAACCAAGTTCAAACTTTTTTTCATTTTTCATTAATTTGTTTCCTCAAAAAGAAAACATTTTCGCTTCTCTTTGATCATAATTTTCATCCTCAAAGCTCTGTTAGAATAAATCCACTGAGAATTAATCAAAATAAGAAGAACTAATGAGAAACGAATTTAGAAATAAAAACAGAAGCAGGCAAGCAAGAAATAAATAAGAAATCATGAAATTGCTACTTGATAAAACCTGCACAGTCATAAATATCGCTAATTTATTTCTCTCCACTTAATAACAAGCATTAGAAGTATCATCACCGGTGTGGCATTTTCATCATTCATTCTGCACATCGCAACTTATGCAACAAGCAGGCAAGCAAGCACAACAGCAAAAAAAATAGCAAACGAAATGAAGCTAAAAAGAGAATAAGAAGAACAAAAAAGGCATTAAAGTATGAAAATTTATAATCATTTCATTCATTCCCTCCTTTTTGATCATTTTCATTCATTTTGCCACGTCCATCCATCAAGCTAAAGCAAGCAGCAGCAAGCAATTCTGTAAATTTCCGGTTGTTTTTTTTATTTTAAAAACGCATTTTTGAGGAAAACATTTGAATTTACAATTTCCGTTTAAATTTTGAAAAATTCAGAAATTTATTTTTGAAAATTATAAAACTGTAAACAGACAATCTGCTTCCAATAACTCCATTTGACTCTAAAACCAGCTCAGAAAAGAGCAGTTGTGAATCATCACAAAAAGTGTTAAAAAGATAATTTTGTATCAAAGAGTGGAAGCTAAAATATACACAGATTAACGACTAAAGCAACAATTTAATATTGCATGGTGGAAGTTGCAAGCAAAAAGAAATTATTATGAGATGATGGACAAGATTGTGTGAGCGAAGAAGAATAAGAAAAATTGTGAAAAAAGAAGAGGAACTATGTTGAATGAGGATGAAAAAATATGCTTCATGGGATTTTCTTTCTCTTTTTTTCGACTTTCTTATTATTAATGTGCATTCTTCTTCAGTCGATGGTGATTTTCTAAGGCGCTTACCAAATTACGCTCATCATTCGGGTGAGTGAGTTGCAAAAAAAAAAAAAACATGAGATTGTTGTTTTTTCCGCAATTTGGATTTTGAAGAAGATTTTATTTTTATGCGTTCTAGTTCTTAACATAATAAACAATAGAATTCAATCTCATATCACCGATATGCATTCCTATGTGTAATACAAATAAATTTTTATAGAACTCAAAATATTTTTTTCAAGACAATCCACTATCAATTTGCTTCTATAGCCATGAATAATATTAAATTTAAACTGCATAAAACTTCTCAAAACCACTTCAAAAAAATTCCCAAAAAATCAATTATTTCTCATCCAGAAACAACCTTTTCACCTCAAACTAAAAGTATCATCCAAACTTGAAATTTTTGCCTTTTGTCGAAACTGAAAAAAAGTCGTTCCTTTTTTTCAAAAAAGAAAAAAAATTCAACAAAAGAAAAGAAGAAAAAATTTTTAAATTGAGAATAAATCGCTGTGGGCCACACAAGCGAACGTTTTTTTTCTTTGCTCCTTTGTTGAGAAATCAACAGTTCTATGAAAGTTTCAGACTCTTTCTCTCACTTATGTATACTTCTCCTTCTTCTATATCCGTAAGAATATAACTTTCTAGTTCTCTTCATTATTATACGTCATTCATATAGCAATAGCTGTTCCTATATAGATCGAGAATCTCAATATAAGAAAAATGTCCATGAGCAATTCCGAAAGTTCTCGAGGCAAAATGATTTCATTTTTCTGATATTCTCTTCCGATATGCATGAGACATATACACAAAAAAAATTATATCTTCTTTTTTGTTGTTTTTCTTCGGTACGATCAAAAAATTTTGTCACAAATTTTTCATTTAATTTAAATCCTTTCATTTTTAATTTGAAAACTTTTTGTGACATGATTTGTGTGAGTAAGAAATTGTATAAAACTTTTTATTTTCTTGTATCTCGTACCATTCATCTTCATATCTTTCAACCACCCAGTCGTACTCCTCATTGCCTTTTAATGAACCCGAAAAATTTTTCTCTTTACTTTTTCCTAAACGAAAAAGAATTTTTTTTTTCTTTTTTTTCATAAAAGTATATTTACAGCCTTGGAGCAATTGACTGAGTGAAGAGCTTTCTTTCTATATCACATCTTGGCAGCAGAAACATCAGCAATATAAGAAGAAGGAATAAAGGAAGAGGAATTGGGTTGTCTGATGATTGCTTTTAGTAAGAAGGCACAGGCAAAATAAAATAAAAAGTTCTCGAAATGAAAAATATAAAATGTGCGGAGGAAGTTGTTAAGGATTTGATGATTAGCGATGAGGGTGCATTTATGTGGAATTAAGGCTGGAAGTTGAGTATTTGAAGGAAACGAGGAAAAGATCGATTTTATGGAATATTGAAGTCATGATTTTTGATACTTAGGGTCAAAGTTGGCAGTTACCAAACTTCAAATTTGGTTTATTTTAAATGCATTGAAATCACAGATTTTCCCATTGGTCAAAACCCGATCGACATACTTTGAAATATTGCCAGCTCGGCGAAAATGAACAAAATCGCCAAGTGGCAGGCACTTGGTTCTAAGTATACTGCCGTCATGGTGCCGAGCTGGTAACATTTCAAAGTGTGTCGATTCAAAGTATCAAGCCGCAAAACTTCCCCAGACAAACTGATCCAACCCAAGTACACCAGCCCACCATCACAAAAAGTCTCTTCAAAATTTCTGTTACTCAGTATTTTAAGCAAAGTAAAAAGCATTAATTAATTCAAGCGATGATGAAGCTTTGAAGTTTTGTGCTTGCGAGTTAAGTAAATAAAAAAAATGTTTTTTATATCTTTCGATTAACGCTTTTTCTCTTAATCCTTTGAGTCACTTTTGAAATGAGATGATGAAAAAAATAAGAAAAATCTCCGCCAACATAGCAAAAAGGAAGTACACCCTAGCAGCAATTTGGAACGAATCTGGGCGGAAATTTTTTTCCTGACAAATTCTTTCGTTTTTCCGGCCATAAAATGAAAGAATTTTACATGAAAATTTTCCTGGGATTTTCTTCCAAAATCTGTCATGAATGTTTTTTCAAAATAATTTTTCTGACCAGAAAATGAAAGAATTTGTGAAGAATTTTTCTTCTGATTTTCTTCCATTTTTCCTTACAGATTCTTTAATTTTCTGATGTTGCAAAAAAAAGTTGCAACAGAATTTGAAGGAATTTTAAAGGAAATTTTCTGGTAGATTTTTTCGTGAATTTTTACACATTTCTTGGCATTAAAGAATTCTAATAATGATTTTCAAAGAACTGCGAAGGAAAATTTCCTGCAGTTTTCACTTAAAAATTCATAGTTTTTCATTACCATAAGATTTTAAAACTGTTATTTGTAAAAAATGGATGCAAAAATATTTAGAAGGCATGTTTTCAAAAGATAAAACTTTTATAATTTTTGTTTTTGTTTAATCGTTTCGAAAAAGGTTTTTAGTTTATTAAAATTTTTGTTCCGTTACAAAAATAAATTTTGATTTTAGACTCCGTGAAACAACCTTTTAAAGCTTTTCTAACACGGAAATCGTTCCCTGAATAGAAATTGAGCTCCGTATTCGAAATTATGCTAAATACCATACAATATATTTAGCTAATAACCCTAAAAGTTGTTATCTCGACTTAAATTTGTTTAAAGAAGAAATAGGTTTTATAGAAAAAATTGCTTTCAAATTGAGATTCTAGTATTAAAAACCTTTTATATTTTAAAAACATTTCATTTAATATGATTTAAATTCTTTGACTAAAAATTCTTCATATCACTTAAAAAACATTAATATTTTACTTAGCAAAAATTCTATATTTAATATTAATTAAAAAAAAAATAATTCTCCTGAACGAATCTTGCAGGATTTATGGAAGAATTTTTTTCGCCCCTCTGAACCCCTTGGACCCTCCTATAGCTACCCCACTGTAATAAAGCTATTATAAGTGTTAAAATAATCATGAAAAATTATGGCAAAAGAATTAGCAACTTTAATATGTCTTTTCGCCAAACATAATTTATATAATTTCAGATAGCGGTAGCTCAGCGGTTAAGTTCGGGACTTAGGTTTCAGCGGTCATGGGTTCGAGTTGGCAGAATTTCAACAGAAAATTTCCTTACAAAATCTTCCAAAAAAAAATAATAATAAAAAAAATAATAATAAAAAGAAAATAAAAGGGAGAAAAAAATTGGGAGAAAAAGAAGAAGAAAAAAAAGATTTTTTTTTTAAATATTTTGAGAAAAATTCCCGCAAGATTCTTTCATAATTCTTGCAAGATTCGTTCATAATATTCTCATATTCTTTCATTTTCTGTCAGATTAGTAGAGAAAAAATGAAGGAATTTGCACTTTCGTGCAGTTAAGGAATTTTCCGGCCACTTTTCCTCACAAATTCTTTGTGATTCGTGAGAAAAAAAATCCGGCCGGAAAATTTCCTCACAGATTCTTTAAGATTCGTTCTAACTTGCTGCTAGGGCAGCAAAAGAAATTAAAAGTTTTTTTTTATTTTATTTCTCTTGATTTTATTTTATTTTTACTAATTTCAATTTACTGGGTGGCAATGCTTTCCTCTTCTATAAGCATGTAAAGTGAGGATGAGACAAAAATTCATCTTCACAAAAAAAAATAATTTTTTATTGCACAAATAACAATACTAAAAATTCGATTTGGATGGATGGTGATGGTGTTCACATGCATTGAAAAAAAATATATAAAAAGGTTGCGACCTCGATCAAAACGCCTACGGTGTGTCTCTCACTCACCCATTTTGTTAAGATTATTATTGTACCTTTTTTTCTCGAATTGTTAGAGAGCAATTCAACACAAAACTCGTGACTTTTATGTACACTTATGTAAGGGCCCCAACCGAAAGACCGACTGATGATGATGATGAGAATAATGAAAAATCTTTAGCTTTTGTAGAAGATGATTTTTTCGGGAAGGAAGTGAAGGGAGTTTTTGATTGCATTTTGTCTTTTTTGTGAAAATTTCCGAAGATAATCCTGCGTATGTATGTTATATGTTATATTGAAAAAATTTTAAAATGTATAGGTAATAAAAATTTAGATAAAATGATGTATCAGGCATTCAAAGGAAATAGCCATACTTTCAAAGTATATACCGTATATACCCTATAATTTGCAATTTTTATTCAAATTCTGTTAATTAATCTAAAATTCCTGTTATCCGTACATCATTTAGTAGATGAAAAATATTAAATAATTTTATTTACAACTTTTCAGTACTCATACTTACATTTAATAACCCATTGTATACAACACACTTTAATCACACAGAATTTTATGCAATTTTAGTGATATGATCAGAAATTTTTTGCATATTAATTTAGGAAGTTTATGTTTTTAAATAATATTTTTTTAAAATAATGTTGAGTTACAAAATATTATACACATAGCTATAAAAATTATAACTGGACATGATAAAATAATGCACTTCAATATGCTTTATCTAACAAGCCATAATTACACACATGATTTTACTATCTTGTGAACATAATTAAAGTGAATGTTGGTCTTTTCTGGAAAATTATATGCACTTTCTATGTGGATTTTAACGAGCCATATCGAATTTTTAATGGTTGAGTTGATATGTGATATGGATATTGAGCTACCTATGCTAGTTTGTTGTGGATAGTTTAGCTTGAACTTAATTTAAGACCCCTTATAATATACAGCAGAAAATTTTCAAATCAAATTCAAAATGCGTCTCCAAACCTTTCATCCTTCCAAAAATATCGAACTCGTATAGTTTTGCATTCCAATGCATTTTTTATTTTATTTTATTTCTTTATATTTATTCAAAATATCTCCCAGCGAATTCCCAAAACTTTTTTCTCACTACATGATTCTGCTTTTTTTTCTCTTAATATTTCATTTTTTCATCATTCAGTTTCGCAAGAAACGACGAAAAAAAGGCACATCCATTCGAGCGAGGGAGAGAATGAAGAAAAAAATTTTCATAATGTGAATCAACTACGATCATGTTTAGACCGCGAGCTATGATGGAATTCCATCCATGGGAAGAGACTCTAAATGATGAGGAGATGGACTGTGACTGTGAAATACAAAATAAAAAAAAATAACAATAAAAGTCGCTCTTTTGTGTAGAAATGTGTGATGATTTTATGATTGCGATCAAATCATAGCTCTTTACATTGTTATGGATGCAACGTGTGTGAAAAATTAAAAAAAGATTTTTTTTTCATTTCTTGTTTTGCTAGATTTCCACAAAAAAAAAATAAGTGAATTGAAAAAGAGAAGCAAAATGCAACTATAATTAATCCTGCTGGCGATTTCTCATAGCTGACGAATGACTAGTACTCATATACAACTTATTTATGAAGAAGTAACAGAAGTCTCGTTTTTCAAGTAATTTATTTTAGCAGCTTCTCATTTTGGATACATTAAATCTGCAACTAGTGAAAGTAACAAAAATAATTAACCGAAAAAGTTTGAGGGGTCTCGGAAAATTTTGGAAAGTTTGGCGCAATTTTTTGTAATTTACTTTGTATTTTATTAATATAAACTAAACAATTTGAGCTTAAGTCTAAGTTCAAATCCTTTCATTTAAGCTTTAAACAGCAGTTTATAAAATTACAAAGATTCGAACAATAATCCTTAGCATTCCCATAAAAAGAAGAAAAATGTACCCAACACTTCCCCAAATCTCGTTAAGTCTAGCTTACAGCTTGACAGAAAAAATCAGCTTAAAATTATACATTTTAATAAAAAATAATAATAATAATTACGAGGAGAAAAAACAGAGAAAAAGTAAAATGAAGCAAATTTAGCAGCTACTGTAAAAGATTTTTATCATTTCAACTACATCTTGACAACCATTAACGCCACACACATTAACCATATTTTTATTTTTTTTCCTGATGCAATTACACAATTTCAGATCACAAAATAAAAATTACTATATACATATACAACTGTCGTACTTAAAAAAATAATCATTAAAAGACGTATATTTGTGGCTACGTTGAGCTGAGTTGATGTTTCGCATTTGCGACTTTTAAATGATATTTTTTAATTGCTGCCCTCAAGCCATTTTTCAGTTGAAACAATTTATTTCAATCACTTTTCGAGACATGACTTATAAATGATGTAGGAACAGAAAAAAAATGTATAAAATGATCTTTTTTACAACAGCAACAACAACAACAAATAAAATAATAATAACAACACAAAATGTGCCATCAGCACATTAATGTCGTGTCATTTTTCAACTATTTTGTAAGTATTTTCTGTTATTATTAAACGTTTAGATGGAATTGATGAGTGGAAAACTCATGTATGACTACATCAGATGTGATGAGAAATTTTTCGATTGTGTGTGATTAACGTGATTACTTAAACGGAATTTAACGTATTTGATTAAGGTAAATGAGATTTTGAGAATTTCTTAGGAAATGGTGTGAGATTTTAGAGTTCTTGAATTTTAACATGCAATGTTGTTTTTGAGTAAAATTCAATTCTAAATCTTTTGTTTTTTGAATTTAAAGGAATTTTAAAAGCTCATTATTGTTAGTATTGACAAGAATTGACATGTCATTACAATATAATACTAAACATATAAGATTACAATTTTTTAGTAAAACTTTTTTCTGGTTGAGATTTGAACCTTCTATCTATTCATTAAAAACCAGTTCTCCATTCTTTGAATTCTTAAATTTTTTCACAAAAAATGACAATTTTCTCATCTATACCTCCCAAAATAAATAATTTTGAGTATTAAAAAGTTGAAAAATAAAAAATGTTTCTAAATGTAAAATTATTAACCCAAAAAAATCACAAATCTCATACTATTTTAGAAAATAAATATGTAAATTACCAAAGAAAATACTAACCAGTTGCTATGTCTACATCGATGTAATATATTACCTTTTACAGATTTTACCTAAACGCACAACTAAAAAGCATCAAAATATCAAAAACATTTTCCTTTTCAAGAATTTTTCATTTCCTCATCGATGATATTAAAAAAAGTATAAAAGTAAAAAGTTCCCATGAGCATCCAAAGTAAATCTCATTCCAATCCAATAAAATATCAAAATGCAAATATAAATTCGATCACAGATAAAACAAACTACATGATAAAGTTCATATGTTCTGCTTCAGTAATTTCCAACGATAATAATTCACAAAAAAAAAGTAATTTTTCATTTCATCTCACTCACATCTCGAACACACACACAACACAATAAACGTGTGCTAAAGATGTGCTTAATTTCATTTTAAACTAATCGATTAGCATCGATATAAATTAAAATCAGACTAAAGGAGAGGAAGCACAGCATACAAAAAATAATAATAATGCATCTCATAAACATACAGACAGGCATGAGAACAAAGGAGAATCGAGAGTGTATAACCTACCATCATCATCATAATATTTAAATTCAATGGCCAATGAGTGAATAAATGAACAATCAAACAAATTTACACATCATTGCATTCATTATGAGTGCATTCGAATGCATATAATCATCATACTGTTTTCCAATTGACTTGACTTTTATTTTGCCGCAAAAATCCTCTGGATTTTTCATTAATGGCAACATCTATATATCCTGTACTCTGAAATGCTGTGTATGTCGTCTGTTGTTGATCATTCGAATAAATTAATGATTTTTTTATTTTTTTTTTTCATTTTAAATACAAATAACAACATAAACAGCTAGGGCTTAAAAAAGTTATGTCATGTCATGTTTGAAGAGAAATGAAAATATTTTCTCATATATATAAATTTCTCTCTATCAGAATTGAATCTATTTAGCTTAAATAGCACTCGAGGCAAATTAATCCATCTATCTATCTATCTATCCATCCATCCACCAGAGCTCATAACTTTTTTTCCCTCTACGAGTTGAGTTTCTCTCTTTCTCACTGTGCTGTGTGTTATCTCTCTTTCCTTTTCTCTTCATCGTGTACTTGTACCTCTTCTTGCTCAAGATTTCAAAAAACGAAACGAAAAACTAGTTAAAAGTTCACCTTTTGTGAGAGGATATGATAAAGGCGAATTTTAGCTTCAGGCAGTGAGTGATAATGTAATCTTGTAAAGTCATCTTTTATTTTATTTTTGGGGATTTTGAAATAATTCTTGATTGCTGTTTTTGGTTGTTTGAAGTCGTAAATATGTGTACGAATGAATTGTATTTTGGTTTTAACAAGTTTGTTGCTTAAGAATTTTAGAATTTTTGTATAAAAATTTTAGTGATACATTCTAGTTTTAAAATGGTTTAAATACTTAAAAAATAGCAAATCACAGATTTTGTGATTAATAATCAAAAAATCATGTTTCGAATCCTTATAATGATGTTTGTCACAATTATGGTTTTCTGTTTGATATTTCTTTTTTTTATAATAGGCTACTTTTATTTTTTTAATATTTATTTCTTTGAATCAGTGCTTTTATTTAGAAACTTTTGACTAAGATCTTTGTCTTCAGGACGATCCTGTTTTTTCAACGAGTGGGGTGTCTAAAATTATTTTTATTTCTATAAAAATGAATGGTGTATTGTTTTATTCCTATTTGTACTGTAATAACACACTAACTCGAATTCAATATGCGATTTTTTTTATGACACCCATGAACTTAATTCATAAGTAAAGTCAATAACATCAATTTTAAAAATTATAAATTTTTGTGGAGTCTTTCATTCTCGAGTTCAAAACTAGGTTAAAAATTCAGAACTAGATTATTGTATCCCAAACAATCATGTATGTGACAATTAACTATCCAAATTTTAAAATAAACAATCAAACTAGACAAACTGAACCTCAAACATTCACAACACCCACTTCAAAATATTGCGTCCTAAAAAGTGAAAAAGAAGAAAAAAACACTTGAGAATGAAAAGTGCCTGTAGCCACAAAAGCGAAGACTGCTTGTGAGTTGATATAACTCTATGAAGTTTTTCTTGAATGGTATAAAGATATATTGAGTTTAGTATATTTCATACATACATATACATTAAGCAGGCTGATAAGAGGAGAAGCATGGTAGAAAGAAAAATATCGGCGAAAGTAAGATGGTAAGAAGAAAAAAAAAACATAATTTCATTTAGCTTTAGGGGTATTTCTCGAAAAAAAAATATTTTTTTTATAAAAAAAACTTCTCACGGGGTCTTATAAGTCTTAACTCTTAACAACATACGGATAAAACTTTATATAACATCGTTTATGCGTTGGAAGTATTTCAAAATTAAAAGTTGATTAAAACTTAAATGGCGGAATATTATGAAGATGAAGAAATAGAAAGTCTATGAAAAATCTTCTTGCTTGCCTTTTATGCTTCGCTTTTTCAATCGTTTTTATTTTTATTTTGCCTTTTAGCACATGATTAAGATATTGTATTTTATTATATTCAAATTATATGTTCACACATTTTTTGATGCTTAATCTCCCTACTCAGGAAAATATTTATATACACAACACATGATGTTTTTTTTATTTTTTTATGTGTGGTATTTAATAAAATTATATAGACACAATAATAATTATTTGTTGGTATTTAAATAGGATTAGTCATGGTATTTGAATTTGTTGCTTTGGGATGGATGAGTAACTAGGAGATATTTAATTAACTAGGAATTTTTTAAAAAATATTGCATGAATTAAGCATTGATTCAAATTGAAGAATAATCTGAAATTCTACAAATTAAAAAAAATATGACTCTAGAGGAGACAATTACTTGAGTCATACAGGACTTGTCAAGACTTGTACAAATCTCAAACATCCAAGTCCTTTATACCATGAGTAATCACAAATCCCAAGTGTTTTGCAGTTAATACACAAATTCTTGTTAATACCCCAAAAACCCAAGCACATGAGATTCGTACTTGGCACCTCTATAAGAAGGAAAAACATCATGTTGGAAAAAAAAATTTTTGCACCAAAAAAAAAAATTCCCACCAAGTTGGTAGCACCAACCTTAAATATCGCAAAATCTCCAAGATATTAATTTTTTTTGTCGATAGAAAATGTATTGAAAATTTATTGTCGATAGATCTTATATTTAGGATCTTCATTAGACTACATCAAAATTTTAATCCTAGATGCAGCCAATAAAAATTTTGGTGGAAAATTTTTGAAATTATTCACCATGTTGTTTCCCCTCGCCTCTATATGGCTCCATAGTTCAACTAGTTAAATTCTGGGTTGATTTGATAAAAATTTTACTTGAAAAATGAATAAAAAAAAATTCAATAAAAAATTAATTTTTAACACAAAAATCAATTTTACTCAATATTTCGACTAACTTTTCCACAATTTTTTTATAAAAACTAAGAAGATAAAGATAAAATTACAAGATAGATCATAGCATGTTCTTCATTATCAACTCCATCATCATAATACACACATCTTCTTATCATAGTAGAAAATTACTTCTTCCATCACTTTTTTAAAAAAATTTAACAAACAATCTAATTTGTAACATCAAAAACCGTCTCATTTAAAGGAAATTTTCTACGAGCTATAAAAAGAGTCTCGCTTTTAATGAACTTTGGAGGAAAGAGAGCACAAAAAAAAAAAAATTTCTACTTCTTTTTACATTTTGAACTTTACGAAGAAAATATTATAAAGAGCGATGATGGTGGAAGAAGAAGAATATCTGTACATATAAATTTCTTTTTGTAACGAAATATTTACTATCTTCAGGCAATTGACTAAAGCTTTATGGCTTATACTTACTTTTTCGCATTCTCATCGCTCTTCTCGTTGTCGTCGCTCCAATAGAATGGGTAAAAGAGTCAAATTCTTATTAAGAGTCGAGTTGAGTTTTACGAAAATGAAAAGTTATTTTTGAATTATTAGGAATGATTTGACAGGTGGAGGAGGCGCTGTTGAAGTTTTTTTGATATACAGTATTTTTGAATCAAACGGAATTAAATTTAATTTAGCTTTGATTTAGTTAAATGAGTGAATGTGACAAACTTATTGGTAAAACTTTAGAATGTTAAATTTTCTAAGAATTTAAATTTAAAAAACTATAAATTTTTAGTTCAACAAAATTTGAATAATTTTTTTTAAAAAAAATTAAATGACAAAAATTTAAAATATTTTAAATTTTGACTTTTTTAAATAAATTTTCAGGCTTAAAATATCAATTGATTTAAACCAAAATTAGAATCCCAAAGATTCACGTCTTACATCATCACTTAGTCCCCCCAAAACATCATATAATTTGATGCTAAAATGAAATAAAAAATAAAATAAAATAAAATAAAAAATGAGTTTGTTTGTGTTTGTAAAATAATGTTCGAGGGAAAAATGAGATGAGAACAAGCAAAAAAAGGATTGCCTTAGTGAAAAATCACTTAACTTCCTTCTTATGGCTCATTATTCTTATTTGTAGCATGGCAACTCAACGTATAAAACTCATTTTTTCACCCGACAAAAAATATAATATTTTCATATACAGAAAAGTATATAAGTCATAAAATAGTCGCGATTTAGCCTGAAGCTTTTGATACGACACCCACGTAGCTCTTTCACTCACTCACTTTCGTTATAGAAAATTTTCTGTGGAATATGATGAATTTTTTTTCCTTATTCTCTATATATGAGTTATACAAAAAAAAGCGCACATGAGAATTCGTAATTCCCTTTTTAAATTTTTTTTTTCTCATATATTCATGTGTGTTCTCATCTAGCGAATTCAAATAAAGCTCTCATCATCATCATCATCCTCATCATCCTAGCTTTTTTGAATTATATACATTTTTGGCAAAGAAAAAATAATTGAAGTTTTATTTAATTTTATATTATTTTTCTATTGCATGGTAAAGAAATTGAAAAATGTGAGATTATGTTGAGTTTTGTTTCTAGGAAGGAGATTATGGAAGGCAAGGATTAAGCTTGTATCAAATGGAATGTTAAAGAGAGTATAAATGGGTATGAATTTACTTTTTGGATATTGATACTATAGTGACAAATAATTTACACTCGAAATTGATTAACTTTTGTTAAAGATTAAATTCTTTCATTCATTCTTTCATTCAAATTCTGTCATTCATAATTGCAGAAAAAAAGACAAAACAATTAAACAACCCCTCATAAGTACATCATGTATACAATTATCCAAAAATTATACAAATTCATCATCAACACAGAAATGCATAGCTAAACATAAAAAAACGTACATGAGCATTTTTTCATAGCAATTATAAACATAAATGATTTATTTTAAAATAAACAATTTCAATTATGCGATGTTAATGAGGCATAAAATTGCTTTCACAATGCAAATTAATTTAGTGAAAAATACAATTTTATTAAATAATTTTAAATGTTTTAATATCCTTGAAGCGTTTTGTTGCAAGCATTTAGACCTTCAATTAATTGTAACATGAATGTTGAATTTTTTAAGTTTTGTTTTTGCTTATGCAATATTATTGAAATTTAATTTGATTAAGAATTGACTAAAAATTTCAGAAAGAAAATAAACAAATACCTAAATTTTAATTTTTTTAATTTTTTAAAACTTCAGAAAAGCTACAAAATTTTTATAAAAAGGTAATATACAAATACTCAACAAATACTTAAATAATTCACGAAACAAATTAAAAATGTATACCAAAAAAATAAGAAAGGAATTGTAAAAAAGGTAAAAAACGAGACGAAAGGAAAAGAAATGAAATGAGTTTCAGAAAAAAAAAGTATTGTAATGATTTACATTAAGCAACAAACATATAAAAAATAAAAAAAGGAAAAACTTTATGCATATTTAATGCTTGCTTTAGACACAAAAGAGCTCTTTTGGCATTCACATAACAAAAAGTACTCACTCGTGATTTATGGCATTTAACATGCTTCAAAAAGAGAGAAGAATTCAATTAACCCGAAGGCTTTTTTTACGGTAAGAGGTAAGGAAGGGTGGGTTGAAAATGATGTGAAGATTCAGAATTTTTGGGGGTTTTAAACCGACAAGGGGTTCAAGGATGGTCCTGCAGATGGCTTTGCATCTTATTCAAATTAATCCTTTCCAAACTGTTTAAAAATCATCAATTTTCTCATACCAAAACTCATCATCAAAATAAATTTTTAGATTTCAAGCAATTCTAACAACCTTTTAAACTTCCTTGAACTCTATTGAACCTCACTTTCAAACGACCCTCAAGAGGCTTGAAATGAATTCCTTTTTTTGAATGTGCTGAAATTAATTTTTTTTCTCTCGCATTCATACGAAAGGCTTCAGCCATTTCTTCTTTCCTTTATGTACAAGCGCTATTCGATATAAAGGGTTTTTTTCCACACAAAAAAAAATTATATATATTATTTCGAAAAAAAAGAGTAGAGAAATAGCATTTTCGGAATTCCTGGGTCGCATAATGATTTTGCTTTTTTTCCTTTTATTCTCTTATATTTTACACCTCGCGGCCATATAAACGAGAAATTTTTTTTTCTTTCTTTTCTTCTCCTTTTCAGTATATTGGGGAATAAAATTAAAATGTAGATCCGACAAATCCCCGTTGGCAAATATCAACAGAATTGAAATTAAAATTTTCATGTTTCTCAATTGACAACGAGTTTTTCAGTCTCTTCATGCCTTCTTCTTTCATTGTAGAAGTTTTTCTTTGGCTTGGTTTTTTTTGCAACGCAATTTTTTTTTTTTTGTTCTTGATGAAAAGGATTTTATGTCATTGCTTGCATTTTAGCATCGTCTGGATCTGAAGGGTTATATTTGATATGCAAAAATAAAGTTTTTTCATTGCTTGTGTAGGAAATAAGTGTGTTTTTGATGGCCACATGTGATAGTTTTTAATGAAATAATTTAACTGTTATGATTGCTAATGTTATTGAAAACATACAGGGGTGGTTTTTGAGGTTTTGACCCCCTTTTTTAAAAAAAATTCTTTCTTCAATTTGCTAGGTTTTTATGAGATAAAATCCATAAAGCACCCCCACCCCTAAATTAAATTTTGATTTCCATACAAAAAAAAATCAAGACCCCCACCCCCTCGAAAAATTTCTTGATATGCCCCTGAAGAGCTTACAATTTTGAGTTGCCGTTCTATGCTTTTCAATTCTTAGTTGTTAAAACACTATATAAAGTCAATGACCCCATTAAAAAATCTTCATAAATCTCCAGATTCCCCCAAAAAATCGCTTTCTTTTCATTTTACAATAAATGTCATTTACAAACTTTCTCAAATTATTTTAAATACGTCCATATACCTTCCACATCTTCAGTGCAAACAGGGAAGAGAAAAGAAGATGAAAAAAAATGCCGAAAAATATATAAAAAGTATCAAATTGCATAATACATAATTTAAAAACAGCTAATAAATCTTGTTTCAAATCAAAAAGCTGTCTCGTAGCCGCAAGGACCATTCACGAAATGAAAAGAAGGAAATTTTTCTTCTCCTCTTCTTTTTGATTTTTTTGTTGTGTGATGAGCAGTGGAGAGTACTGGAAAAAAGTTTTCTTATTTTGGATTCTTCTCCTCACTTTCTGACTTGTTCAACGTGTCCCCGTTGACTGTTCTTTATCGAATAAAAATAAAAATAAAGAAAAAAGAGAGAAAAAAAAAATTAAATAAAACAAGAAAAGAAATATTTGACGTTACTTTTTTATGCTGTTAAGTTAAATTTCATAACTCGAAGCACTTTATAATGAGATAAATATTAAATTTCCTTAACATTCGACGAAGTACTTGCCTATAGCAAATGGGATGTTTGGAGACTATAAGGAAAGCTATTAATCCTCAATGTTTCTTGATTCTTTTTGCTTTAATTTTGTTTAAAAATAAGGAAATGTTGGAATTTAATATTTTTGAATAGTTTTTTATGTCAATTATGAAAGTGAATTTGCTAATGAAGTTTATTGAATTTTATTCTAGAATTTATGTCCTAAAAATAAAATCAAGATTAGGTAAGTTGAACCTACCTTGCTTCCCGCGTATAATTCATAAACATTTAGCAAATCTTAAGAACTCTCACATTCCCCTCATCCTTACCATCTCATAATTAAACATCATTTCCAATGGATCCCACTCAATATCAAAAGATCAATAAAACAAGAATAACACAACAAAATACAGCATAAGTAACATAAATAGAGCAAGGAACAGTCAGCAACACACAAGAAAAAAAACTAAATTTAATCTCACACAGACTCGACTCTATTGAGAGTTACTAGAATCTTTCAATGAGTAAAGCAGTTCGCTTTTGTTGCCCATGGCAAATTATTCTCATTCTCAAATATCTTTCGTTCAAGATCCACAAAAAAAGTGGAAAAGGAACGAGAAGAAAAATAGAAAAAAATGAAGGAAACTGTGTGAGTTGCTGTGAGTATTGTGTGATGGGTTCTTCGCTTGTTTTGAACATTTATCTTCCGGCAACTTCAACTCGATGGACTATGAAATGGAATAGATAACATTCCGAGAGGATTTTTCTATCCTTCTCGAGACTTTTTCCATCATTTTTTTCTCTTTTTCTTTTTGGCGCCTTGGGACATTTTTATAGGAACAATACTTGCCATTTCCTTTTCTTTCCAATGCTGAGTTTTTGAACGAATTTTTTTCTTCGTTTTTTGCTTCCGTTTTCTTGTTTTTCTTTCTCATTTCCAATTTGTGACTTTTTCTATTTTTGATTTTTCTACGAATTTTTCCAATTTCTGAAATTTCAAATTTCAATTTTCAAGTTGAGGTTAAAAATTGAGGTTAAAAAAAATGAAATTAGTCGGAAATAATCAATCAACAATTTTCATCCCAAACATACAAAATTGATTCTAAACCTAATCCAAAAATTAATTTCCAATGAAAACTAGAAAGCATTTCATGTCAAAAACAATCAAATTTTCATGTCAAACTCATCAAAAGTACTCGACAGCATCCACAAAAATGTTTTTCAAATTAATTAATTGTTAGAAAAAAATGTGAAAATTTTCTGCAAAATGAAAAGGAAAAGTTTATTCAAACCCTTTTCCAAAAAGTAAGCAGCAGCAGCAAGACAAGCAAGTCAAATGAAGGATGTTGATTTTTAAAAATATAAAAAAATATTAATTTCATATATGAGGTGAGTTTGTGTGTGCTTGAGTGAGATCCTGTTCACATTTCATTTCACAAATGTTTGCAATAATAATTTTTCTGTTGCTTCTACTGCTTCTGCTGCTGTTGTAGATGTTTGAAGGAGTTTGAAGCTTCACAAAATAAAATAAAAACTTTTGACTGACATGAGATTAATTTCTGTTTTTTGTTAAAAAAAGGGACTAAAAGTCTCAAGTAGAAATGTTGATGATGGGTCGTGTGTACGTAAGAAAGGAAAATTAAAATATTTGCGTTCAGCTTCTGTATTAACTTAGTGCTTATGCTGCTTAATTAAACATTTCCAAAATATTTTTAATGAAACTCAATTTTTATATTCTGAAAAAAATCAACAAGTTGAAGGCGAAAAATATAAAACTTCGACCTTAAAATGTGTGTCTTGATATATGAATGAGAAGCTGCCACATAGATACAGCAATGTAAGGGTAAAGCAGGTGATGAGGATGAGAGCATGAGTAGAATGAAGATTCTCATGAATGTGTTCTTGTAAGAGGTAGAAATTTACATAATTTTTAATTTGAAAATTGCTGCGAGCATATATATCAGGTACAATACATACATTACATGTAAGTACATCCATTTCAAGCATGCATCATCCTCATCATCATCATCATCATCATGATAATAAAATATTTGAAAGTAATATGGATTCTATCTCATTTCTCTAAATATATTTTATGGATGTACATGCTGATGACGTCGATAACAATGAGAACTGTAACATTTAGACATCAATTTCCATCCACATTCAACTCATTTCTCATCTTTGAATTCTCAAAAAAAAAGTAAAATTATTTTTGTTGTACAACTTCTTGGTACTTTATCATGTTCCATTTCCTTCATTTTCATCCATCATAGTCAATATCAAAAGTTTCTGTCTCCCTCAATCTCACATCCTCAAATGTCTATTTGATGTGAAATTTTGTTGAACCAAAAACTACAGAAAACAAAACAAAAGCTGAATAAAGCAAAACACAGAAATTTTCCTTCCTTAACTAACAAAATTGAACTTTTCGTCTCATTCTATTGTTATTTTAAATATATTGTATATCCTCAATGAATGTATGTCTAGGTAGGTAGATGGATAGATGGATGTACTTTTATTTAAAAATAAACAAACATTTGCCTTACTTTTTCTCATACATTAATTTGAGATGTTCTTTGGTCATCAACATCATTTTGTTAAAATTTACCTTATTCCTTGTTCCTCATGAACTTGTCTATGAATGCAAACATGCATGCTTGTTATGTTTGTTTGTCCATTTTTTGTTAGAAGTTTCTCGTAATTTTTTTTTTATTTTTGAATAAAAAAATTTGCAATTTTTGATGTTGAGTTTACCTGAGGATGTTCATCATGTACTTCCCTTTTCTTAAATGGATTGCTTTTTGTATGATTTTCTGTTTTCATTAAGAAGATAATATGAAGTATGAAAGGATGATAGAGTTTGAAATCTGGACGATTTTTGAAGTATTTGGTGAATTGGATTGATGATGATTCATTATGAATTTATCAAACTAGGAGCAGTTTTAAATTATTTCTTAACAGCATGTAATGTCCATAAAAGTTGCATACATTCATTGAAATCTTTTGTTTTCTGTTTACTTAGTTCTCCTGCAAATAATCCAAGAAGCTTTCACTTACAATTTTCTAACCAAAAACAAGTAAATTTCATCTCGAGAAATTTGAAAAATGTCAAGGAAATGCTAAGGAAATGCATCAATTTGTTTTGCAAAAAAAATCATGAACTTGACTTAAAAATAAATTCAGTATTGACAGAACGTAATTTGTTTGTTATCATTCCACATAAATCATTAGCTTCATCTTCTACTGTTTTCACTCCGACTGTGTTTATTGTTTTCATTGCGCTTATTTTACTGTGTTTTTGTTGTTGTTACTACTGTTCAGTCTCACTCCATTGTTTATTTGTTGACTGTTGAGATAAAGAAAGGCAGCCAACAAAAAAATGTGAAATTCTGAATTTATAAATAAATATTCATGCCCATCCACAATATTAATTTTGTAGATCAAGAAAAGTTTGTATCAATAAGAGTAAGACTAGTGACGATGATGTCAACGACAAAAGTTATGAAAGAAACAAAAAATACATAAAAAAGTCTCAGTTTATGTGTGGATGGAATCGAATGAATGGAACAGAATCAGAGTAGAAAAGAGAAAAATAAGGAAGAGAAGAGAAGAAAGAAAATAGCCGTAGGACATGAAATATACAGCACAAGAATAAAAAGGGAAAAAAATATGCGGGGCGAGGAGAGCCATAAAAATTGTAAAAGTGACACAAAATAAAACACCAATTGAAAAATATTTCATGCTCGATTTATGTATGAATATATGCAGTTCAGACACTGCAAACATCACGACTTTTAACTCCAGTTATTATGTCTTTTTATTTTATTTTGAAAATAATGTTGTTTAAAGGAGAAACCGCGAATATTTTGTTGAAATTAATATCATAATTTTGCAAATTTTTTAAGTAGTTAAATTTAAAATATGAAACTTTAATTTTATAAATTTAAGACACTTAGACACATTTGTCATAAACCATGCATGTCGTACTCAAAAACTTTTCGTTCCATACAACAAAACTGAAACATGCAACGATGCAACACCCACGCAACGAATAAAATCTGTCTGAGAAGATCATTCAAGCTTTTATGTTCAATTCAAAATATTATTTATCCATCGACACAATCATTAATATTAATATTTTTTAAAAAAATAAATGCGAGAAAAAAATCAATTTTAAAGTTTTAAACCTTTTAGTTTATCAAAAAAAATTGAGAAAAAAAATAAATTTCAATATTTATGCATGGAAAAACTTTTTTAAATATGATTTTTTCGCTGTTGTTCTGTCATAAATACATGCATGAGTTTTTAATGCTTCGAGCGATTTCTCATGATTAAAGTTGAAAATTGTTGAATATTAAAAAATTTTTTGATATGAAAAAATTTCTCTTGTGGGAAAAAAATATTTAATAAAAAATTCCGACGAATCCTTTTATGGAACTGCCAAAGATATGATATTTGTATATTTTTAGTATTTCTATTTTTAATATCTAAAATAACATAACATACTCCCAATTTCCTTCAAATCAACATCTACACAAAAATATGTCTCATATCCTCCATACAAATGAAATTCCAAGTCAATACAAGTCATGTCAGAGAGAAACAGCATAAAAATATATATTTCGCTATAATTAATTGCATCTCGTTTTTTTCCAATCCAATCTATCCTCTACACATTCAATCTCTCATCTACTCACTCACTCACTTGCTCGCTTGGTTTGGTTCCGTTGCTGACTCCCCAGCATCATGTGGAATGGCACCAATGACTATTATGAATTTGACGAGGAAAAGGAAAAGCTTTCGAATGAATATATATAAAAAAAAATGGATATACTTATGTATACACACACATGTACACATGTTCGATGCGGTATGAAGGAAAAAAGGAGGAAAAAACTTCATGAAAATTTTGCTAAAGGCTAAGTTCATATAATTTTTTTTATAATATTAAAAATGTATACACTCCATATAGTTGAAGCAATACATTTTACACTCATGTATCAGTTGCTTTAATAGAATCATATATGAGTTCAATATATAGGAAGGAGAAGGAAACAACTTTATTGTTTTTTTTCGCATAATAATTTTTTTGTTTCATATTCATTGTTTCCAGTATATCGTTAGTTACTTATGATTCTTTAGGGTTTTACTTGAAGTTTGTATTCTTCCAATTAATTTTAGATACTTATTACATTAAAATCTCGATTAAAATGAGGCGATTTTTGTTTTTGAAATAAATTTAAGTTACAATTTCGCCAAATCTAATTCGATTTTTATAAATAAAGAAGTAAATAAAAGAAACATTATCATCAATTTCAATAGCTAAGGTTCGAATCCTATAAACTTTTAGTGTTATTCTTAATATTCGTGTATTTTCTATTCTTTTGAAAAAACTCTTAATCTTCTTAAAAGATTTTACTTTTTTTATTTTTTTTCAATTTTTTCTATCGCAATTTAATTATTTTTAATTTTTACAAGTAGTATGGAGCATCAAAATTGTCTTTGAAATTTTTAGACAAAAATTCAAATTAAATTTCATCTTAAAAAATTACCTTTTCATAAAAATATCAGCAGTATTATATACTAGAAGTAAAAAAATAAGGATCACAAATAAAAGTTGAGTTGCCCTGAAGAGCATAGCATTATTCAAAAAAATAAACTTGAATCTCATTTTCCCCTACAATTTACATTTTCTCATTCTCTCAAGACACGAATGCTCTCCCGATAAAATCTCAAAACTCAACTCACAAATTGTTCTACCTGAGGCGAGCTTTATATCATGCTGTATATGTATATATGTATGCTATGTGTATAGAAACTTCTATCTCATGAAATATAACCGACATAAAATGTATTGTTGTTGCCGTAGGATAAACCACTGGCAGTTTTTGTGAATACGAACCTTAATTTTTTTTATTTTTTATTTTATAAAAAAAAAGAACAAAAGAAAGAAATTGGATAAAACATAATTTAAATCCATTCGTTTGTGTATATTTGGATAAAACATTAAGGCAACGAGTTATTAATATCTTGCAGATTCATATCACATGATAAAAAAATATACTAAAACATATACGAAACTCGTTAAGACATCAAGAGGCTGTTGACTGTATTAATTAAATATTTATTCAAGAATATTTTAGCAAATCTTTCATAATCATCTCCTCGTTTAGTTGTTAGCAGAATTTTAAGAACTAAGCACATGCGTTATTGTGCCGCAAACCATGAAATTTTTCAAGATTATCTTGGTCGTTTTAATTGAATTTTTCATTACTTTATACTGTCAAGATTATAAGGAATTTAACACTACATTTTCAGATTTAAAGGTGTACAACGATTCAGGTGAGAATTGATTTTTTTTAAAAAAAAAAAAATAATAAATAATTTGACTTGAATTTGTTTGAGTTTTTCATTAAAAAAGCAAAATAATATTCAACAATATGCCAATAAATAAATATTCAACAGTTTTTTATATTCGTTTATTTTTTTTCAATTGTGTTGATGTGAAAAATGTTGATGAACTTTGTAGAATTTTTTTCTATAAATTTTTCATGAATTGGAGAAAAATTCTGCAGACACAAAGAAATAAATTCTGCATCAAATTAAGGACAAATTAACATTAAAATAAGTTTAAATTTATTTTTAAAATTTGTCATATTTAGTAGAAATTGAACTTAAATTCTTACAAAAATTCTTTATGTCCTTAGAAAAGTTTATTCAACAGCGCTTTCTGAATCTTAACTTAAAGCCATTACCTGTAAACATTTCTGATCATAAAAATTATCTCCAAAAAAAGTTATTAAACAAAAAAAAATATACTAAAATTAAATGTTCATTCACATATCGCAAGGTCGATTGTCGATTTTACGCTATTTACGCGGCAATAAAATAACAAAACAGAGTCACAAAAACGTCATGGCATGATAAAAAGCAATTTAAGAAACCTGTTTAATACCCATTAAGATTAAAAGCGAAATTTATTCATTTTCTTATCCTTAATCAGAGTTAAATATTGAATGCTTGCTCATTTGTGATAATTTGACTATAATTCAGTTAAGATTGAGTAGCTTTGAGTTCTAATCTTAATAAATGAGTCAAGTTATAAATTTTAAAATGTTTTTTCCGAATCTTTAGTTGCAAAACTGAAAATTCAAGCAAATTTCACATAAATCCTCATTTTAATAAAATCCCTTCAATTAATTTTGCAGACGAATTTCACAATAAATATTTCAATGGTACCCATTGGATAACAGAGAAGAATATAACTCATAAAATACGATGGAATTACTATTACAATTGGACCTCAAACTGGACGAAAACATTTACCATTCCTCCATCAACTGGATGAGATGACAGATAATTTATTTACATACAAATTTTGCTATAATAAAAAAAAATTCATTCAACCTTCATTTATGCTGTCTAAGCATCATCCATGATTTTGCAATAAAAATAAATGAAATTTTTTTGGGTATCATAGGGAAATTAATGACTTCATCCATATATTTTCGATATATAATGTTAGATTATAGGATATTTTTGCCAAGTCATAATGATCCTGCAATAAAATGAAACATTAGCATCCATTAAAGTCCAAAATACACATTATCATATAGTCATTTTTCTTCTTCAAGAATTAATAAATCTTTTTTTTTATTTTCTTCTTCATTTTATAAGTTTTTTTTGTTTTTTAAAATAATAATAAAAAGCAATATAAATGAACAACAAAAAGAGTTGAACAGATTATAATATATTTTTTTTAATTAATTAGTTTTCAAGGTATGGCAATTTTGGAAATACTTTGATAGGATTTGTGGATTTAAATATTTGAAAAGGTTTGACTTTTTTCGATTTTATACCTTTCAACGTGTAGTTCATGATTGAATCATTATATTGACATGTATTTGACATGCAATAACCAATTCAGATTAGTGACGCCAAAAAATCAATTGAAAGTTTTTTCACTTAAATTTAAATAAATTTTTAATTTTTATTAAAGAGTTCAAGCTTCTTAATTTTTTTGAAGATTCAAAAATCATTCAGCTGTTTTTAAAGTAAATATTTTTCAGAATTTGTTCATCATTAATTTAGTTTAAAATTTATTTTTTAAAGACTGATAAAATTGTTTCTAAATCATTAACAGCATAATTTATATTTTAATTAATTATTTAGATTTACAAATGTAAATCGTAAATTCAGCAAATTTTGGTTTAAAATTTTAAATTTATTAATTTCATCCAAAAAACTTTGCAATTAAGTTTTCAAATTTGCCATTCCTTGATCCTTTTGTAACTTTTTTAATATACATATTCTTTTATGGTCGTTAATTGATTTATTCTTTTTTTCATAGAATTTTTACACTAATTAACAAAAGTTTAACCGTTTTTAATTACAACTTAATCGCTGTGATAATAAAAACTTTATTTTTATAATAATTTCTTTAAAATTTAATTTAAGTTAATTAGGAGTGAAATTTACATTTGTTTTAAAGGTTTTTGAATTACTTTGAACAGAACAAAGATTTTATTTCAATTATATATTTTTTGTTTAGATTTTTGAAGACACATTAGTGTTAATTATCGAGAGAGTATAACATGGAAACATAAACTAACGACAGTCTCTTTTTTTATAACGAGCATTTGGCTTTCACATGAGATTAATAATTAAAATTAAAGGTAAATTAGATTCAGGAGAGTAATCAAGAGAAAATTTGTTTAATTAAAAATTTGTAGAAATGTGGATTCTTTGTAAAACTTTTTTTATTCAATTCTTAAATAATTAATTGGGTAATTTAATTTTTATTAAGTTTCTCGTCTCACATGAAGATTTTGTTTCTTTTCTTTTATATTACAACTTAATGAACTACACAGGACAAAAAAAAGTAAATTGAGATTTATTGGGAAGAAATTTTCAATGCGATTTTTTGTTGCATTTTTGTTCGACAAATTGAGACTTTTAACATTGATTAATTTGAGTTTTATTGTCTTAATGGAGACAATTTTTATTTGTAAACAAAAAAAATATTTTTCAGTTTATTGAAATTGATTTGAATATTAAATTAATTTGTAATTTTGAAATTGATATCTTTTGATTTTATGTTTTTTGTGTAACTTTTTTTTCAAAATTAAAAGAAAGATTCATAAAAATATTAACTTTTTAATTTTAAAATATAAAGTTAAAATTTTTAAAATCAATCATAGTCAATTTCATAAATTTGTCAAACAAAAATGCTTTTGTATCATCATCAAATCATGACAAAATCTTCATACTTTATACATTACTTTTTCTGTTACACTTTAAATTGGGACTCTTAATGGGGAACCTGTTGCATATCTATTAATAATTCATTGATTTCAATTAAAATGCTTTTACATCTTTTTTCATTTCATATTTTTTTGTTTCACTTTTTATATTTTTCTTTTTAGATTATATTGAGCCACTCAAGTTTCATTGCACCTTAAAAAGGAATTTTTTAAGGTTTATATGCACATTTCCAAATTATTTCTTATTTGAGAAACTTTTGAATTTTTTTTTTTTTCATGATCCTTCAATAAATTTGTATCCTATACTAAATGTCTAAAGAATTGTCATCATTTTCTCTAAAGCTAAAGTTAAATTAAACTTGTTTTCTCATTATTTACTCTCTAATTATTTCTTCTTCATTGCACTTAAATTAATGAAAGTTTTCCTCATCAATTGATAATTTTTTTTATTAAATGACATCAACTTCTAAAACTTTTTTTTTACTTTAAATTTTTTCTCCTTCACTTTTATTAAATGTTTTTCTAACTAATTTTACATTTTATATTTTTTTCATTAAATCGAAAATAGATTGCTAAAGTTGTTCAATAGAATATCAACACAGTTTCATTGTCGATTTATAACAAGTTGCTTTAAGTTTTTTTTTTTTTTATTTTTTAGAAGATTTTTTAAAAATCGAAAAGTTTTGAGATTTTTTTTAAAGATTTTGTTTCTTTGTTTTTGTAGAACAAACAATCAAGCGTAGTTCTTTTAGAAATTCATCAGTTTAAAGTTTTTGATGGAAATTTATAAAACTTTTATGCTAAATTGATTTTTGAGAGAAAATTTAACAAATTAAATTATTAAAAAAAATTCAATTGAAAAAAATTTAACAAATTAAATTATTAAAAAAAAATCAATTAAAAAAAATTCAAAAATAAATAAAAATAAATTTAAACAATCTGATTGAAATTCATGTTATGATTGATAAGGACTCGATCCCTTGCCTTAGAATTTTTCTTTGAATTGTCAATTCTTGCTTACAAAATTTTTTTGCAAAAACTCTGTTTTAAAAAAGATATTTGAAAACTAAATCAATTAAAAAATTAAAATATATAAAAACGAATTTTTTTAAAAAATGTATGTATAAAAATTCTAATAAATTTCCATCATTTCTACTATTTTCAAAAGTTAATTTTTTTAATTTTATCGTTATTTTTGTTTCAAATGATTTTTTTCACCATTTTAAAAATTGATTTTATTTACCATTAGATAACAGTTCCTTATTATACTCTAGAAATTTGATAGAAACTCTTTTACATAACTACAGTATTTTCTTCTCACATTTTTTTATTACTTTTATTTAATAAATTTTATAGCCGTCATAAACTCGGCAAAGAACAATTTTTATTTTTTCATTATCATTATTATTGGGGAAATTTTATTTCATAATTAATTTTTGATATGTTAGAAAAAGTAAATAGGAGAATGAGGACAGAAGAAGAAAATGAGAACTTTTTTTACAACAATATTACAGCATTAAATCAATAAATTAATTCATCACATGTTGCATAAAGATTAAATTTTTAAAAATTAATAACAATTATTTTTTTTTTCTTTATGTTTACAATAATTTAAATTAATTTATATTTTTTTATAAATATATTTTTATTTCTTTTAATCATTGAAATAATTTCACAAAAGTCAATGATTGAATTAAGTTAAACTTAGTTAAATGTATTAGAAAGTTTTTATTTGTTGTTTTGTTGATGAAAAAAGCTTTTCTTTAGAATATTTGATGAGAGAATTTTTTTTAAAAAAAATCAATTAGTCAACACAGATAATAAAACGTGATCTTGTTGATGGTTTTTGTAAAGATGAATTTTTGAGAGCTTTTTTGAAAAGTTTTAATAATTTTAAAATTTATTTTAATGATCAAATGAATTTAAAATTTGATGAAAAAAAGTTAAATATTTTTTTAAAAAAAAAAATAAAAATTTAATGTTTAAAGTATTAAAATTTTGAACTTTATATTAAAATATTGAAAAAAATTTACTTTTGAATTTTTAAAAATTCTTATAATATTTAAAAACATTTTTAAATATTTCATAAAAATTTTAGTAAATTTTCACATTGGCCCAAATTTCTTTTGAAATGTTATAACAAGCTCCGAATTTAATTTTTCTTTTCCTGTTTATCTAAAATTTATTTCTAACTACACCAATTTGTCACTCATTTTTGATATAATTAAAAGATCAAAATTTAATAATTTTCAAAATTCATCAAAACTTTCCAAAAATTGCCACTCAAAACTTCAACAACTCCAGGATGATTCTGAATTTTTTGATTTCGAATGGATTTGTATTTTATTTTCTCATATTGCTACTCCTGCTAGAAACTAGAATTGAGTTTATTATTTTCACTTATTTGAAAAAGTCGTTTCACATCTATTTGATAAAATTTTTTACTTCGATTTTATTTCATCTTAATTTAATTTTTTTAAATTTCTTTACCAATTTAATTTGGTGGTTTTTTTCATTTTTTTGTTCCTATATAGTTTACTAATATTAAGATTATTTTAAGCAATTATTACTATTTTTATGATTTTCATTACTTTTTTTTGTATCGATTCTTTGGTCATGTCTACAATTAAAATTAATTTTAATGTTTATGATTTTTTTCTTTGCCTTAGCGGAATAGCATCTATAGATCATTGATTCGCTGAAGTGTAATTCTAGAATTGAAAAAAATTGAAAACAAGAAAAAAGAGGAAAAAATAATAATGAATTTTAATGATTCAAATTATTTCAGATTAAGCTTTACGGCAAGATCTTAAGATTAGAGTTTGAGTTTTCATTTTCTATCTAGATTGAATTTTGTCAATGAAATGTTGTTTATGTTACTTTATACAAGAATTTCACGTAAATGCCGCAGTCAAAAAGTGTAATCTGTTGGTATCATCGACCATTAAATTAATCTTTCGAACTATACTAAGAAGATAAGGACTCAAGAATTTCATAAAAACAGCCGCTAATAAAGATTTATGCTCATTGAATTTTCATAAAAAAATTTCTTTTTACAAACTTTTTTCCATGAACTAATTTTCATCAAATCATATTAATTTTGCATTGAGGAGAAAATTTCATAACGGAAGTAATTTTATCAGCTTAATATGCATTAAACTTGATTAAATTTAAAGGTTTTAAATCTTTAAAGCTGCGCTTTTAAGCTTCGAACATGGAAAGAAAGTTTTCTAGTTTGAAATTGATCAAATTTGAATTTTTTATGCCAAATTTTATAAAAACTTTCAAATTTTAATATTTTCAGATTGAGAACTTTTTAAAAAAAATTTCATTCAAAATTAAAGAAAATCATTTTTTATTAAAAAATCAAAATCTGTCAAAAAACATTAAAAATATGACCAACTTCAAAAAAAAGTATCACTAACATAAAAAAAAATTACAAACTTTAAAAAACCTTGATATCGTCGAGATTTTCAACTTTATCTGCAACACTTAGCAACGATTATCTGCAACATCTTAAATAATCATTGCATTCATGCTTGTATGAAATAACATAAACTTGTGTATGGGGTTAATCATAAAAAATAATCTCATGAAGTTTTTTTTAAATAACGAACATAATTTTGATTCCAATTCATTTATACTATAAAAAAAAACTAAACTAAACTAAAATGAAGACTGAAAAGAATTTGTTGTAAGAATGAATGACTGTGATGTTGAGTATTTTTGCTGTATATCACAATGTATGTCTGTATTTATTGTGAATAAGAATTTCAGAAGATCTTTCTAGATACCTGATATCGTTGTGAACAGCATCGACCGCAACACGATTGTAATAATCCGGCACTAGTATTTGTTGAATGTGAGGGACTTGCCATGGGTGATGGTGTAGCCGGCCGTTTTGGTTGCTGTATACCAATACCATTGAACCCATGGTCTAAATCGAGAAATTCTCGATCCTAAAAAGGAATTGTAATATCCTATACATTATCGTTTGAAGAGTCATTAACAAAATTCAAAAGAAATGAAAATTGAGGGGACATAAAAAAATCATTTGTCACTTACGGTTGTTTTCTCTAAGCATCGCAACAGATGATGATGTTGTAATTCGAAAATGTCTTCATCATTATAACTGTCATCCATATCGATTCCGCTCTCTTGAGCAGCAAGACGTGCCTCAGCAGCACGCTTCTTATTGATAAATGCTGCCCCGGAAGATGCTTTTGCCATTTTAATTCGTGCCAGTCGTGCTTTCTATATATTTATTGTGATGACAAATGATATGAATAAAAAAGAAAGGAGGATATGAATAAATAAATCTAGTTTTAAAAAATTTGTTTAGTATTCAAGATGATACTTAAGGAAGACATTTTTCTAGGAAAAGATTATGAATTGTTTGTGGGAACTTTTGAATGTTATGTCTCAGCTTTTGAACTTAAGCTGGAATATTCGTGGATCTTTTACAAATAAAAATCAAAAACTATGGATTATAATTAGTTTTAAGACCCAACTGTCCCATTCTCTTGTTCAATAATTTTTCTTACTGAAATACTAAAGATCTTAAAGGACTTTTTCTAAATTCCATGAAAAAATTAACCAAAAACTACACCACTCCTAGAAAAATCCTCAAATACCCAAAAAACACCATGCACACACAAAAGAATCATAAAATAAATTTAAAATCATAATAAATCATTTTAAGTATCTTCATTGTCTATTTTCTTTTACCCTCTGAGCTTTTCTCTTATCAGCACGCTGATTCTGATGATAAATTCGACTAAAGTTTGACACAATAACTGGAACGGGAAGTGCAATGACCAACACACCACTAAGTGAGCAAACGCCTCCAACGACTTTTCCCGCAATCGTCTCTGGAACCATATCACCATAACTGTGAACAGGATAATTGTTTTATTATGAGAATGAGAATAGAAAATGTTAAGGGAATCTCCATAAATAACAACAAAGTGTCATAAACAAATTCACTCCATTTACGAAAATCTTGTGCATGTATTTTTCTAACAAGTGAGATATGACGACAGATAATTTACTTACCCTAATGTTGTCATCGTTACTATTGTGTACCAGAAGGCGGCTGGAATTGATGTGAAATTTGTACCATCAACATTCTTTTCAGCATAGAACATCACAGTTGCGAAAATGATGATGGCCATGGCAAGTGAGAATACGAGAAAGCCAAGCTCGGAAGCACACGATTTGAGTGTGTAGCCAAGAATACGTAATCCTTGTGAATGTCTTGAGAATTTAAAAATACGGAAAACACGGAATACTCGAAGTGTAACAAAAGCGCCAGATACGTCGTCGTTATCTAATTTTTGAATGAAATAAGGAAATTTTTGTATTTTCGTTATTAATTTTTTGTCGTTACTAGCGGTGCTGGTTACAATAAGTGGAAATGTTTTTTAATAAATTGTTTTTTTTTTCAAGGAGTGATTAAATTGAGGTTTTTAATAATATTGAAAAATATTGAGCGTGTCATCAATTTATTGCTTTATTTCTTAAGGGTTTCAATTTCTAAGATAATATCTTCGTACCCAAGAATTTCTGTCAACTCAGTACAAAATAAAAACATCCAGTTCAGCAAAAATTGTCAATTCTTCACAACATAATTTCAAAATCACATAAATACTGATAATATCTAACAGAAATCTCGACAATTTTTATTCAAATGCTTTATTCGCCATAACAAATTAAGCACGTCATCTGAAGCAGCTGTATTTAATGGCTAAGTGTGACAATATCTCAAATATTCAGAGCAATTACATGGTCTTTTGGAAATTTTATTAAATATTTTTAAATAATCAATATTTTTTTTCGCAACACGAAGAAAATTTCACAGCTATTTGGTCATAAAAGACATCTGTCTTAAAGCAATTATTTTATGTTCGAATGGAAAATTATGAGTTGCTGTAGAACTCGTGCCAAAAAGTTTTCTTTAAAATTTTAATTGCATAGCTTGGTTAATTGTTGCAATTATCTCATAATTCTTTGGACATTGCTTGACTTTTTTTAAGTTTCGCAGTAAATTTAAAGTTGGATTATTATGTGACAAAAATAATCTTTTGTGATTTTGATGAAAAGTTCGAAGGATTATATTCGAACATAAAAATAAGCTTACAAATATGAATTTAGTTCCCTGCTGTGAATTATTTCTGCCAAATTGACTCGTAGACAAATTTTTGGAAGCTCAAATATTTTTCAGTATTATTCAATATTTGCATATCGTTATGTTAATTTACCTTGCATAAATAAACCAATATAGTATGGCATGATTGCCTAAAATAGAAAACGACAAAGAAAAATTTTTTTAGTCAAAATTGAAATTTTTCATTTTTCACATTGAAGGCTAAATATGAAAAAGGAACTGTCTTGAAAATATATATACATAATGTATTAATATTATTATACTTTACCACAACATCAATAACCGACATAACGCTTCGCATAAATTTCCATCTTGATGGTGCGGCAAATAGTCGAAGTAAATATTCAGCAGTAAAAATCATCACACAGGCTGTATCTAAACAGAAAAATACAATTTTGTAACGTTCACCGCATGATAATGTTCCTGCTCGGCCCGGTCTCGATCCACATGGAACTGTAAGAATGAAATTAGAATGAGAAATGGAAAATGTAAATGAAGGAATGTCCAGAGACATTAAGATAAATTTATTGCGTTAATTATGTTGCACAAGTGACGAGATTTGATCTTTAGTGTGCCAATGAGGAGAGTTTTTATTTTATATAAGAAACTCCTCTTAAGCTCTTTTAAGGTCTTAAAAGTACTTTAAACTCAATGAAATTCAAAAAGTCAGAAAATTTAATATGCAGGGATTCGAACCTTTGACTGCTGAACTTAAAAATTTAATTCACAATTATAAAATTATCCATCATCTCCTCCACTGATCCATATAGCCTAACATTCTCTAAAACTCTTCTTAAATATATTTGAATGATTTCCAATCCTAATTCCATTGGCACACACACCACAATAAAAACCAAATAAATGTTCACTTATGCATAAAAATACTCACCAGTTTCAACTACATTTGCCATTACGGAGACGGCAATAAAGAATCCAGTGACATAATAAAAAACCAAAGCTGCCGTAGATGTGTGGGGATTTTCAAATGCACGCCACATTCTCTGTCTAATATTTGTTAGTGGTGGAAGGTTTGTGTCTGAATTCTCGGATAATTTATCATCTAATAATCTTTCTGCATTCTCGCGCTTACGATCTCTATAATCTTCATAACAACAATCACCGATTACATCTGGCATTACACCAAAGAATGTCAACTCTTCATCATAACTCGTGAGACATTCATGTCGCGGATAATGAAGCTTCCCTGTTCTATAATAATTGAGGATGTGTCTAAAAATGTCTGGATCTCGATCAAAAAAATACTCTTTACTCTCTTCATCGAAGAAAAACTCACGCTCATTTGATCCAAGTAGTGTGTCAGGATATTTCTCTAATGTATTACGCCATGTCTCAAATCGATGACCTGATATATTTATTATAAGCTTCTCATCCTCTGCACGTCGACGATTATTGACAACGGGTGCTGCAGGCAGTGGATTTGTTGCAATCGGAACCCATCCAATTGCCGTGGCTCGAGCAAGTGGCAACCATGCCGCCACTGAAGCCATTTCAGTTTTATGACTTCAATCAATATAAAAAAACTGAAATTGTTTCAACTACGCCTCAAATATGTCTTTTTTATTTTTATTGTTCTCTCCTTTTTTTGTGTGTGTCTATTGCCTGCCTGCAATGATCCAGGATTTGATAAAATAAAATAAAATTGACGATGATGTCGGAAAACACCTCTTCTTATTTTTCCTTGTGTCTTTTTTGTCCTATCTCTCTGTGTTTATATATACTTTTTTGCTCGTTTTATTTTATCCTTCGAGCAGCATTCGATGCTCTAAATTTTACTTCGTTCTTATTCACTCTCCAATTTGCGGTCCTCATTTGTTATCTTCATCTCACTCACTCACTCTCACTCAATTGTTCATCTAATGCACACTCATTCGACCGATGATTTTTATGTTGCCATTCATTTTCATTCTTAACTGTACTCGTTCTATGATGCTGTTGTTGCTTCTTTCTTTCTATATATATTTTTTTCTTATTTTTTGAAATCACAATAGAAGCTTTTAATCATTCATAATTCTTACTTTTTCCTCCTCTTTCTCTCTTTTTATATTATTATATCTTATTTCTTATTCTTTCCTTAATTGAATATATAGGCCATGAAAAATATCATAATCTTAATTTAATCTTCTTTGTCTATTGCTGCTGCCTTCTATTTTAGTGCAGATTCTTTTTTGGTATTTTTACTACTAAATTTCCGCCAACATTTTTTTTACATCTTTTTTTCTCCTTTTTCTTTTATTTGTTTCTCGGATCGTTACACGCTGGGCAGACAAGAATGACTTTTACTTCTTTCCTCCCACTTTTTCTCTTCTTTACTGTATTTACTCGCGTGTTGCTGCTGATGCTGTTGTGTCATTTAATAATACCGTATAAATGGGGGATGAGGGATACAATTTTTTAACGATTTTTACATCATGAGCATTATTTGTATTGCTATGTTGTCCTTTTGACTTCTTTTTGTCACTTTGCTGTCGTTTCTATTTCTCCTTCTTTACGTCTATCTTTCGTCAACATGTAATGTAATATAATATGTTTGTGTGTTCTGCAAAAAAAAGACAATTTTTTAAGAGATTATAAACACTTTTATGAACGTGTGAATGTTAATAGAATAGGTGATAAAAATGAATGTGAATGGAAGTGAAAAAAGCATTTAATAAGTACACAAGGTTTGCTCACGAGAGAATGCTTTCGGTATGTTGGGTGCAGAAGGCGTTCTGACAGATATAATTTTTATTATTGTTCATTTAAATTTACAATTAAAATTCTCACATGTTTTTCTTTTTCATGTATAAACCACTCTATAGACTCAGACATAGATAGTAAAATGGTAAATTTTTTATGAATGTTATTTTTTGAGAGATGTTCGTATTGTCACGAAAGATATGAGTAATATGTGTTTTTATGAATATAAATCCTGTCGGAAAAAATATAAGAATTAGGTCAGTTCTTTTTGAAGATGGGCAAAATTTTTGAAAATATTCTCATCATAAGGATTTCAAACATTTTAAGAATAAATTTTTTAACGTTTTAAATTTTGTTACAAATAGGTAATTTCAAAATTTGAATTTGAAAAAAAAATTGAAAATTTATAAAAAATTTATAATAAATTTTTAAGTTAAAAAAAATTATAACAAATTTTTAAATGTGTAAAAAATGCAAAATTTGAAATAAAAATGAAGATTTTTATCAACTCAATAATTTTCATCACCTGCATGATTCCTCCTTTCATCAAATCTCCATAATAAAAAGCAAACTCAAAATTTGCAAATTTTCGCAATCTCATTTCACAATTTACATCATGAAAAAAAGTAAATAAAGCTCAAACAAATGCGCTAAAATCATTAAAACTAAACCACTTTAAACTTCAACTTAAAATGTGTTCCTTTATTATCGCTTCTATAATGAACGAAAAAATGCAGAAAAACGAGAGAAAAACACTTGTTCAGGCGTTGTTTGAAGAGTAGCACACAAAAAAAATATGAAATGAAAATAAAAATGAAATAAAAAATAATGTAAAAGAAAAGTGTGGGAGAGAGAGAAAAAAATTAACCAGATGTACAAAACGTACGAAAAATATATTTTAGCTTCCGCGCAAGCTCGGAAGCTGTTTTAGTACACTTTGAAAATTTTGTCACCCAACCTACAGCTTACCTATCTGGTCGAGAGGTATTGATTCATATCTCAAAATTTAGGTATTTTGGTCTAGTAGGTGGGAAATTTAGGCGGAATCCGCGAAATTTTATTTTACACCCGTGGTGCCACTTACAAGGTTTCCATACAAAACCCATACAAAACTCATTTTTGCTATAACTTTTTTTAACAGCACTAAAACGGAAAATTTCTGGTACTTTAAATGTTTAAAATATTTTTTAAAATTTTTTGGCACAAAAAACCAAATTTCAGAATCTCATCCTGAACCAGCAGAACATGTATGAGATTATTTAAAGTGGGATTAACTTTGTGGCTGGTCTGGTGGTCATGGGTGGGGGAGATTTGTGATGAAATATTTTTTATAAAATAGCTCTTAAAATTACCTTTCCAACGATACCAAACATGACCCACTTTGGTTAAACTGTGAGTCAGGAAAATTAGTTGAAAGTTTAAATCCGTCGGATTAATTTTAATCCTTCCCTATTAGTTACACTTCGAAAATTTGGTCACCTAACCTACAGCTCACAGGTCAACATTAAACATAATGAATTATATATTGTTGGAAAGCTACGGAGGTCTAGTAGGTGGGAAATTTAGGCGGAACTCGTGAAACTTCTTTGTTTTCGAGAACGAGCATAAAATGAGTTTAATCCAACTGGCTTAAATTTAAATCCATCGGATTTAACACAAAACCCCCTCATTCAAAATTTTTTCAAAACTTTTTTTTATGAATGATATATCAAATTGAAGGTAAAAAATAGGAGAATTTTATGAAATAAACAGTTTTTCAAAAAGTTTGAAATTTTAGGCGAATTGAGCCATCTAAGAGTTAATCCCGACTCAATTTTAATCCATGTGTGAGGATTAAAATTTCGAAATTTAACCAATTTTATTTTTTTCACTCAAAATTTTTACGAAATAGTTAGAAATGACTAAAAATAGTTAAATAAAGCTAAAATTGAAGAAAAAAATTATTTTGAGCTTTGATTGGTAGTGTTTGAATTTAATCAAAATTATAAAAAATCAGTTCATTTAAATTTAATCCAACTCGATTAATTTTAGTTTTTAGGTTTAGAATTGATCATTTTTGACATATTTTGACATACTTTAACGTTTTTGGACATTTCTTGACAAATCGAGCTTGATTTAGTGGTTTAAGCGTTCAAATTAAATTTAATCCGAGTAGTTGGTTTGAAAAATTTACAATGAAATTAAAGTCTCAGATTTATCTAAATTCAATCAAAATTTCATTAAAATGGTTTAAAATCTGTAAAACTAGCAAAAAATAAGAATATAAGAAAAAATAAATCTGCGACCCGATGGAGTCTAGTCTTCAATCTTATGCAAAGCGAAGCTTTGCTGACCAGATCGAATCCTAATCTTCAAACTTATGCAAAGCGAAGCTTTGCTGACCCGATCGAATCCTAATCTTCAAACTTATGCAAAGCGAAGCTTTGCTGACCCGATGGAATCCTAATCTTCAAACTAATGCAAAGCGAAGCTTTGCTGACCCGATGGAATCCTAGTCTTCAAACTTATGCAAAGCGAAGCTTTGCTGACCCGATGGAATCCTAATCTTCAAACTAATGCAAAGCGAAGCTTTGCTGACCCGATCGAATCCTAATCTTCAAACTTATGCAAAGCGAAGCTTTGCTGACCCGATGGAATCCTAATCTTCAAACTTATGCAAAGCGAAGCTTTGCTGACCCGATGGAATCCTAATCTTCAAACTAATGCAAAGCGAAGCTTTGCTGACCCGATCGAATCCTAATCTTCAAACTTATGCAAAGCGAAGCTTTGCTGACCCGATGGAATCCTAATCTTCAAACTAATGCAAAGCGAAGCTTTGCTGACCCGATGGAATCCTAATCTTCAAACTTATGCAAAGCGAAGCTTTGCTGACCCGATGGAATCCTAATCTTCAAACTAATGCAAAGCGAAGCTTTGCTGACCCGATGGAATCCTAATCTTCAAACTTATGTAAAGCGAAGCTTTGCTGACCCGATGGAATCCTAATCTTCAAACTAATGCAAAGCGAAGCTTTGCTGACCCGATGGAATCCTAATCTTCAAACTAATGCAAAGCGAAGCTTTGCTGACCCGATGGAATCCTAATCTTCAAACTTATGCAAAGCGAAGCTTTGCTGACCCGATGGAATCCTAATCTTCAAACTAATGCAAAGCGAAGCTTTGCTGACCCGATCGAGACTTAATCTTCAAACTTATGCAAAGCGAAGCTTTGCTGACCCGATCGAATCCTAATCTTCAAACTTATGCAAAGCGAAGCTTTGCTGACCCGATGGAGTCCTTATCTTCAAACTTATGCAAAGCGAAGCTTTGCTGACTCGATGGAATCCTAATCTTCAAACTTATGCAAAGCGAAGCTTTGCTGACCTGATGGAATCCTAATCTTCAAACTAATGCAAAGCGAAGCTTTGCTGACCTGATCGAATCCTAATCTTCAAACTTATGCAAAGCGAAGCTTTGCTGACCCGATCGAGTCCTTATCTTCAAACTTATGCAAAGCGAAGCTTTGCTGACTCGATGGAATCCTAATCTTCAAACTTATGCAAAGCGAAGCTTTGCTGACCCGATGGAATCCTAATCTTCAAACTAATGCAAAGCGAAGCTTTGCTGACCTGATCGAATCCTAATCTTCAAACTTATGCAAAGCGAAGCTTTGCTGACCCGATAGTCGAACGCGGAAGCTGTTGACTTTCTACGTAAGTCGTGTTTTTTTTTTTGTTTTATTTAAAAGAGCACATATTATCTGTGCTGTATATTATATCGATATAGAGAGCAAATGTGAATGAATATTTTTACCATACCATATGATTTTTTTTTTTTTTTTTGAATAAATATTTTATGTACACATTTAAGTACGGCATTCATTCATATATTAACATTATTGCTTATTGATATTATACAAAAATATAATATACATAATTATCCATAATATGTATGACACATTTACATTTTATACTCATATCGGTAACATACTTTTACATTATGTATGTATTATTAGGGTTTTGGATTTAGATTTTAGAGATCAAGTTTTATATTTATGGTAAATCGGAAGTTAGGATAATACCCTTAATTTAGTGGAATTTGATATCAAATATGATTATTATCAATATTACTCAATAAATACCAAAAATTTATTATTAATTAGATTTGATTGATTGAATTTGAAATGAAATTTAATTAATTAATTAAAAGTCAAATCTACAGTGTTTTTGATATTTGACTTGAAATAAAATAAAATTTGATAATTAATTTTGATTTTCATACAATTATAATCAACTGTTTTATTTTATTAGATTTTGTAAATATTTACGAAAAGCTCTAATTTAATTAATTAAATCTCAATTTAAACTCCATAAAAATTCCTGAATCACAAAAGAAAACATGTTTAAAATTAACTCAACAATAATTCAATTTCATCTCTGATTTTTCAAATTAATTTTAAGCCTCTCAACTCAAGATTTCAAAATAACATTTCACCTACACAGTCATAATAAATTAAATTAAATAAAATTAGTATCTCGTGTGCATTTTCTTTCTAAAAGGTAAAATAAAAAGTCTTCATTTTAATTCAACACTAATCCAATCGTCAGAAATGAAACGGAAAGGAAAATAAGAAGAGATAACAAGGAAAAATGTCACAAAATTCTCATAGACAAATATACAGACACAAGACTTAGTCTATAATCACCATAATTTGCATTCTACTTTCACATTTATTTTTGGCGCATTTTCCTTAAGCAACATTTGTTGTGAAAAATAAAGAAGAAAGAAAAAAAAAAACTTCACAAACATTTTTGTTCGTGCGCTTTGCTATGCTTTGCTCATTTATTATATCGTTTCCTTGACCAAGCACAATGCCATAACAAATTCTCATGTTTTGCATTTAATTACTGTCATTCTATGTTTTTTTTTTGTGGTCTGCATACGAAATTTTCTTTATCGCAAACAACAAATTTTATGGTCTGTCTTTGTGTTGAATTATTTGTTTTAAGAAATTGGAGCTTGTTTAGTATGTATGGCTGGATGGGTGGATCACATAAATCTATTACAGTTGACTGAGGGTCTTTATGTTTTTTTGGATTTTTTTTGCATGTTCAACAATTTTTTGATTAGTTTTTGTTGCTTTTTAAGGTTCATGCTTTAGCTTTAATGTGCATAATAAAATTGAAATTGAGAATTTCATCAATCTTGAAATAATCAATTTATTGACTTTATATTAAAATTTTAAATTTTCATCAATTTTTTTCACAAAACTTTTAGAACAGAACTTAAACTTTTGTTATTTTCTAAGCTTCAAATCTTAAACTTTCCAACCAATTATCCAGCATTCTATTACAATAATACACCTTTTTCATTTAACAATCCATCAACCTCACTTCAGAATTTAAATGAAAAAAAAATCCATAAAGTGAAGGTAAATACAATAAAAGTAAATCAGTTTCTTGAATAAACTGAACAAAAAGTTTCTTGACCGCATTTAAAATTCAATAGATTTCCCATATGACTATTCAGCTACATTAAAAAGTAATCAAAGCGACAATTCTAACCCTGTAGAAGCTCTTTTGACACAAATGGCACAATTTTATGAATCAATTTAAATTGAATTGAGAAATGGTGGTGCTTTTGCTTGAGAAATTCACAGGTGAGGGAGAAGTTTGTGTGTTGCGGGATGTTTGGAGATGACTGTCGTCGGAAAAATTATTTTTGAAGGTATTGTGCTTAAGTGAAGTTTCTTAGAAAATTTGGATTATTGATGTTCTTATTTTGTGATCATTTAAGACTAAGAATAATTTTTTTTTGAATTTCTTTTTCCTCTAACTTCAAATCATTCACATAACACCTGTACAACCCCCAAAATCGCATCCCTCAGGAAAGATTCAAAAAAGCAGTGAATGGAAATATTCATAAGATTATTGAATAGCTGATGAAGATTTGCAAATAAACGTGAAACTTTCTTTTTATGACACATGAAAATATTTTTCAGGTAGAAAAAAGAAGACATCAGAATTATAAATGCAAAAAGAATGTCTGAAGAAAATTCAATAAAATTATTCACAGAATGTGAACATAGAAATTCAGTGAGTTGACAATTGCACAAAAATAGTTTCGTTTGGCATTTAAATGAATGATTTTTTAAACCATAAAAATGCAATCACTTAAAGTCTTTAAATATTTGCACGTGAATAAGAGAATTGATTTATTTTCATTCTTTCTTAAAAAACGTGAAAATTTATTTTCCTCTAATTTTTCAAGTCCCCAAAAAATATTTACATAAATTTATTAGAAAAGACAAACAAATTACTAAATTTATGTAAAATTATTTTTTGATTTGTTTGGCATGGTCACAAATTATTGCTGTTTCACCAGCTGTGATCAGAAACGATTTATGACATCATTTATAATTCTATCGTACGAATATTGTTCACACAGTGTGTCAATTATAGATTTTTAATTAAAAATTTTTGTGAAAAGTGGAAGACAATTTTTTGTTTTTGAAGACTGTGGGATGAGTCAATGTATTTATGCTGATTATTTACTGAATATTGGGTGAAAATTTGGTTTTATGAATTTTTTCAGCAATAAATGCAAAATTTTCATAAAATAGAACATCTGAGAACATAATACCAAATAATTCAAAAAGTCTATCCTCTTGTTTTCGTCCTACACAGTCATCCACTTAACACAACTAATTTGCGCCTTAAAAATCACTTCATCACACCACTTAAGCCACAAAATCACAATTTTCATCCTTAATTGCCAAACTTTCTCAATCACGACGCCTTTCACCAACATAAATGACATAAACTTGTTCCATTATCTCAAACCATTCGCCACTCAAAGCAAAAAAAAAACAAGCCTTCAATCAAGTAAAATTGTCATGCTTCTTTCAATCGCCAATTTGCGGCTTATATAATTTCCAATTAACAAGATGAATGCTTGGAGGACATGTCATTAATATTATTGGAAAGAGACTTGAGTAATCTTTAATGTTCTCACTTGAGATTAGACTTTATATATTTACAAAATGAAATTCATTATGGAGTTGTTAATTAATTTTGCTATCTAGGATTTTTCTCCAGAAAAAAAAAGATTTAATAGAAAATTTTCTTTTTAAAAAACTTTTGAGAAATCTTTAAACAAATGAATTTTGAAACCTTTTTTTGTTTGAAATTCTGTGTCAGATAATAGATTGAAAGTTGAAATAATGATTGAAATGGTTTGGTTTGGAAAGCATTTATGTATATAGTAAAATTGAGAGTTTCTTATGAAATAAATCAAATGTTTAAAAGCTTTATATTGAAACTCTCACAAAATAGCACTAAAACTAATTGCTGAAGTACCACGGCATATCATGTTCAAATGTTCTGAAACTTTGCCAGAATTAAGTCCATATTACGTCCAATTGCGTCCAGCAAAAATTTAATTTCGTCCTACTTCCTGTGTCTATATATGGCAAGTCAAATTTTTGGGTACTTTTGCCGTCGTACTTCAGGATTTAAAACGGCATGATTTCTTAAAACTAATTTTATGTGACATATTATATATTAAAATTGATCTACTAATAACGTCCAATTGCGTCCGGCAAAAATTTTTTGGAACCGATGTCCCTAACGGAAGTTATGGCTACTCATAGTTTTGCTTGTGGACCAAAAAATTTTCTACTTAGAAACTAATGATATTGTCAAGTTATATATCAAATCACATCTCCTTTTTCTCAGAAACTCGAATATAAAAGAATTATTTACGACTTTGCTGACGTTTCAGACTTATGGCAGTTCCATTTTTGTTGTCGTACCTGATATATGAAAAAGTTTTATAATTTTTTTAGTGTCAAGTCAGGACAACTCACTTATCTAAATGATGATTTTTATTTTTTTTTAAGCATCACGATTTTAATAAACTTTTTTGAAAATAATATTAAGCGTTAAAAAACAAAGTCAAATAAATAATTAGTTTATTAATTTTTGGTCAGAAAAATTTGTGAAAAGAGGAATAAAGAGTGAAAATCGATGAAAAATCACTTATCTAAATGATGATTTTTATTTTTTTTAAGCATCACGATTTTAATAAACTTTTTTGAAAATAATATTAAGCGTTAAAAAACAAAGTCAAATAAATATTAAGTTTATTAAATTTTGGTTAGAACTTGTAATGAAGCGGATCACGCATCTCAAAAAAGTTTAGAAACTTAAGATTTTATACTTTAAAAGCAACATTTAATTTTTTTTTAAAAAAAAACTAAATTAGTTTAAAAATATTTTAAAAGTAAAAAGTATTTTGTCATAATTGAATTTGTCATCAAATTTAAATATTTTTTGATAAACAACATGCATTTTATGATTTTTTCTATTTTTGGACATTAACTTTAAAGTGACATAATTCAGTCGTGGATGGTCAAATTCAAAAAATGATTCAATATTTATAATCCTTGAGAAAAGTAGATATGTTTAGACATATAACTTGACACTAAAAAAATTATAAAACTTTTTCATATATCAGGTACGACAACAAAAGTGGAACTGCCATAAGTCTGAAACGTCAGCATAGTCGTAAATAATTCTTTTACATTTGAGTTTCTGAAAAAAGGAGATGTGATTTGATATATAACTTGACCAAATCGTCAGTTTCTAGGTAGAAAATTTTTTGGTCCACAAGCAAAACTATGAGTAGCCATAACTTCCGTTAGGAACATCGGTTCCAAAAAATTTTTGCCGGACGCAATTGGACGTTATTAGTAGATCAATTTTAATATATAATATGTCACATAAAATTAGTTTTAAGAAATCATGCCGTTTTAAATCCTGAAGTACGACGGCAAAAGTACCCAAAAATTTGACTTGCCATATATAGACACAGGAAGTAGGACGAAATTAAATTTTTGCTGGACGCAATTGGACGTAATATGGACTTAATTCTGGTAAGGTTTCAGAATATTTGGACATGACATGCCGTGGTACTTCAGCCACACAAAATCACATCCCAAACCAAATGCATATTCACATATATTTTTTCTTAAATGCATGCTAACCATCAAAACCAGATGAAGATATGAGAAAAACTTTTTCTGTTTAATATTTTTTTCTTCATTTCAATCAATCTAGACTCTTTTTTCATCTCTTTGATCATCATCCAATTTCATTTTCATTGCCAACGTTTATAATTCAGTAACATCAGGTGCTATATATGTATTTCTAAATACACACATTCGTATGCTCAATGTGAAACAGAACAGAAGCAATTAAGTAATTTCATGGTTCCATTTTTTTTTTATTCTTCTTATTTTTGTTGCCTAATCAATAAATTGTTTGAACAATATGTGTGAAATTGGAGTCAAACAAGCTAAAAGCTATGTCTTACTGGCAATAAACATTGATTTTTTTTTCTACTCATTGTATTTCTCTCGAGTATTCTGTGACCAATTTCCTTTTCTTCTCCATTAGTTTTAATCTCAGCATTTTTATTAGATTGAACATTGACGAGTGAAATGTCTTCCTTAGATACAAACATACAGAAAGATTTTTTTTTTGTGGAAGCGTCAGGAAAGTAATATTGACTTTTTTATGCTGGTTATTTGAGAGTAAGAAATTTAATATTGATAAAAGCACTCATTTTATTTGTTGTATTGTCAATAAATTTTCTCTCTTTAATGATGCTATGAAGATTTTCTACTTCTTGTCATTATCGATGTAATGTTTGTTTCTTATACAATTTAAGACAAACTCTTAAATAAAAAAAATTAAAATAATATCGATAAAATTAAAGGAAAATTTAAGTAATATTCTAGGTATTTAAATTATCCCAATAAATTCAACCAAAACTTGTAATGTACAATTAAAGCTAATACAATTTGAGACACGAGTATGTCAATACTGTTATCTGTTGGTTGTCTGAAAAAAGCATCCATTTACTTGAAGCGGAAGTTTTCTTTAACTCAATTAAAGAAATAGGATGTAATATGTATAAGACATCAAAAATAAAAATAAAGTTAATATAAATATTTATGATGAATTTAAATTGACTAATTTGTTTATCATTTGTGGTATCAGTGTCTGAAAAGCTAGATTTTTCTTTATCAAGAATGAAATGTTAATGAGATAAATCATTGAATTATTTTTTGAAAGAAAGTTTAAGATAACTTAAATTACAAAAGTATGAGTAAGTCAACTTTTTTTGTAGCTTTAAAATAAGTAATCTTGCAAAATTTCTCTGTGAAAAAAAAAATCTTCAAAATTTGATGTTGAAAAATCATCAAAACATTAACCTTTAACCCCCAATAAATTACCAAAATGAAAAATGGTATTTTCTTACCATCATGAAAAATTAGAAATAATTAAAATTTATTGTAAATTGCCTTAACACTGACAAACTCAAAGCCATAAACGTGAGCAATTTTCTTTGCCTTCATTCTTCTTCTTTTCTACATTATTGGTTTCACATCAAAACGATCGTGAAAAATTAATTATCATTCGCACCTCACCGTGCCAGTCATCGTATATATGTCATATACTAATGTACTAATAAAATAAATGCCTATTGATGAGATGGAAAGAGCCAAAAAAGAATGTTTTACTCATTCTTCTTTCTCTTCGAAATGAATAATTTTTCCTTCATTTACGCTTAATTATTTAGATTTATTCGCATTTTCTTCTTCACATAAAACTTTTTCATTTGCAATTTTGGCTCAATGCTCAATGTGTTCTTTTATGTATAAATTATTCATCAACTCGTTCAATAAAAACCAAATCAGTGCAAAAACAAGAAATGAAAAGAATAAATGAAAATTCAAAGCTTATTACCAGAAAATTGAGCTGTATATACCAATATTATCTTTAACATATTTGAGCAATGGAACATGCTTTTAAGAAAAAGAAAGAAAGGAAATTTCTTGATAATTTCACTTTCCTTGCGTGTCTGAAGCACTTTTTATTTCTTGTTCGCTGTCAAACATCAAATTTTACCGTCTGAACAAAGGAACACCAAAAATATGTATAATGTGAGAGAGAACTGATAATTTTGCGCAAAAATGACGGAAAAAAAGTCGAACAATTTATGAAATGGACAAGTAAGGGAAGTTAGTTGGTTGGATGGTTTGATGATGGATATTTTGTGTGACTGTCTTGTAATCAGTTGGATAATATTGTTCAGTTTAAGGTTCTTTAAAATTTGTGTCTAATATTATTTCTTTAAATTATTAATAATCCAGACCATATACCTTCCTCTTCGATATTAACACGTAAAAATCAATTCTACAATTCATGATAAAATGACTCCTCAAAAACCTCCAATTCTTCAAAAACATCGCTCAAAAAAATTTTATTCACTGTGTCATGAAGTATCAACAAAGGTGCCAACGATAATGACGCAAGCAAATAATGCTGTGTGGCAATGAGGTCATGTTATTTTCTTTATTCTTCACGAAAAAAACAGTTTCTTTATATGTAATTACGTAATTTCACAGCATAACCTCCATTTTATTATCGTCATAACAATGTGAATAACTTTTTTGGTTTAACCTCTTATATCCTGTTATTTTGCTCATTTTTTTGGGTTCCCTACCACTTCAGTATATTAAAAATATTCTGATTATTACTGTATTGAGAATCTACAGGCTTTTAGAAAATAAAATAAAAAAAAAATATATTCCGGAAGTCATGAGAAAGTCAAACGACAATGAAACGATAATAATAAATTGACACAGAATGATGCCTTTGATCGAATATTCACGACACGCACGTATCATAAAGCAATTCAAGTGTCAAACCGTGTTTGAGAAAAAAAAAACGAAACTGGAGTTCTGAGAATATCGACGAGAGAGAAAGAGTAGAACAATGAACAGGAAGGAAGCGTCAGAAAGTCATTAATTTTTATGTCAAAGCAATATAAGAAAGTAATAAGGAACAAAAAAAGGACGAATGCCAAATCGAAACCGAATTGTGATAAGCACAAAAAAACTGTTGCTAGTATCCTACACATGTATTTATGTGGACGGCTTTTCAAATGTCGAGTAAAAAGGAAAAAAGGATGTGAGACGTCAGTCAATTTGAAAAATACTTTTGATGTCAATGATATTAAATACATTGTGGTTGTGGGGGTTAATACAAGTTTTTGGCGAGATAATAACGTGTTCAAGAAATTCACATTTAAATATTTAAACTTTTGAAGTCAAAATAAAATATAAAATATGAAAAAAATCTATCCTTAACTCAAAATATGGTCCACACCACACCTAATACTCCCTACTATCAAATTCTATAATATTATTCAAACCATAAATTTCAACCCAAAACATAAGAACCCCCAAGAAAACTGCCACAACACATGGACCAAAATTGATAAGAACTTAGTCTTCCGCATGTAAAACCTTTCATATTCAATACGATAAGACCATCCATCACATTCACATACAATATATCGTACAATAACTAACGACGCAACAACACCATATGAAGGCAAAGTAAAGCCTTAAACAGTCTCTTGAGAATGTCGAAAAGTTATAAATAAAAACTTTCTTATGTCTCTCTTTTTTCCTCTTTTTTCAAAGCTTCCATTAAGCTCTGTCAAAATAAAAAAAGAATTGGGTTGAAGATGTAAAAGGAAAAATTCTGATAAAATTATAGTAGTGTAAACCTTGAAGTTCATTGATGCATAAATCATAAAATTGTCTAATCGAAAAGAATGAAAAAAAAAGAAAATCAGTTTATCGTGCTATTAGATTGATGTCTTACTGATTGATATTGAGCTTTACTTCTTTAGGAAACGACCACAAGAAAAAAAAATGTCTACTTCTTCTTCCATTCTTTGATCCTTATGGCATTATAAATGGATATAAAACAAGATAGGAACAGAATAAAAAAAACTTTTTTCCTCAATGGCATCATTTTCTAGGTTGGGCTTGTTCAAGAATTAGGTCTATCAAAATTTCATTTCTTAAATTCTCACATAATTAGAGAAAAAAAAATATTGAGAACTAAACTTCAAGATTCCCTTTTGCTGATAATTTGCCATCACCTACAAACAATTCCCGAATGTACAATGGAAAGATTGAATAACGACGTGCTATAAATTAACTTAGAATCTGCTATGAGCGTTAAACAGTTTATTTAATCATTTAGAAGGATCGAGAAGAATTTATGTTTTATGGAGAGCTAAGAAGATTTAAAAGCATTTCCAATTTTACATTGTAGACTGATAATATTGCGCTGTCTGATTGCCTGATGCCTTGGCATAAGAAAAGAAAAAAAAAGTTCTGTAACTTTAATTTAATTCAATTTATTTTTACATTTTATGAGGCGTATCTTTTATTTCCGTAATGAGATGTTAATTAAAAATGATGATTGTTTCTGGTAAATTGGAAACGTACACAGACACATAACTTGGCATAACTTTAATTCTACCTATTATGTTGGAAAATGTATGAATATATAGACCAAAATGCCTTGAAGGTATTTCATAGTTTCTATGTCTAGACATTATGTCTTTTTTTTAAAAAAAAAAAAACTGAATGCGACTAGTTTTCATTGCAGTTTAATGTGTAAAAAATGTATCATGTCTAAAGTATATCAAGCTATTCATTGTATTAATAAATGATTAAGTGATGTGATTTAGTTTGTACTTATAAAGTTAATATTTCGTTTATTTACGCATGAAAAAAGCTAAAACAAGTTCAAAATCACCGAAATTCTTCCCCCAAATTAATCAAAATTCTAATTCATTTATCAAAATTATCAATCATAATCCCATGATAATCACACCCATTAATCAATATTGATAGTAAAAGTTATTAATGGATTTCATTAAAGCCACATTTTTTCCTTTTCCTCCTTCTTTCTCTCTCAATCCTTTTCCAAAGTTCACATGAAAATAAATCTTCCATCTCACAGAAAAAAAGGCTTTATAAAGTATATGGAAATGTCATTCTTTCATGTGCTGTTAATTCAATTAAATGTACGGATACCATAAAGATGAAAATGTGGCTCTGATGAAAGGCAACGGATGTTTGACCTTTAAACTTTTTATAATTTTTGTACATCCGTAAAAAAAGAAATTAAAGGGAAATTCTTCAAAGGATGCACGAAATTAACCCCAAAGAACAGAGTACAAAAGGTTACTCAGCAAAATATATGTGATGTGGAGAAAATGAGAATCCATTACAGCACACAAAAAATCTAAAAGCATCTAAGCTTCTATAGGATTTGCTAATTTCACAGAACAAAAGTTTCATTGTCCGAAACACAAAAAAAAGTTTAATTGTTTAAAATTAGCATAATCTGAGATATTTTTCGTATATATATTTTTCACACTTATTAAGGAAACTTCCGATTTGAAATTAAATTAAATATTCATTGCCTATGCTTCCATTAAGCACTAAAACGTTTATGAATGAATGCGAATGTGGGAGAGCTTTTAGGATTATTATTGGAATCGAATTGTGAGTTATTTTATTTCAGAAATAGACCATTTACTGTATTTTAGAAAAATCTGTTGGTAGTGGATGGGTGATACAGTCTGTAACAGTTTTGAAAGGATAAATACTAATTTCTTATATGTTGCATTGGAAATAGAAATTATCAAAGTCATGAACTTTAAAAAATTGCATCAGCTTTCCATAAAAAATATTTTTTCAATTAATATTCCTAAAATTTAAAGAGTTTTCGTAATTTCTCTTTAAATCATTTAAAAATGAAGCTTCAGCTTCAATACAATCGTTCCACGTAGTATCGTCCTCTTAGGAACAAGAAAATAAATAGAACCACTTCTTCATTCCAACGTGATCTAATTTTTCCCTTTAATTAACTTTTTTTTGCATTTAAAATCTCAACTGGAACAGTTTCTGGTCATGTCTTGAATTATGCAAAGTTGTACGAGCTTAAAGATTTTTATTTTCTACGCATCACTATTTACAAACAGTAAAAAATCAGGTCTATTTCAAGTGAAAGAAAAAGCAATAAAATAGAAAACTTTATTATCCGATTGAAATACATCCAATTTAAATCCTAAAATTGATGTGCTCTAAAGCAATTTACAATGAAAATAAATTTTCTTCCTCCCCGATCATCAAAATCCAATTTTACATTTTTTGTGTGTAAAATTCTATTATTAAAAGTGATGACGTATAAGAGACAGCAAGAAAAAACAATTTATTACAACGGATGACTAATTTCCGTGAAGGAGAAAATAATTAGCATGAGAAAAGTGCGCTTCATCAAAGTCACATCTTGATAACCTTCAAATTCTCTCACAATTTCCACGAAATCACTCAATTTTATTTTTTATAATATTGTATATACACCAAGTCATATTTCTTGCAATAAAATATTTATAATAATAAAAAAGATTTTTTTAATCTCCTCATTTTTTTACATCAAAAAAAAAAATTATTCAATTGCCAAAAGGAAAATAACGAAATAACGGCGCACTGCTTCTCTGTTGTTTATTTGAGAGTGAGTATAAATAAGAAAAGAGAAAAAAAGTACAAAATAAAGAAATTAGATTAATCTGTGAAATGAAAGAAGAAGGTACGAAGTGGAGCGTTTTTCAAATAATTCAGACATCCCATCAATCCAATAATCATTCGCGTACATATACACACCAGAAAGAAATTTGTATAATATGTGCGAAAATACGAAACAGATGGAGAAGGAGCGGGCAAATAGTAATAAAAATTTTTATTTTTGACGTCACACTTTGCATGCTTGCAAGCAGAACGGGCAAATGCAAAGTGAAAATGTGCTTGTGAATTTTCGTGCCTCTCAACAACTCTCATCTTCTTCCTCATCTTGTTTTTTTTTATTTTATATTCTATTCATAAAATATAATTTCCTTTTAGGAAGGTTGGTTGATGGGTGGCAAAGCTAGGTCCAACTGTAAAACGTGAAAGGTATTGCTGACTTCTTTTTTTTCTTCCCTCTCGGCATGATATTGTGTAAATATGTATATTTTCTCTCGTTTGTTTAAAATTTGCAACATTTTATCGTTCAGTTATGTTTTTTTATAAGTATGTAAGTGTCTATATCTTGTCTGCTGGTCTATTAGGCATGATTCAATGAAATTTTATCTAGTTATATGGAGATTATTTCAATTTTTTTCTTTAAACTTTTCATCAAAACTTTGTAAAAATCTCAACTTTATCAAGATAAACGTAATCAAGAAACACCAACTCTCTAAACTCCTTCACAACCTCACATTCTTAGCTTTGCATATTCCCATTTATATCAATCAACCACATCAAGAAAATGCGCTTAAGGAACTAACCAAATTAACTACAAAAAAAAATCATTCATTTTCTCTCCTTCATACTCCCTGTTAAGCTCACTTCTTGACTTAAAATATGGCGCCATTGTTGAAATGAAAAATTTACGAGAAAAAAAATTATATTCGTACAATTTTTAACACATTACTCATTCTGTTTTTCTTTTGTTGCTGAAATTTATTTTAACATATTTTTCATGTACTGAGTGAACATTTCTATGCGAAATAAAATTCATTGAAAAATTAAAGAAAAATGTCTGAAGCTACAAAGAATAAAAAACTCTTTACTATTAAATTTACAAGAGTTATTTTAACATCTTTTTCCTTTGATGCATAACCACCTTGCGTTGTAGACTAATACTTAATAAAAGTACGTATATTCAACATTCACACATTACAATGCTCATGGGTTAAATTTTCTATTATTTTCGCTTACAAAATAAAAGAAACACGATCGTTCAAGTAAATATGTTGAAAATTATTTAATTAAGAAGAGAAAATGAGAAAAAATTAAATTAATTTCGTAGCATTTGTCAAAATCATTTAAATGAGTTAGATTCAATTAAGCACATTTCGCTCAAAGAATATAAATAAGTGTGCGAATAAGAAGGAGAAAATGGAAAGTGTTTTATGTTTTCATTCTGCAATTTTTTTTCTTTTTAATTCAAATGATTTAGTACTTAGAGATGCATGAAATTCAAACAAAAAATAGTCCCATAACGTTCATGAGAATTATTGTGAAAAGAAAAAGAAATCATTGAAATATTTCAAAGAAGAATGAACACTTTTTAATTATTGTTGCTTATGAAGTTGGAAATGTTGTGTGAGGAAATCGGATGTCATGTTTATTTTGTAGTCGAAAAAAAAGGGAAATAAACGGGAAGTTTTGACTTGTTCCAGTCTAGAATATAAGCTGATACAGCTTTAAAAAATTCTCATTTTCCTTAAATTTTGAAGTTGATCTTGAACGTGGATAAAATCAATCCCACATGATGTGATGTGCGTAGTCAGTTTATTAAAGAAATCAATAAAGGAAAGAAAAATTTCGTGAAAAATCTCACGTAATACAACTTTTTCTTGTGTCTCTCATGCAATTGTATTACAGGGCGATTAAATTTAAAAAATGGACTTAATTTTTTATTCAATTTGGCATCTTTTTAAGACATTTTGGTTAACTGATTATTTTTATTTTAAAAAAATCAATAGTTTAATTTGTATTGTTCTCTCAATCCTAGGTTCAATTCCTAAAAAATTGTCATTTCTGAATGATAAAATTCCATTATTCTGTCAAAGATCAACAAAATATAAAATTTTATTTTCATTTTTCATAAAAACTTCAAACTAATTATCTAACCAAAACATGAAATTGTTTACTATATAAAATAGCAAACTTCATTCAACATTCACTCAAGCGTGTCACGAGAATAAATTCAATCAAAATAATTACATTCTAAACATTTTCTCACATACTACTCAGTATCAATAATATCCTTAAGGGTTCAATGAATCTCCATAGTTGAATATATTTTCCTTCATCACTCAAGGTTGATTTCATGTGAAAATATTTTACAAGGCATAACATTTTATTTATTTTTTTTTTTTTATTTTAACATAATACATCACAATTTGATAGAAACAAGTGGATTTGAAATTGAGTAGACCCATAAATTTCAATATCGATAGAAAATATTATTTTTATTCTAGTTGGCAATATCCATATCATGAAGTATGGTTGACTACTTTGGCAATCGTATCGAATGTTTGGATATTTTTAAGGAAACAGATCAACATTTAAAAAAAAGGGATTCGATGTGCTTTACTAGGTAAAAGAAATAAAAGACTGAAAATTGAGTTTGATGGTGCGGTCTTAAAAGAGAAACATCGACAACATCATTATACATACATTTCATATCACCATAAAATAAAGCCTAAATATAGAAAAACCTTTAAAGCATATTATTAATAAATCTCAAAAAAAAACTTTTACATGCTATATACTTAATGTAATAAATTATTCACAGTCTTCCATTATACAATGTATTGTATATAATGAACAAGAATGGAAGATGGAGACCAGAAAAAAGGGAAGCTTTTTTTTAAAAAAAAAAAAAATCTTAAACAATATTTTTAAGGTTTAAGGTAATACAAAATTTGTTTATGAATTTTCTTCAGATGAACTTGAAGATTTATAGCTATTTAATGATGAGAGAAATTTTGCTATTCTGATTTTACTTTGTGTTATTTTTTGTGCATATTGGGTGGTAAAATAAATTACTTTCTGAGGTTTTCAAAACGATATTTTTATGGTTCTTGGAAATTTGTTTCAATAATGTTCAATTTTTCATTTAATTATGTGAGTTGTTTGTAGAAGCAACAATTTATTTTTATTTGGCAAGATTATTATTATTTTTTGAGTAAATGAAGTTTTTATACTATTTTGCAAGAAAAACTGATTTTTGATGGTAAAACTGATGACAATAAGTAAGTTGGAAAAAAATCAGAAAACTCAAAATTAAAATTAACTGAATCTTAGAAAATTTATAAAGAACTGCTCGGGAGAGCACAGGTTCAAATCCTAAAAGAGTTTATACTAAATTTATTTGCTTTATAATTAATTTATATTTTATACTAATTTATATTTTTCCCAAAATTTTTAAACGAAACGAAGCTGTTAATTTTATAGTCACAGATAAAATTTAAATACAAATTAATAAATTTTAAAAATATATATATATACTTTTTACGTCGTTATATAATAAACTGACAATTTCCTTCTTACAAAAGAATTTCTAGTTCAATAAAAATTAACTTTTATTATCAAAAATCCACCAATCCACTCACTTATCTAAAGTTTGACACAAAACAAAATTAATGAGGGGATTGATATCACATCCCATATCAAAACATCTCTTAAGTACATTACGAATATTAACTCTATTAACCAGATTATACATTTAATAAAATTTTCTTCCTCTACTCCTCCCATCAAACGCATCTTGAGGTAATTACACATAAAAAAAGTTCTACCAAAACAGAAAAGAGAATGAGTAAGATCAAGATTGAACCCTAATTAAATATTAGGGGCAAAAGAGAAAATGAAGAGATTTCTGATATTTTCGACCATAAAAGGTACATTACTGCATAATTTTTTTGAAAGAATTATTTTCACTCTTCATTTTGTTCCTATCCTTTTTTATATGAAACAGAATAAGTAAAAGAGAAGTCTCAAATTACCCGTTAAGAATAATGAATAAGTTCGTTCATCTATAAATTAGGTTATTTACCGTAAAATTGAGTGAAGTAATGAGCATGTTAAGCAGTGTAAAAAGAGTGAGCTGAAAATCAATTTTCAATGGCTTGTGAAGAACACGAAGATTTAATATTAGCATGTAGGTTTGATCAAGGGTGGGATAATTAAATCTTTTTAATGGATATTGTGTAAGGTTGAGATAAGGTTTTAAAAATTTCGAGTAAGATTTATAATTTTGAATATTTAATTGTATTTTTTTTCCTAAAATTTTTTGAAATTCTTATAACCTTAAAAATTCTTGAAAAGTTATGAAAAATCTTAAAACTGATAGATTTGAACCTCAGAATCTTAAACTTTTTATTTTATTAAACTATCAAAATTTTGTCATATCGTAGGATTTCATTTTAAGTATCTAAAGTTCCATTGGCACACTCCTTTCTTAAATCCATACATTCAACATAATATGTTTAAAATCTTGAGATCAGAATAAAAACTCGCGATAAATCATGATAAACTCAAGCAACTGAAACTTTATTTACATCAGATATAAAAAAATGAGGGAGAATAAGAAGACATGACATGATACAGCGTTCCAATTCTCATGGAATGAGTATTTTGCAGTAAAAAGTTAAAAATTGTCATTTCCATGTTCACGATGTGTTAAAAAAAATTATTTATGTATCATGATCAAATTTATTATTACACAAATCTGTGCTGTTCTTTTTTTGTGTGTATTTTCCGCATGTCATTTACAAATTAAACATTTGTTAGCTAAATGAAACATATGTCACTAATGGATCATCTGCTTTACTTATAAATTAATGCTATTTAGGAATTAAATAAATTGCAAATAAAAACGACAAGGCATGATGTCATATGTACAAATCATTTTATATATTTAATCACATGATATAACATACAGAATATTCCTACTCTTTTGCTTTTTATGATACAACTTTGTTAAATTATACAGAAAAAAAAAATTTTTTTCCATTTACATTTTTTTTTTCTGTGCTGCTTCTGTTTCTCATCGACGTTCATAAGTATTCATGTGTACATATTTTTTGGGAGGATATTACATTATGGGGTCTTTTGGATAATTCATAAAAAAAAGAAATTGTTTGATTTGCATTATTTTTTGTGAGCAATTCGTACGAGTTCTTCAAAACTTTCAAAATTAACATTTTCACTAAATTCGACAAATTTTCGTTTAGTTAATATTACCTAAAAGTTCAAATTCCATCAATATCCCAAACATTCCTTCAAGTCTGATACTTTTTAGCTTCCTTCCTCTTTAAAAAAGTCTATAACATCCAATCGACCTATATGTACATAAGTACTAACTCTTATCAGATATGTATTACATAGAAAAACGAATCCAACCAGATTAAAACTAAAAGATATTATTTACTTGCAAATTTAATGTCAAATGATTTTTCAACAAAAACCCCAAAAAAAAACTATAATTTTTCCATTTTCCGACCCTCATTATCATTCTGTTTAATGAATACATATCCTCATTAAATATAGATCAAAATCGGATTATCAAAAAATTGAATTTAAAATGAACATTTGGTGAATCAATTTGGAATTTTAATGAAGGCTTTTTTCATTTAATTTTCACAATCTTTTATTATGTTTATTAAAGTTTTTTTTCTTCTTTTTTTTCAAACACCAGACGACGTCTTAATCTGACTCCTTTACTAATTATGTTCAAACAATTCATTTGTCGTTAAGATAATTTCATCACATCACAGCTAAAGCTACACATATTATGTTTACAAAGAAGAAAAATTTCTCCCACAAGACATTTTAAAAGCGACCACAAAAATGCTTACAGACTGCTGCTTGCTTTGTTTATAAAATGGAATGGAACGTGTGCGTATACTGTCTGTAAAATAAATCTGAGTGATGAGAGCTTGTTATGCTTTCAGTTATGGATATCGCAATTTGATTTCCTTAAAAACAAACATTAATGAGTTTTATTGAGTTAATGTTGTAATCTTGGTGATGGAAATGATGTTTATATTGAGGATGAAGGAAGGTGTTTTTAGATGTTGATGGAATTAATGCGCTTTTTTGAAGAAATAAGCAGGAAATTTAGAAGAAATTGTTTGCGATTTCATGAATTGTAGTAAGGAACCTTTATCCTTATTTTCACAAAATTTTAAAAGGATTTGAACACATGAACTTCATCTTCTTATTGATGGAAAAACTAACTTCTTAATTTAACAATACTGCAAATTTAATGTTCAAATCCTAACTTTTTAATTATTCTAAATGAATAACTTTAATAAATAAATAATTTAAGGAACAATTTTCATCAAGCAATAGAAACTAATGAATAAAAGAATAACAGAATAACAGATAGTCATTTTAAAAATTTTAAGAAGGAAAAACTACAAGCCAAGTGTCAAATTATATTGCAAAATGACTGACAGCCGACGAATTAAAAAAATAAATAAATTGTTGGCGGAATAAGTAAGACAAACAATTATTAAGATTTATCAAAATCATAAATTAATTAATAAAAATGAATCTTTTTCCAACAATTTTTAAAATCTTTATGAGTTTCATTGATTGAGTTCGTGAGAAAAGTTTGTGCGAAAAAAATTTCCTTTCACATGTGAAAATGGACATTTATATAAACATTTCCATCCACACGATTTGTGATTTCTGCTTTCCATCAAATTATCATATTAACAGACTGTTTAGTGCAGCCATAAAAATATTCTGGCTTTTTTAAAAATAAAGCTACGTGAAGGAAGAGGGATGTTGTTTCTGTTATTTTCTTCTGCAATGCAATTTAAACATGTCATAAACCACTGTGAAATATTATTAAATTAACAGAATGAGAGCAGGAGCGGAGAATCGTTCTCTATGGAAAATAATTTTTCCTACTTATCTACAGATATTTCAGGAGAAAATAAAGTTGTGAAGATTGAAATGATAATGCGAGCGCATTGATAAGTTTGTTGTCAGCATAGTTTGTTGCATGGTATTAGGCTTTATGTAAAGAAATCAGCTTGGAAAAAATTAAAAACTGAGCCATTGAATGCTTAGGTAAATCGACAATCAAGAGTTCGATTCCAACAAAAAAGCAATATTACCATCATATAATTTTCGTAGATTTTACCAGATTTTACAAATAATTTAACAATATTTTACAAAACACATAAACTTGATCCACAACTTGGTTGTCGTCCTAGTTACAATTTTTTCAAAACAGGATGCAAGTTATTGAACAACATTTCTCAAGGATTAATAATCCTCATAAAAAATAAGTTAAATGTTCCGTAAAAATTTTCATAAAAATAATGCTTCAATAAGTCACAAAAAGGTAAAATTCTTTGATATACAAATCGAAAACTTATCCATTCTTTGTTTAGTGTTTTATTTGAGGATTTCATTTTAAAGGTTTAAATTTTAAAAATAGAAGCTCTATCGATTATTCAAATATTTTTTTGTATTTTCCAGATGTCAAATTCTTATTTCTGAATGTTTGGAACTTTTGTAGATTTTCATGTATTTTGAGAGAAATTCTAAGAAAAATTAAATCAAACAATTTTTGTAAGGGAAACATTTTGATGCACTGCTGAAAAATTTGTTTATTTATGACGTAAAGTAGAAATTTTAAATATATTATCTTTAGGTTCATGGCACATAATTAAATATTCATTTGGAATTTGTGCTCGCTTAAGGTGGTGAAAAAGATTTAATTTAATTGAGATAAAACTTTAGAAGTTTTAGTTTAATCAAAATTTCAATCCCAATATTTCAAATCTATTCAGAAAAAAAATCTCAAACTTCCTTTAAATTTATACGTTCCAAAAAAAATCACATCAATTTGCATGATTGATTTACGGTTCATCATGAACACTTCAATACAATGCTCTCATTTTGATTGATGGCACAATTCTCTCCAGAGTATTTATTAAAATGTGTTACAGCTACAGCCATAGTGTACATAAAAGTCCATTAAACTTTTGCTTTTTTGTGTTGTATCACAGCCAAAAAACTGAATAAGTTTAATGCAAACGATGACAACTTCATTATGATTCTTTCATACAATATTTTATGTATTGCTGTTGTCATGTGGGAAATGCAAAGAGTAAGAGCGCAAAAATTCACAACAGTGAATAGCAGTGAATGTAAATAAATGAGCCAAAATATGTTTTTATATTTGGAAGTATTTTCTATGTCAGAATAATACTAAAGTTTTCTACTTCATTTAAATGTTAAAAGCTACTTACGATGAGGGAGAAATAAACGTAACGAGTGTTTGATATTAGATTTCCTGAATTTTTTGAGCTTATAGAAAGTTTTGTGAAAGTGGAATGTAGAGTATTTCTTTGAATTTTTCTTTAAAAATTCCTGATTTTAGAGAGTGTGTTTGGGGTTGTTTGTATGTGATGATTAACAGCATAGTTTTAAAATTTCTCCAAGGCAACCCTAGCCACGTTCTATGGTACAAATTTTGGATAACACTATGTTAGAGGCTTGAAAAGCCTACGAAAATTTCAATTGATGTTGTTTTTGAACAATTTTATTCAAAAAAATTTATTTAAAGGAAAATTAGCTTCATTTAGACGAGAATGAACTCAACGTTGTAGTAAAATTTCATTGTAAAAGCTTTACTAAATTGAATATTTTTAAATAACAACTTAAAAATTTTAAGAATTATTTTTTTTTGGAGACTTGAATTTTGAAGACAAAATTATTCTACATTCATCAAAGTCAATAATTTCTTGAAAATTTCAGAACAAGAAAGCAAATCATTTTCATAAAATTTTCAGATGAGAAATTCAGAAACCTAATACACTACACACACATGAAAGTTATAAAAATACCAGAAATTCCACTTTTTATTGAATGTCAAAACACCAAATGTAATCTATAGAGTGCATGAATAACTGAATATCCTTTTACTCTCATACTTCGAACAAAAAAATAAAAATAAATGAAGATTACGAGAATAATAAGAAAAATAAATATGATAACGAAAAAAAAGAAAAGAAAAATCTCTTCAAATGTTTACGGAACGATATGGAAATACATAATTTCTCATTCACAAGACAAGAAAGGAAAGAAAAGAATCGATGCAAGAGTTCGTTCTCTCACGCACATCATATTTCTTTTGAATATGATAAAGCTTTCATATGCTTCACCATTCCCATATTCTATATAAAATATATATGCGATATTTATTATGATATTGATTTTGCCATTCTATCTATATGGATATGCATATACTTGATTTATACAAAAATATAAATCTATTTTCATTCATTCGCCCCCTTCGTTCATCATCCACTGAATATAGCACATATCCGCTATGGTAATGGTATATCAGTTAAAAAAAGGGAATGAAATAAATAAGTAAGAATTGTATTAATATGGAATGACTAGAGTAGTTTCCCGTCATGAATTATGGAAGATTGTTGTTTAACTCTGTTTAACTTACTTATAGATGTGCAATAATCTTGGGATTTGGATAATAAAAGCTTCTTTTTGAAGCCTACATAGAAGTTTTTGAGTAGGTGTATTTTGTCTGTTTATTTTGTTTCACTTTTCTTGATCTAATTTCATTTATGAAAAGGCGTTTTCTGAGTTTCTCGGAGTCGTGAATGTTTAGGATTGGATTTTTAAAAAAAAAAATTACAAAAGTTTTTAAATTAAAAACGTAGGTTCGAATCCCACAAAAGTTCAAAAATTCAATTATATAAGAAATTGATAAGATGATAAAAACTTTAATCAAATTAAACACAATTTGAATAAAATAATTTATTCAAAAAATTCATCATCAATATCCTCATTTTTTTAATCGAATATCGCAAATCATGATATGCTAGCAGCATTATATACTAGATAATATTTATTAAAACATGACAATGCAGGTAAATTCTATCGTTTTCAATAAAAAATATTGACAAACTCAGTACAACCTCCTTCTTAATTCTGAAAAAACTGATTGTAGCTCTTCATAGACATAAACATCTATTGAGACATCAAAATTCAAGAAAATTATATTATATTATCTAAACGATGATAGCTGATAGGAGATGAAGGATAGGAAGTCTTGTTCCCTCTTTTCGTCTTTATTCTCTATTAATGCAAGTATTATTATTCATTTTTATGCTCATCTTTCGTCCCCATACCAACAGTATGTTAGCAAACACAAACATTATAACAGCATGATTTCGTTATTAATAACCATAACCCAAAAAAAAGCTTCCAACAATTCTATAATCCATCTCCTGTGTGTTTGACATTTAAAACCGAGACTATACACAATGGCATGAGATTAATCTAATTTTTTGGGGCTCTTTTTCTCCTATTTTTATGTATGCTTTTTGAATTGATAAGATTGAAATTTCTCTCTCATTCTCTCGTCTACCTTAATCTACACATTACCACCCTGAGCTTTGATAAACAAAAAATTTATATAATCTTTATACGTGTACAGAAAATTTCTTGGTTTTACCGACAACAAAGTTCACATTTTGTTCATATTTCTAGAACAGAATGAGAATTAGAAATGGAAGAAGAAAATGAGATGTTGGGATATTTTATTGAGTTTAAGGCGCCTTTAAACATTTTTTTTTTCAGAACTTGTAATGTTTTAATTTATGATATGAAATAAAATCATGCAAATAACATTAATATACTAATATTAGCTTAGACACAAAGTCGTTATATTAAAAAAAAAGTTCTTTTTAGTCACAAAGACAATCCAAAAGTTCAAATCTTAAATTCTTTCAAATTAAATTGCTAAAATATTTTTTTTTTGCAAAGAGAATGAAAAACTTTTTCTTCCTTTCGAAAGCTTCTTCCCATCCATTCACTTACTTACTTTATACTTAAGTATATGTGGAAAACTTTTTTTACTGAAATCATACAGTACAGCACAAAATATTCTCGTGCTTTATTCTCCCAAAAAAATATATAAAAATAACATAGAAAAAAATATAAAACAAAAAAAACGTGTCCTGAATTCATACGCACGCGCGCATATGAATACTTATAATGTTCAGCATGGAGTGATACATACATATGAAGTACATCCATACAAATGCCGAATGTTACTAAAATTGAAGCTAAATTAAATGCATTTTTTTTATTTTTCTTCTTTTCGCTTTAAGCTGTTGCCTTTTCCATAACTTTATGTATCATCCTCTCTTTCACATAAATAATAACATTTTTTTGTTACAACATTTGTTCATCCATTCAGGAGCTTTATGTCGACTCTGTCTCTTTTGATATTCATATTACTTCGATTTCAATTACAGTTACTGCTTATTTCTTATTTTTTATTTTCATTCTTTTTATTTTAATGCACATAAAGAAATATATCAAATAGAATAAGAGGAAATGGAGAAATAAGCATCAGTGAAGAGCTTGAATTCAAGCTTGCTTGAATTGATGTTTATGCTTTTCTGCATAGAAGAAATTTTATATGAAAAAAAAAAAAATGAACACAAAAGGAAGAGCACAAAAAAAAGTAGAAAATAGCAAGAAAACATGATTCTCGTTTTTTTAATTAAAAATTATCAGTACAGCATGAAAGAATAAAAAAAAAGTACAAGATTGAGATGAATGAATTAGAAAAAAAATCGATAAGAAACAGCACAGTCATCATTGTATGAAAAAAGGAAAGGAAAAGAAAAAGTTTCATCTCATTTTTCATCTATGGATGTATAAATCGAACATATATCTAACCGTATAAATCACGCATCTCAAAATATTTCTCAATTCAATTGAATGTGGAAAGGAGAAAGTGCGTGTAGCATGAAGGATTATTTGTGTAAGTTGAAAAGTTATAACACAATTGGACATCAAACTGCGCTTTTACTCTTTGGATTTGAAAGCTTTTTGTCAAACGACTTTACATCCTAAATTATTTTCCCGCCAAAAAACTCAACAACTAGTCATCCAATCGCAAAAATAACGATGAAAAGAAAAACATTGATATTCTGTAATGTCATTGCAGTATCATTATTCGAAAACACTCAAACCTTTCTGCCACAATATTTTGAAAAGATGTACTAAAAATTCTTTAGAAAAAAAAAAGTTCTCGACAAACTTGTTGAAGCTCTTGAGAAAGGACGGGAGAAAAAAAAAATTAAAAGAAGGTCGAGTCTCATCATCGACCCTTATTGACATCAAATTGATCTTACATGATGAAAGAAGTTTTGAAAATTGGATAAATTTTTTTTGTGTAGTTTTAGGTAAGGAGCTTTTGTTATTTTTGTGTTGTAGCAAGAAGTCATGTACTTGAAAATTTGCAGACAGCATGAGCGTCTCTTAACTGTTCATTTGAATTTTTATAGAAAAGTATCGATTTTTAAAGTTTTTGACTTTTCTAATTCTAAAACATAACCAAAACATCTAATCTTCAACTTCTCATTCATCTTCAAGTTACCAGTATTTACTCCCCCACTATATCAAACCACATGATCAAATTTCATCATAAATCAATTGATTCTCTCCCTCAACTAAAATCTCATAAAAATGGACATTCATGTCATATGTCACGACAGTCAAACATACTGTAATATTAATATCCGCTGTCATAATAACTGCTAAAATTGGCAAAACTTTTTCGCATTTTCATTTCCTAATCGCTTGTGTATGAAAAGAAGAACGATGAGCATAAATGGATGAAAATAAAAAAGAAAAAGTGAAAAAGCATAAAATATGTGTACATCCAAAATGTCATCGAGTAAGTCTTAAAAAAAGTAGAGATGGTGGTTGGGATACAAGAGAAAGAGAGAGAAAAAGATTCTTTTTGATAAAATATTATGTGTAACAAGCACAAGTCACAAACAAAAATTGAACGAAGGATAAGAGGAAGAAGCATAGGCAGTGTGTATTAAAGATGCTGAAAACTGATAAGATCCATAAAATACATTGAGTCATTTAAGAGTACGACTTTATGGTTCTATCCGGATTAGTATCGTCTTTCCTTATTCGAAAAGATTTCTTATTTTATTCTTGGAACACATATGTCGGTGCTTTGCAGGGTAGGGATGGAAGGAAATTTAGAAAAATTACAAACTTTTTTCTCAATAAAAAATTCTTTGCTCAATTTTTTTTAAGAAAATCTGTAAATTGAAGACGACTCATAATTTAAAAAATCATTTATAAAATAATTAACCTAAATCATACCTAAATACACCCCTCAAATCCCTAGCAGTATGTCTTTAAAGCTCAATCTCAAGGATACCAACAATTCTAGATTGCATCACTTGTACGTCTTTCCTTATTTGATTTTATACATCCATTGAAATCCTACAATTACTCTATTAGAGTAGACATACAGAAAATTACGCAATTTTATCAACATAAAATGCAAACCGACAAGTTTACGTTTAGATAAAGAAAAGAAGAAAATGATATACGATGAAGAAAAAATAAACTGACAAAGCAAGAAGAGGGCTGATCATCTTCGTCATGAGCAATAATTTCTATTATATTTTTTTTGTCATGTCCATTGTCTTACGGATTTTATTTCATTTTGAGTGTAAGCAATCGTTATGATGACAAGATAATTAGCCAGATGTGTCTCGAGCAACTCAAAATATTTATACTGTTTATTTATAATAATGTTTATCAAGCCAAGCCATGTGTGTGTGTAGATTCGTTTATACTACTAGTAAGTAATGTTTAATGACTATTGTTGTGATGGGGAAAATTAATATCTCTTTAACTTATATGCTACATATATTAGCAGTTATGAGTAAAAATAAATTTATTTATGAAAAGAGACAGAAAAGACACTTAAGGGATCATGTAAATATAAAGATATAGATTGATGTTTTGGGCGTCCATTAGATTATTTTTTGGGAAAGATAAAGTCATTTTTCATTTTGGGTAAAAAGGAAAATTTGGAAATTCCCAGTAAAAAAATATGGATTTTTTCAAGATTTTGGTGTGTTCTGAAAATCAATTTTATGATTAATTTTAAGGATTCAAACGTGTATCTCAAGAAAATCATGAAAAGCTTTAGTAATATAGAAATTCCTAAATTTTCACCAGATAGCCACCCAAAAACAAAACAATGATATAGATACTGACTATAGATGCAGAGTACATAAAATTTATATTTTACGATAATTAAGAATAATAAAGTAGGTGTTATAAATGAGATGGAGAGAAAATATCAATTTATAAATTTATCTATCACAATTTAATGATGTGTGAACAATAAACCAGCCTTAAGTACTTTAATATGTATACATGAATAAAAAGTTTGATCAAAAAAAGATCCTTAAACGTTAAGCACGATATTGATAGATGTAAATTGAGTTAATGAAAATTTTCACTTTTCTCGGAATGATGAGAAAGAAAAAAGTATTAAAATAAATGAAGCATTGAGGAGTCGAGAAAAAAAAAAATAAAATAAAGATTTTAAGAAATCGTTTGAGAAAGGAATGAAGACAACCCAAAATGTAAATATTTATCACATGAGAGAAGCGATCATGTTCATTACAACTGCGCCCGTTCGATTTTCAACGCGAGTTTCTCAACTTTCAACGTGAAATTTTTCATCAAATTTATCTTTATTTTCTCTTGCTGTCTATTTTTTCACTTTGTGTTATGTTTTTGCTTCATCAGAAATGAAAATTAGTACACATCTGTAAGTTCACGGGATTTTTTTTACTTTTTTATCACAAGCAAGATTCTTTCATCATTTTTTTTTTTCTCTCAATCTTTTTTTTTCTTTCTTATTTTACTTTGTGTATTTTTTTCTACTACTCACATTCTTGTCTTACTCTGTTGTATGCTATTTTGTATATGATTTTATATTTTTATATATTCTTCTCTTCTGTTATTTTTGATATTGCGAACAAAAAAAAATAATTTAATGATCATCATCGTCATCACACTTCGATAGAACAGTCAATTATGATGATATTTGTTATGAGTAAATAAAACACTAGCAAATTAGTCGAGAATAAATTTTTTCAATTCTTCATGTGAAGCGCATTTTCCCTGTAAAAATGAGTAATGTGGTTGAATGATGTGCTGATTTGTCTAGGTGCTTTATCTTTTTTAAGAAAAAATAATGTTTGAATTTTTCTCATTTTCACATATTTTTCATTGAAACATTTTCAAACTTCTGTTCTGACTTTTCTTACTGCTTTTTAAAAAATAAGCGCTGCTGCAGTGGATGTGGATGTGAAATTTTCATCATAAACTATTTGACTTCTTTTTCAAGTACGTAAGTTTGGATTAACTATGTGAATCGTGAAAACTTTTAAAGTTGAACAATTTAATGTACATTTTGATAAGAAACAATTTTGCACGTTAAAGGATCTTAGAAGATATTTTTACTAGTGGATATTGAAGCATTTATTCCAACTAATTAAATTTTTGATCAAGAGTTGGTTTACTAGAATTGGATTACTAGCAAGCAAAAAGAATCAGATATGATTTAAAATAGCTTAAAATAAAGAATGGAAAATTTTGATTTCCTTCCAAATTACTAAAAACTTAATTTTTTTTTAAGTTTCGAACCCACAACAGATGCCATCAAATCTCTAATATTTTTAATCTAAAGGTCAATTTGTAATTAAATTAGGAAAAATTCAGTTAAATACCTTTTTAATTAGTATTTCTTGAGTCTCAACTCCAACTTTATAAATGTCAAATTATATCTGACAGCACCAATACTTTATAAACCACAAAAAACAACAACTGCTTTAAATGTAAATTTGTACGTTTGAGTTTTTTTTTTTTTTTAAAATCAACTAAAACACAAACTACTGCGATCAATATTTTTCAACTTAGAATTAAAACAAAATTCATAGATTACTTTTTTAATCGGTGGAAATTAGTCAATTCATTAAAGTTATCAAACAAAAATCTGACAAAATCATTAGCAGGTATCTTCGTTGTATTTTGACATGTTGATATTTTAAGCTTGTAAATTTATAGTTGTATAAGGGCAAATCTATGAATGAAATTTTTGATGTTGAAATGTAAATTCATAAAATTTGTTAAAATGACGCATTATGAACAACTTTTAGAAGTTATTCCTACTAAAGCCATCAAAATACTATAATTTTCACATTTAATATGTTTTGTAAGTTGCTTTGTTAAAAAGTTATTTCAATTTTAAAGTGTTTCTGAGTCAATTTTATAAAAAGTCAAAAAAAATTTAAATCCAAATTTTCGTGAAAATACAGCTTTTTAAATAATAGGAATCATTAAAATATATTTTCGCCTACTAACACTTTCAAATAACGCTTAAAATGTTAATTAAAAATGCTTAATCATTGAGAAATTAAGCAAAAATAGCGTTTCTGAGTCAACTTTTTAGCCGATTATTGCAAAACACACAGCATATTTTCAACTCAAAAATGCAATTTTTTAACTTTTAACTTCTTTTTGTTATCAAATATCATTGAAAACATAAAGAAAAGCAAGAAAATGATGCTCTAAACTGAGTAATCTTTGAGAAAAAACAGTTTTAAAAGTTTTTAGGAAAATTTTTCAGTTCCCTTCATTCATAGATTTGCCCATAAAGTAATTTATGATTTTTCATTTTCAAATTCCAGATCTTTAACTAAATAAACAATAAAAAAAACTTTTCAAAATATTCACAGAGGATTTTATCATGGCTAACTCACACAGGTTGATATTCAAGGGAAAATGCGCTTTAGACGAGATAAATTTTTTAACAAATCACTCATTTCACTTGTTTATTTTCGAAACATATTTTCATCTCTTGACACATATTTTTGCTTGATATTGCCTATACCAATCTCTCAATATCGTAAAATACTTTGTAGTATGTGAATATACTGAAAAAAAAAAACAGAAAAGAAAATCACCATAAAGTCGATGACGATATTTTTTTTTGCTGCCAGCTGAATTTTTAGTAGCAATTTTCTTCTTTTTCTTTTCGCGTGTATTTTATTTAGTTATTTACACCGTGAATTAAAATTTATTTTTTTATAATTTTTTTTCATATATTTTTCCTTATTTTCATCATCATCATCAGCATTTTGCCTTCAATTTCTGCACAGACACTTTTTTTCTTGCTTCTCCTACACACACTCTCGTGAGCCAGAGCACAAAAAGCAATAAGGGAAAATGATAAAAAGTTTTTTTTTGTATTTTATTTTAAAGCAGAAGAAAAGAAAATATTTTCATTTTAAAGTGTAGGCATACATTAGGGATATTTGATAATTTATTATTTAATTCTCAATTTGTGCACAAAATGAAGGTGAAATTTATTAAAAATATTATTTTAACTACCGAATACTTTTATTATATTTTTCACTCTCTCTCTTTTTCTTAATAAAAAAAGTTTTTTTTTTGCACTTAAAATTACACACAGAGTGGCTGAGCACAAAAATTGTTCAACAACTATACAACACGAATGGAAGTCTAAATCTGACACGAGAACTGAAAATATGCGAGAAATTTTATTCATTTCATTTTATTACTCAGCTTCGTGAAAATTCTATCGTGCGACGTCTGTCCATGTAGTTGTGAGTTTTTCTCGTATTTTGTTCAGCGATAAAAATTTCCCCTCACACAATTTTCCATTATCATCACTTCGGCTCACACATACACTAACTTTTGTGACTAAGAAAATACGTTTTTTGCACACACATATTTCCACATGTTTGATGTGTATGCGAGAGATGAAAATAGAAAGAGAGCAAAAAGGAGAGGAACTGAAGAAAAGAACGAAAAGAAAAATTAATTAAGACACAACACATTTTTGCAATATTTTTTTTTCTTCTCCTGTAAATTAAATAATAATGACTCATTGAGAAATGATTTGAAAGTAAATTAATTGTGAGAGGCGAGGAAAAAAAGGAAAGTAATGAAAGGCATGGAAGGATGATGAAGACGAAGAAATGGATGTTGATGACGGCAAATAATAGCTTTTTACTGACATGTTCCTAAGACCTGTGTGGATGTAAAATATTTTTTTAGTGATTAAATTGCCAAAATTTTTCGTTGATGCGTTCTTAACATTTACTGTGGAATGGAAATGGGATATACTGGACAATTCAAATTTACTCATGATTAAAATCTAAGCAGGGGTGCAGTCAAGAGGGGGTTTTGGGGGTTTTGACTTCCCTCTTTTAGCTAGGAGAGCATTTTTTGAAAAAAATGCCCCAAAACCCCCAAAATTTTACTTTCCATACAAAAAAATTTTAACCTCCCCCCCTCCTCGAAAAATTTCTTGCTACACCCCTGAATCTAAGTCATCAAAATTTGATGACATGTAAAACAATTAATTTCAAGTAAAAAAAAGCTTTCAATTTCTATTAGTTGGTACTTTACTCAAAAACCTTTAAACATCTCCTCAAAGTAAGATGCAATAAGTAGCAATAAGTGAATTCCTTGTACTAGTAAATTTTTATTCTAATACTTCTTACTATAGACATTGTAATAAAATAGAATCACAAGATTGTTAGTTCAAATTGAGTTAATGAGAATTATTTTCCATGATATACAAAAATAAAGCGACAAAATGATCAACAAGAAACAAAGAATTCCTAAAAAAATCCTCTCATACTTAACAACAACTTTTAATCCTCCACCACACAAATAGGCTTAATGTCTTTTAAATTAATTATGACGTGCATAAAATAATCTGTATTCCCTCCATATAAATCTCACGTGTGGCTGAAGTACCACGGCATGTCATGTCCAAATGTTCTGAAACTTTGCCAGAATTAAGTCCATATTACGTCCAATTGCGTCTAGCAAAAATTTAATTTCGTCCTACTTCCTGTGCCTGGAAATGGCAAGTCAAAGTTTTGGGCACTTTTGCCTTCGTATTTCAGGATTTAAAACGGCATGATTTCTTAAAACTAACTTTATGTGACATATTATATATTAAAATTGATCTACTAATTACGTCCAATTGCGTCCCTCAAAAATTTTTTGGAACCGATGTCCCTAACGAAAGTTATGGCTACTCAAAGTTTTGCTTGTGGACCAAAAAATTTTCTACCTTGAAACTGATGATTTGGTCAAGTTATATATCAAATCACATCTCCTTTTTCTCAGAAACTCAAATATAAAAGAATTATTTACGACTATGCTGACATTTCAGACTTATGGCAGTTCAATTTTTGTTGTCGTACCTGAATATGAAAAAGTTTCATATTTTTTTTAGTGTCAAGTTATATGTCTAAATATATCTACTTTTCTCAAGGATTATAAATATGGAATCTTTTTTGAATTTGACCATCCACGACTGACTTATGTCACTTTAAAGCTATGGATCATTATGCAACCATCTTGGAAAATTCACTTATCTAAATGATGATTTTTATTTTTTTTAAGCATCACGATTTTAATAAACTTTTTTGAAAATAATATTACGCGTTAAATAACGAAGGCAAATAAATGATTAGTTTATTAATTTTTGATCAAAAAAATTTGTGAAAATCATCAGTTTCTAGGTAGAAAATTTTTTGGTCCACAAGCAAAACTTTGAGTAGCCATAACTTTCGTTAGGGACATTGGTTCCAAAAAATTTTTGCGGGACGCAATTGGACGTAATTAGTAGATTAATTTTAATATATAATATGTCACATAAAGTTAGTTTTAAGAAATCATGCCGTTTTAAATCCTGAAATACGAAGGCAAAAGTGCCCAAAACTTTGACTTGCCGTATCCAGATACAGTAAGTAGGACGAAATTAAATTTTTGCTGGACGCAATTGGACGTAATATGGACTTAATTCTGACAAAGTTTCAGAACATTTGGACATGACATGCCGTGGTACTTCAGCCACACAATCTCACAGGTGCCTTGGGATAGTCTTATCATCACTATTCTCACATTCTAAATCACGACACTGAAATTATTAATGATAGCACTTCTTCTAGAATTTATTTGGTGAGGGGAGCATTGGGACTTTATCATTACTGAAAGAGCTGTGAAGTTTATTCTGGGAAGAAGAAAATTTTTAAATAAACATATTTCACTCAATCAATGTGACAATGAAAATCTGAGATAAGCAGTCTCACCATGTCATGCGATGAAGGTGGAAAAATATTATTTTTTTTTATACCTTCGAGTTTTTCTTTTGTGTCGAGATTTGGGAATATGAGAAAACCCATTAATCTATTAACGAGAAACTTCTCTGCGAGTTTATTCTCACGACATAAACTCATTCTACCTTACTTACCTTTTTTCTCGTATGTGTGTCTTATTTCCATTTAGACTAGGCTGAATGGTTTATAAATTGCTTCATAAACAGATCAAATCAATCATCGTTCCTCAACATTTCCGTCGTTTCTTGTTACTTTATACAAATTTTTTGTGATTTTCTTTCTCTTCTCCTTTTTGCTATTTAACTAATAATATATGTAGTACGGCATAGAAAATAATAATATTGAGAAAAATCCTCTCACACCAGTAGTTTAACTACTTCGTCATCTACGAGACCGCACAGCAGAAATCATCTGTTTTCTCCATCACACACGCAATCGGAGAATAAATTTTATTATAGCGAAAAAAAACAGTAGTAAAAAAATATTTGTTAGGAAGCTGAAACCTTTTTTACGTAAGCTTTGTGTTATTAGTTTATTATGTCAATTTTACGCCTTCTCTCAAGTGAAATCTCGATTCATTTGCTTTCTAAATTTTATTTGTTTCGTTGTGCCGAACTGAATATGATTAAGATTTTGTTGGATTTTTATTGCAGAATTGGCACCAATTACGGTATAGATAAGATTTCAAAAGTTAGATTTTATTATAAAAAATTATTTTAAAAGGTTCAAATCCTATATAATACGAATTAATGCTTTTCTTGCGGCAAAAGGCATTTTTTTGTAAATTCTAAAATCAAAATTTCAAGTCCTAAATTTAACCTCAAAAATAAAGAATCTACTTGGAATCTACACTACTTGGTCTCATCAAACACGTTGCTATGCAATTTTCTAAATGCCTAAACTCAGTTTCATACAATTCTCTAACACACGCACAATATTTTAATATTCACATGTTGAAATGCATGTGCAAAGAAAAAAAAAATCTATAAAATGTGAAAATGCAAAAAGGCTTGTTAGGAAAAACACATGTATGTGCTACATTTCTTTGTATCAAGATTGAATTTGATGAATGGCATTAGCAATTTTCACATCCGATTGCTATTAATTTCCTGCACATTTTTCATAATCATAGCTGGAGTGTGAAAGAGTGCAAAACTTTTTGGAATTTAACGAGGTAGAAATTAGATTTTAATCTACCTAATGTAAATGACATAAGCGCATTTTTTATTATACCCGATCGATAATTATATTCAAGGTCTATTTAACAAAAGTGCTAATTTATTTCATCGGAAGGTAGATAGGAAGCAAAATTTTCATGGTTTGTAATTAAAGGTTATAGACATGTTCAAGGATTGTGGGGAGCATATTATGGTATTTAATTAATGAAACGAGTAGACTTTTAATCTTGTTATAAATTGTGTGGTTCTATATACAGACATAAATGGATTTGAATTAAGTACATGATGAAAAGCGTTTATAACAATTAAATAAGATATAGTCAGCATGAAAATTCGAAATTGACGTATGGAAATCGTAAAAATGAGAAAATCTCTGTAATGCAAGGGAATTGTCTGAATCTGACGTCTAAGATCGATGTGTTGAAATGAAAAATGTGGCTTGAGAAAATATAAAAGAGGTATATAAATTCTTTCGATTCTTAAAGACGTTTTAGCTTGTATCGATCAATTTCCAAAAAATGCCAAATTTTTAGAAAAATTAAGTATTTAAATTAGGTACTCAAATTTTTCATATTATTGATTTTCGTTGCTTTAAATTGGTTAACGTGATATCCCTAAAATAACAAAATTTCTTAATTAAACCCATTTAGAAATGTTCATAATAATCCTTCCATCAATTATAATTTCATCCATACTAAGCAGATTTCCAAATTGATTGCTCAATTTTCATTTCCAGTTAAAAGCTTTTTTAATACGCTTCGCTTGCATTTAAAAAAATGCTAATTAGTGGTTAGCAGACTGCCAATTAAACACTTTGAGCAAATGAAAAAAGGGGAAAACTTTAATGATAAGTAAAGATTCATGTAAAATTTAATAAAAATATTATTACATGCACCGTCTCTATTCCTGTACACTTTTACCTTCCCATACTATATCGTTGAGATATGAAAATATATTATCTACATCAAGCCGAAACACAACTGAATAAACATATGTATGTACATTATGTGCATGTCAGTGTCATACAATCATCTATTTCTGGAATAAAATTAAAATCGATAAAAAGTAGGACATGCTTTTGCACATATACATAAAGTATGAATGAATGCAATGTGGAAAGGTAAGAAATGTAAATTTTTTTTTGTTTTCTTTGTTTCCTTCTTTCTTTGTTGCTGCACAATTTATAGAATATATAATTGAAAGCAATTAAAGCATCTGACATTGTTGGGTATGAGTGTTGTGAAGGAAGCCATACAGAATGTGAGAATTATGTAAAGAAATGTAAGGAAACATAGAAAGGTAGAAAAATAATAGAATAAAGATCATTTCCATAGACTTGAAAGTTACAGTAATTTTACCCTTGGCTATGCATGTTGAAGTTACATGACGTCTGACTACATTAGCCAGAGACATAAAAATGTAATAATAATATGCTAATGATTTGATAGTGGAAACTATAATGCCACAACACCAATTTTCCAGAGAACAGTTAATTATTAATGATAACTGCTCACTCTTTTGGTGGTCATAAAAAAGTCAGCAGTAAGTCTTAATTGTTCAAATTATTTTTTTGGCGGAATCCTGCTCGACCGACCTGTTCGATTATTTTTTTGGCGCTGGTATCTGAAGGCTAAGATTGTAAGTAATAAAGTCAGCATTATAAAAATAGAAATTAAATTATAATAAAGCTGAAGTGCTATCGCGTGCATTTGAACCGTAATATTGCTTACATTCCTTTGCTCCCTCAAATTTGTATCACATTGTATGTATCAGTTATTTAAATATAAAAATATTTTTTTATGAATGAATTTATAGGTCCTTATAATGAGAATAAGTTCATGACTAAGAGTTATGATTCTTATTCTTCTGATTCCTGTTATTTCCATCATGTCCAGAATATTTATTGGTCATTTTCATGGATTAATTAACAAGTTTTTGTTGTTTTCGTTTGTGAATTAATTACTTAATTAATTGCTTTTGAATACGCAATTTTTTTTGTAGAGTAAAACAAGGCAAGAATTTATTTAGGAGTACGGGAAGTGAGCATTAATTTTTTCACGTTTTTTTTGTGTTTTTGTTTAATTAAAGATATCAATAATGTCACTAAAATAATACTGTAAACTCAATTTCAAACCTGAAAAAGTAAAACATTTTAAAATTTTTCTTCTTAAAAATGCGCTCTTAAAATTTAGCCATAATAACTTCCATACTCGTCCTTTATTATTTGCAATATTTTGTTGTATTTTTCTCAGAAAAATACCAAACCAAAAAAATATAAGATAAAACAAGATAAAATTATTATTAATACGCTACTGACATTAATTAATTGTCAGTCATTTTAATGAAATTAATAATCTTATACTTTTTTTTTGCAAATGTATCAAGACTTGTAACACATAATATTTAAGAATTGGCACGATCTAAATAAATAATTTATAAAAAAAATCATTTAAAAAAATAAATTGTAAACATTTTGTTGTTTTAAAAGCTGAGCTCATAGTTGATGACATGGTAAGTATTGTGGCTCGACTAAAATAAATGAAAAAAGGCAAAAAAGTACAAATTAATATTCAGTAAATTTGTCACGAAATTATTCATATTTACGTTCGAAACAGCACTCAACACCTTTATGCTGATTATTTGGACACAGTCCATTAGCCGAGACTAAACTTTTGCATTTATCTTTTTCCACACACATCCCTCCAACATTTGAGCATCGATGTTCTCGTGGATAGATTACAACACCATCAATCACTGTGTAAATGAAATGCAGAGAAAAAAAATTTCAGATTGATAAAAGTTATGGAAAATATTTTTCTTCATTTATCATTTTATCATAATCGTTGAAGTCAGTGTTGGAAAAATTAGATGTGAGCTGGGGCGTAGCCAAGGAAGAGAGGAAGTTGGGGGTCAAACCCCTTCCCTTATTTTCGCGAGAAATTTTTCAGATCCGAAACAAAAAACGTCGAAAAGTAGCGTAAACAACCCCCTCAAAAAAATTCCTGGCTAAGCCCCTGGATTAGTGATTTATGTAACTTTGATTTTTGTTCTAAAATTTTTGATAAAGGAAAAAAAATTTTGGGGAAAGAAATTGGCAAAAGACACAAAAATCTTAAGTTTTTGATCCTTAACACTTGACTCCCCTCTTTGATCATACAGCACAGACCAAACTGTTAATAATTATTACTTGTCCTCAAACTACAATATTATTGAACCTCATATTGAAATTTCATTCCACCAAAAAATCATTTCATCCCTTACATCCACCATAAACACAACACTGACACAAAAAAGCAATAAAATAGATAAGCTTGGCGTAAAATCATCAATACAAAGAGACAACAATTTTCCTGTATCATCCATCTATGAACTTTATGTCATTCATTATCACACACAACAGTAACAACAAAAAAATAAAGTCATGCTTACATCCATTCTGCTCTTGTGCCCCTTCTGGACAAACGACTATATCATATTTTTCATTGGAATCAATTGGATTTCCATTAACCAAGAGAATAAATGCGAAAAAGGTCGCTGAAAACATCAAATTTAATGACATTGTCGACATGATTTACACCACTTTTATGTGTTTTTATTTTTTTCTGATTCTCGTTTCACTATATTTTCCTTTTTCCTGAAGCTTTATTGTTCTTTCTATTTTCTATTTTTTGACTTTATTATTCTTTCCTCATAAAAAAAATTTCACTTTTTTTCCTTTGATTTTTATTTATTTCGCCTCTTCACAAAAAATAAAAATTAAATTAACTGATTGAATTATTCTGAGCAACTAAAGTTGTTTGCACAGCTTCTGTCCGATTTATATAGGACACTTGAAGAAAAAAATAATATTTTTTTGAAAAAATAAAAATCTCTGCATAAATGAAAATAGGCGTTTACTTATATTTTCATCTAAAATAAATATTCCAAATGATTCTAGAATGAATCATGTCTTATTCTTATTATTGATATTTTTTTTCATAACATTATGTCGCACTTAAATGAGATGAAATGAATTTGGCAAATTTCTAATCGAATTCCTTGGAAAAAATTGTCTATTTTTAAGAAATATAGCAAAACATTTGATATTTTAATTTTTTTTGTATAGCATCTCCTTCATGAGCATTCATATTCACGAAATAAATATTTTGTATCACATTTTCATATTTTTCTTCCGAGCTGTACATAAATTTGTTTAATGAGTTAATTTGTCAATTTTTATTATTAAGATTTGTGGGTGAGTTTTATTAGTTGTAGAATTTTGGTGTAGGTTCCAAATGAGATGTAAATTGCTAGTTTTAAAGCTACTCGATTAAAAAATCATTTGCGTTTTTAATATTTACTGATTCAAAGCACTCCGCATTTATTTTCGAACTTAAAAACTAAATTTTTTTTTCATTCGTCTCACACAAAACACCCCAAATCCACCATCCATAACTCGGGTTCGTCTCTATGAAGGCCACTACTTACAAACGATTTATTTCGAGACGTAAATGTATCAATAATTTATTTTTGGAAGAAAATAATATTATTTTTGCATTTTCTGAAATTATATCATAACGTCTGTACATATTTGGGCCAAAAAATATTTTTATTCTCAAGTGTTTATGATTTGTTTATACTTAATGTCAAGAAGGTCAAGTTTAAACGTCTGTATCGGATTTCTTGTCTTCATTCATAATTTAAATTTTTTTTTTTACTCTTGAAAATATTTTTTGATTTTTTTTCACAGCAGATTCACTAATTATAGAGACACTAGTCATACGAGTGAATAATTACTTACTATCATATTCAGAATCTTCATCAAATGGATTACGAATACACAACATGTGACAACTGTACACGAAACAAAACAAGAGTACGAAGAAAATGTAAATTAATTTCATACTTGTTGTAATTTTTTTACGCGCCTAACAAATTAAATTGTTATTTAATTGATGTTCACTGATCAAGTTATTTGCATTAACTAATTCAGCTAAGCAGATTTTGCTAGATTTCTAGTCTGTAAAGATGCATTTTTTTTTTTTGCTTATTTATTCTGTTATTATGAAATTGCATCATAAATTACATTTTTTGTGTATATTTAAGATTCAATATATGCATTAATTCATTCAAGTGTAAAGAAATAAATAAAATAATAAAATATATAATGAGCATGTATTACAACCTAGGCATTCATCATTTGTCATCTACAAACAAAAACTTGTGTCAATAAACATATCGAAGAAAATGAAAAATTATTTGTTTTTAAATCTTTGAGAACCGTCTTGTTTAATGTGCTAAATCACGTGCATCAATCCTAGAGAGAAGAAAATTATTACTCTAAAAATAACTGAAAGTAAATAAAGCTAACGGTTGTGAGATATTTGAATAAATTCACATGAAAAACAGTCGACAATCCCCTAGTAAACAAAACTCGGCTAATTGATCAAAACAATCACTGAAAACACAATTTTTAAGGCTACAACAAAACCTGAAAGTGACAATAACCAATTAAGTAATAACAATAGAAAACATCAAGCATCCAGAATGGTGAGTTCAAATTAAACTTTTATTTATATACTCAGAATTTTATTTCACAAGTTTATTATTTTGTTTGTAACATTTTTATTTCTTATTTTTTTTTTTTTTCAATTAAATCTCTTAAATTGAATTATCACTCTGTTCACTTCGTTTTCCACCCCAAGGATAAAATGGAGTTCTAATGACAATTTTTGGCGCTCCTCTATTGCGTTTACCACCTGAATTAATATAAAGTATCAAAAATTAGACAAATTAGGCGCAATTAAGTTATCTTAATTTACCCCACGAATGGAATCTGATTTTCTGCAATTGACTCTTGTCTCGTTTTTGGGTCTGCTTTAAAAGTACATTACGGGCATCAGTATTGTAACAGTCATCAAGGTGATTTTCCAATGTTGCAAAAATTTGTGTCTTCATTATTGGGTCATTAATTTCTCGGAAGAATTGCTTATATAGATTAACACCGAGATCATTGTTATTTAATGCATGATCTGTGGGTGGAAAAAATTAATATTGTTATTTTTAGTCAATTCTTTTGTCAGATCACTTACTTTCAATCATTTTGTCATCAACTTCATTTGGTACACTTAAGGCTTCAATAAATCCGCAAACATCATTCGATCCTTTAATTCCGCTTACAATGACTCGTCTATAGTTCTCTAAAAGCATCCCCATATCACCAACTTCCTTCATAAGTGCTTCTATTGTTTCCTGTTGTTTCTGTAGACGTATTTCATCATTCGACGGCGATGCAGGCTGCTCAACCATTTCCTTCGATTCTAACTCTTGAGCATTGGACAAAGCAATAATTGATATTGATAGACATAAAAGTATCATATTTCCTAGTCGTTTGAACATTTTTGACTTTCCGTTTTGTGTTATCTGTAAAAGAAAAATTCATGTTTACTTAACGCATGCAAAAAATATGATATTAATTACAAGCTATAAATAATTAATTAATGAGTTTAGTTCTAATTATAATCCCAAATACTAAATGTTTAGTATTCAATAATATTTCGGCTTATCACTTTCTAATTGAAAGCGTAGGCTTTTACGTTAAGCAATTTATACTTGATAAAAAATCGCACCAATCAATCTCATGAACCATACACAAAATTTATGGGTGAGAGAAAAAATCACATGTTGGTGATATGTACTTTATACCAGCTGTAGATGTGATGATGCGTTAATTATTCATTTAAAAATAATGTCCATCCTTTCTACACCTCATATATTACCACGTTGTAACCATGACAACAACCTGTGTAATGAAGACTTTAATGACTAGAACCATTATTTTATCTGATTTTGTGGTCAAGCAAAAAGAGTTTTTATTGTGAAGTGAATCCACATAGGGACCATGTCACATTAGTTACATTTAGTATAACTAGTGACAAGTCTCTGAAGTACCATTGACTTGTTGGCATTATTAGAATTAAGGTGTTTTATGCTAGCCTACATGGGTCCACATGTCAAAATTTTATATTCGTGGGAGGTCATTATTGTAGGTGTTATTCCAATCAAGTTTAGATTTTTAGTTTTAGTAATTTAACATTCTTAAGATTTGGAAGATTTAGTTTCGATTAACAAGATTATAAACTAAATTGTTTCAACAACCAGAAAAGGAAGAAATTGACCTTAGTAAATATTTGGGAAATATAGAAATAAATAAATTTTATATCTTCTTAATTCTTTGAGTGCTTTTAAATCTTCAATATTATGCAATAAATTTTATGATATTGCACATTATCTAACATGATCCTTACAAAATCAAATCGGTCGCTTCTAAAATTGAACATCCATAAAAATTAATCTTTATTTCAATATTAAATAATCAATAGCTTTAAACGAATAAGCCCTCAACATTTTGTCACCAATTTTTGAGTAAACAAAACAACGCGTGAACCGCCCACAAAACCTCAATCCATCGCGGTCATCAACTGACATTTCAATATTGAATAACTAAAATGTACTTAATAAAGTTACAAATTAATCATTTTGTTCTACACAATATTATTCATGCTAGTTTAAGCTTAATTGTTTCTCTTATCGATTCCGATTTTCTTCTTCGTTTTTCTCAGAAAAACAGCAATGAACTGAGCCAAAACATTTATCTATGAATATGTACATGACACACTCTATATCATCAGGTGGTTGTAATTGCCATAAATTAATTTCATCGCTAATTTTAGTATCGCTTTTTTATGCCAACTCATTCAGTCATCGGTCATTAATTAACTTTGATATTCTCAATACATCAGGATTCTTTCCTTTCATACAGCAAACAAACATAATTTTTTTTAAACATAAACATTATTGAGACAGTGTAGTGAGGCACATTAATTCCCATATGTCGTAAATTTTGTAGAAAACATAGCGCCAGTCATGGACATTTAGATGTTTAAATGATGATAATTTAGCGAATAAAATCCACAAAAAAAAAGAAAACATGAATCACATTATGAATATTCTGCTTAAGCTCAGTTAAATGATTGGTTATTTGCTCTCAATATAAGCATAAATAAAATTTATAGATCAATCAAACTTTCCTAATCTAATTCAATGTTTATCTCCTAATTGTACCAACTTTGTTCGGTCATGTGTTATTTATAAACACCCGATAAAAATGTATAAATTATCACTATTACTAGGCTGTGTTTACAATCTACTTCTTCTTGTTCTTGAGGATCATCATTCAGATTGAATGATTTCTAATGAAGTTGATAATGAATTGGTCGAAATTGATTTATAGCTTGGATTGTTCGTAGTTTTAAGAGAGACATTGGAAATAGTATTTTAAGAATACTCATTTATATCTTAGATTCTTCTTAAACTTTTTTAATTAACAGTTTCTAATTATAATTAAAAGTATTTTTAGAAAAGTGTTAATCACCTCTTTTTATCAAGAAACATCCCTCTTGTGGGATTATCAATTAGTTAAATTTAAACAGTTAATTCAGTAATTAAAACACTAATTTAAATAGATTAAAGAGCTCTTAAAGTTGACTTAAACAGTAGCAATTAAAGTTATAAATGTAGAATATTTAATTTCAATTGTTATTCAGATCAAAATTAAAATTAGTCAAAGAAATTGTCATTAATTTCAAATTAGCATATTACTTGTCTTGATGAGTTTGGTTCATTTTCTGAACATTGAATTTGAAATTATTTTGTCTTAATTTTGTTGTCTCGTTTTGTAATAATTTAAAAATTAACAAATCAAATTCAAATTTATTGTCCTAATTCACTAAAGTGTCCACGTTTTTGTTAAAAATTAATTATTTTCACAATGCCATAAAGAATTGCATATATCCAAACCGTAGTTTCTTTAATTATAATTGATATTTCTCTGTGCGCATTATTCACTTATTCATTAATTTTACTTATTCATCAAGTTGATATTAGTCTTGCAAATTAACGTAGGAATTATGTAGAAAAAGGTCAAGATTTGTTAATACATAATAAATTGTAGAATAGTTTGCGAAGGAGCTGTATAATTACATTTCTATTTTTGCGGATAATTTCCCCGCACAAGTCTTTTACATCCATTGTCATCCGAATTATGTTAATTCTTTATTATTTATTCAGGGAGTTTCCGCGTGTAACAAAAGATTTTCAATTCTGTGAGGCAAAAAAAAAAAAGAATCTACTTAATATAGTTCCTTTTTGTAATTTTTTCAGAATGGATATCTTTTGTTATTTAATTTTTGAACATCCTTCGCGTATGTCCATTACTTGGGGATTTTTGCTCAAAACCCGTGACGGTTTCATACGGCCTTTATTCTTAGAAATTTCTTGTGAATTTTCCTGAATAATTTAACATTTGAAGACATTTTTTTTCTGAAGCATGCTTGAAATAGAATTTGATCCTTTCTGAAGTTTAAACTGTTGAATTTGGCAACAAGTTGTGTATAAAATTTTTATAATCGCAGCTGATCTTATGTTATATGTTATTTGAATTTATAAAATTATTTTGTATATTTAAGGATTAAAAATGAATAATTTTTGGCATTATTTGGCAATTAAAATTTAACTTCAACTTCAAAGAGTTTATGTTTAAATTTTAAACTTTAAAATAGAATCAAAACTTTTGTTTATCTCATTTTTAAACAAAAGTTGTACAAATCAACTTTTTTAAAGCTTTTTTTGTAATTGAAAAAAGAATGGAAATGAAGATAAAAATCATTTAAATTCAATATTGAGATCATTATCGCCTAATTGTTATTGAAAATTCTAATGAACATTTTAATTTTTTTTTCTTGTTTGTATTTTCTCGAAAGAAAGAAAAACCTTCAAAATTAAAAATGTGACGTAAACTCCTCTTAAAACTTAATCAATTGAAATTAATTGTCACAAACCAGAACCTAAAATTCTTATCTACAATAACTTATTAACTCTAAAAATATGAATATCCATAAGGGCAAATCTATGAATGAAATTTTTGATGTTGTAATGTAAATTCATAAAATTTGTTAAAATGATGCATTATGAACAACTTTTAGAAGTTGTTCCTACTAAAGTCATCAAAATACTATAATTTTCACATTTAATATGTTTTGTAAGTTGCTTTGTTAAAAAGTTATTTCAATTTTAAAGTGTTTCTGAGTCAATTTTATAAAAAGTCAAAAAAAAAATTAAATCCAAATTTTCGTGAAAATACAGCGTTTTAAATAATAGGAATCATTAAAATATATTTTCGCCTACTAACACTTTCAAATAACGCTTAAAATGTTAATTAAAAATGCTTAATCATTGAGAAATTAAGCAAAAATAGCGTTTCTGAGTCAACTTTTTAGCCGATTATTGCAAAACACACAGCATATTTTCAACTTAAAAAAATGCAATTTTTTAACTTTTAACTTCTTTTTGTTATCAAATATCATTGAAAACATAAAGAAAAGCAAGAAAATTATGCTCTAAACTGAGTAATCTTTGAGAAAAAAACAGTTTTAAAAGTTTTTAGGAAAATTTTTCAGTTCCCTTCATTCATAGATTTGCCCATAAACAATTAAGGTCGTTCTTCTTTTCAGTCACTAAGAGTAGGTAAACTTTTTGGTGAAAAAAAAAATATTTAAATATTTCAACAACTTTCTGAATGGTTTTTCTCGGAAATAATCATGAAAATCCTTTTTATCAATAAACTTAGTAAACACCCCAACATTAACCGAAAACTTTTCCTTTAGCGTCTAGCTGTTTGTTGAGGAATCCCACAGCACAAAATCAAAGGAAATTTCCTTTGAATCACACTTGAAAGTTTTTAGTAAATTGAATGGATTGAGCACATTTACAATAGAAATTATGTTGAACTCAAATTTATGAAGTCAAAATATCAACATTTATGTTTAATGCTGTTCGTCCTTAACTAAGCATTTAATTATTTAAAAAATACCTTTTCACTTTTTCAATCGCACAATCCAGTAAGTTTTACTCAACAACTTAAATTCCCGTTGCCAATAAACATCAAAAATATTTATTTTGAACTCGAAAAATAAAAATTTATTCAATAAATCAGATCCGATGAAATAAAAGCTCAACTTTTATGCGAAAAACGAAAGAAATTCACTGAAAAAAAAATATTTTCCACGATTTTCGCTGCTTTTCAGCTGTTGAAAGTTAATGTTCTTTCTTTCCGTTTCTCTCGGTTGTGTACAGTCCGAATTTATCTGATATACTGATGAGCGCAACGATAATCTTCATTGCTTTTATACTCTCTCACTATTATTCATTCCTCTAAAGCAGATTAGAAGCAAGTGGTGTTTTCGCATGACAGTTAACACTTCTGTGCGTACGATGATGTCATTTAGTAAGGAAAATGTTTTTACTATCCTTGTTGTGTCGTTGTATGGTGAAAGACCTATTCTCCTCTGAAAAAATAGAGCTAAAGATTGAATGGAATAGAATGTTTAACAAGTTTTGAAAAATTCAATTTAAATTTATTATTTACATTTTTATTTTAATGTTTTTTTTGGGGGGTGAGAAGGGAAGGAAAGTTTAAGGGGAGGGGTTGCGGAAGTAGTTAATGCGCAATTTTTGGTATTCAAAAAATTTTTGGACAGTGAAATCAATTAAACTAGAATTTAAGCTTATAGTTGTTTAAAATTTATTTTCATGGTAAATTTTAGAATTAAAGAATTAAAGATAAAGAAAAAAATAAAAATTTTCAAAAACAAAAACTAGAAATACTATCCGAATCCTTAAAACATTGATACACATTAAATATATCAGTTCTAATAATAAACCTAATTAAAATTATATCCTAATTTTCAAAATGTCCGTTTTTAAACGAGCCTTGCCAATTTATTCTATTTATTCTAGCGTCCAAAAAATCGTTAAGAACTTTAAGAAGAATTTAAAAAAAAAAATCATGAAAAATTAATTAATCTGTTTTATATGAGCAAAATTTAAGCTTTCACATGGGGAAAATATTGTATGAGGAATTTCATCGAAAGGCTCAATTTCTAAATGAAAGATTGCTTCCAAAAGTTATGCAATATTTATTATCCTTATAAATATGAGCTGATTCTTCTGAAAGGTACTTTTCAATCAAAACAAAAGGTCGAATTAAAGTCTTTGATACGGTTTAATAAATGTGACTCATTAAAGGGTTAATGTAGGTGCTTTAAATTTTTAATTGAAGGTTAAAGTTAAAGTTAAAAGTTGTTAGGACAGCATTACAAAATAAAAACAAATCTCAAGCAATTTACCTCCAAAGTGTTCAATCTTTTACTCAAAAAATTTGTATCAAGCTGTAAGTTTTCCAAAAAACTTTTACGCTACATCTTCTTCAACCATCTTCATCTCATTAATTTTCATACACACTCTACCTACATTACCTATAGAATTTCGTTGGAAGTATTGTGATATTTAACAAGTTCTCACTCATTTTAATTGTACGGTAGCATCTTAATGAATAACTAGCATTTGCAGTGTGGAAATGGAAAGTAAAAACATACTGAAAGTGCTTTTTCGTTTTGGCATATAAAAGAAATTAATATTTTATTAACATCGCGTATTTCTTAATTCATTCTATCATAGTCAATGTTAATGTGTTATGTTTGTGAGCTGTACGAATATTGCACAAAGCATAAATATTATTTTTTTTTTCTAGACTATAGAATAAAAAGTATAAACATATGATAACTGAGAATACAAATAAGATTAAGTTTAATTACGTTTGTTGAAAAATAAAAATCTCTATGTTAATGCAATTTAGAATTGAAATTATGGTGAGTTGAATGTGACAATTATTTGATAGAAAATTACTTTAAAAAGTTGCTGAACTTTATGGTTAAAATTTTAACATTGACATTTTTAACACACATCTGGATGAGACAATTAGTGTCAAAATTTGATTGATATTTAAAATTTTTATATTTTTGAAGAGGTGTAAAAATAATTTTTAAATTGTGTTTTTTCTACCATAAATTAAAAATATGTCGATGTTTTAAAGTTGTACTTCATAATTTTCTAATACAAATTAAACCATGAATATTTAAACCATGAATATTTCAAATTCAAGAGCCAGAGGAGTAGCTTTGAGGAATTTAAGGGGGTTTTGACCCCCCCCCCCTCTTTTTAAAAAACATTATTCCACAATCCGCTAGGGTTTTTTGAGAAAAAATAAGTCCCCTTACCCAAATTTTTATTTTCATACAAAAAAAATTTCAACCGAAATTTCGAAAAATTTCTGGCTACGCCCCTGTCAAGAGCCCAACAAATCAATAAGAAAAAATTTTCATCCAATTAAACAACCAATTTACAACGACAATTCGTTCAGTCAAAATCAAGTCAACAAATTATTTAATTATTATCCTACATGTGACTATTTCGTGTAACATTTAGAACGAATAAATTAATAATTACTTACACTAATCAAATAGATAAATCAGCAAACAAAGATAACGGCATATAATTTTGGTATAAAAATAAATAGCCATACGTCATTATTAATGTATCAATAATATGAATATCGATAACCGTCATTAAACTCGTTTGAAAATTGTAGACAGAGTACTGCAGTGTAAACTGAGAAAATGGAAATTTTTTGAAATTTTTATTTTAAAATTTTAGGAAATTTGATCAAAATTTTAACGAATAAATTTTTGTCGACAAAATTTTCAAAACAGAGGGTCCTCGATTTTTAAAATTAGCTTCCGCGCAAGCTCGGAAGCTGTTTTAGTACACTTTGAAAATTTTGTCACCCAACCTACAGCTTACCTATCTGGTCGAGAGGTATTGATTCATATCTCAAAATTTAGGTATTTTGGTCTAGTAGGTGGGAAATTTAGGCGGAATCCGCGAAATTTTATTTTACACCCGTGGTGCCACTTACAAGGTTTCCATACAAAACCCATACAAAACTCATTTTTGCTATAACTTTTTTTAACAGCACTAAAACGGAAAATTTCTGGTACTTTAAATGTTTAAAATATTTTTTAAAATTTTTTGGCACAAAAAACCAAATTTCAGAATCTCATCCTGAACCAGCAGAACATGTATGAGATTATTTAAAGTGGGATTAACTTTGTGGCTGGTCTGGTGGTCATGGGTGGGGGAGATTTGTGATGAAATATTTTTTATAAAATAGCTCTTAAAATTACCTTTCCAACGATACCAAACATGACCCACTTTGGTTAAACTGTGAGTCAGGAAAATTAGTTGAAAGTTTAAATCCGTCGGATTAATTTTAATCCTTCCCTATTAGTTACACTTCGAAAATTTGGTCACCTAACCTACAGCTCACAGGTCAACATTAAACATAATGAATTATATATTGTTGGAAAGCTACGGAGGTCTAGTAGGTGGGAAATTTAGGCGGAACTCGTGAAACTTCTTTGTTTTCGAGAACGAGCATAAAATGAGTTTAATCCAACTGGCTTAAATTTAAATCCATCGGATTTAACACAAAACCCCCTCATTCAAAATTTTTTCAAAACTTTTTTTTATGAATGATATATCAAATTGAAGGTAAAAAATAGGAGAATTTTATGAAATAAACAGTTTTTCAAAAAGTTTGAAATTTTAGGCGAATTGAGCCATCTAAGAGTTAATCCCGACTCAATTTTAATCCATGTGTGAGGATTAAAATTTCGAAATTTAACCAATTTTATTTTTTTCACTCAAAATTTTTACGAAATAGTTAGAAATGACTAAAAATAGTTAAATAAAGCTAAAATTGAAGAAAAAAATTATTTTGAGCTTTGATTGGTAGTGTTTGAATTTAATCAAAATTATAAAAAATCAGTTCATTTAAATTTAATCCAACTCGATTAATTTTAGTTTTTAGGTTTAGAATTGATCATTTTTGACATATTTTGACATACTTTAACGTTTTTGGACATTCTTGACAAATCGAACTGAATTTAGTGGTTTAAGCGTTCACATTAAATTTAATCCGAGTAGTTGGTTTAAAAAATTCACAATGAAATTAAAGTCTCAGATTTATCTAAATTCAATCAAAATTTCATTAAAATGGTTTAAAATCTGTAAAACTAGCAAAAAAAAGAATATAAGAAAAAAATAAATCTGCGACCCGATGGAGTCTTCAAACTTATGCAAAGCAAAGCTTTGCTGACCAGATCGAATCCTAATCTTCAAACTTATGCAAAGCGAAGCCTTGCTGACCCGATGGAATCCTAATCTTCAAACTTATGCAAAGCGAAGCTTTGCTGACCTGATGGAATCCTAATCTTCAAACTTATGCAAAGCGAAGATTTGCTGACCAGATGGAATCCTAGACTTCAAACTTATGCAAAGCGAAGCTTTGCTGACCCGATGGAATCCTAATTTCAAACTAATGCAAAGCGAAGCTTTGCTGACTGGATCGAATCCTAATCTTCAAACTTATGCAAAGCGAAGCTTTGCTGACCCGATGGAATCCTAATCTTCAAACTTATGCAAAGCGAAGCTTGCTGACTGATGGAATCCTAATCTTCAAACTAATGCAAAGCGAAGCTTTGCTGACCCGATCGAATCCTAATCTTCAAACTTATGCAAAGCGAAGCTTTGCTGACTGATGGAATCCTAATCTTCAAACTAATGCAAAGCGAAGCTTGCTGGACCCGATGGAATCCTAATCTTCAAACTTATGCAAAGCGAAGCTTTGCTGACCCGATGGAATCCTAATCTTCAAACTAATGCAAAGCGAAGCTTTGCTGACCCGATGGAATCCTAATCTTCAAACTTATGTAAAGCGAAGCTTTGCTGACCCGATGGAATCCTAATCTTCAAACTAATGCAAAGCGAAGCTTTGCTGACCCGATGGAATCCTAATCTTCAAACTAATGCAAAGCGAAGCTTTGCTGACCAGATGGAATCTAATCTTCAAACTTATGCAAAGCGAAGCTTTGCTGACCGGATGGAATCCTAATCTTCAAACCACGCAAAGCGAAGCTTTGCTGACCCGATCGAGACCTAATCTGCAAACTTATGCAAAGCGAAGCTTTTGCTGACCCGATCGAATCTAATCTTCAAACTTATGCAAAGCGAAGCTTGCTGACCCGATGGAGTCCTTATCTTCAAACTTATGCAAAGCGAAGCTTTGCTGACTCGATGGAATCCTAATCTTCAAACTTATGCAAAGCGAAGCTTTGCTGACCTGATGGAATCCTAATCTTCAAACTAATGCAAAGCGAAGCTTTGCTGACCTGATCGAATCCTAATCTTCAAACTTATGCAAAGCGAAGCTTTGCTATTGATCGAGTCCTTATCTTCAAACTTATGCAAAGCGAAGCTTTGCTGACTCGATGGAATCCTAATCTTCAAACTTATGCAAAGCGAAGCTTTGCTGACCCGATGGAATCCTAATCTTCAAACTAATGCAAAGCGAAGCTTTGCTGACCTGATCGAATCCTAATCTTCAAACTTATGCAAAGCGAAGCTTTGCTGACCCGATAGTCGAACGCGGAAGCTGTTGACTTTCTACGTAAGTCGTGTTTTTTGATTTTCAAAACATAATTTGTACGATACAAATTTTTAATTCTTACCAGAAATTTTGTATGTAAAATTAAACAAATTTAATTTGCACACATTTGATTTACTTAAGATTTTCTCGGCCCTAAACAGTCATGCAAATTGACGACCCCCAGTATCAATATTTAAATTTTGAATTAAAACAAAATCTAACCATTCAACAGCCCTTAAAACTCCCCAAACAACATCACCCCGACCACAATATTTTGTTTATGAAATTCAAATCTCTAATGCTTAATAAACATATCCATAAGTCCATTAAACTATCAAAATATCACATATTAAATAAGAAAATCATCGACAATGCTTTAATTCTAAAATAAACAATAATTATCTTCAATAACCCACAAAACTACAATAAATCCCAATCCAAAGCAGTTCACATAAAATAACAATTTCCATTACTTTCTCACATGAAAATTTCATTATAATTTAATTACTTTTAAAAAATTTGCTTCTTAACACCTTTTTTTTTGTTATGAGTAGAACATTTAGTTGAGATTCATACATTTAATGTTACATGTGTTTAGAATTCTTAATGAAGTATATGATGATTGAATTTCATGCTTATGACACAAACACACAACACACACACACACATTGGATTGAATTTTCGCTTAGATTATATCATTGAAAGAAGCGTGGATTTCATTTACATTTTCCATGTGTAATTAATTGTAAGCAAGAAATAAAATCATCAATGTTTGATGAAGTGTGAAGAGAAAAAAAAAAATCATCGTCAGCGTGCTGTATCAACATCATCATCGAGTGTCGACAGTCATAAACTAAAATGGTTATGAGGCAACAATTCAAAAATGAATTTATGAATTGCATATTTTATGTCATGATATCAAATTAAAATTCAGTGAAGCATGCATCGAAAAATCTATGTTTTCGGGCGGGGTGCTCATTAGGAGTGAGTACAAATAAAATAACTCGTTGTATTTTTAAAGGAAATGAGATTAAAAACGGGCAAAAGGATGACGCAAAGAAGTTAGTTTTAGTTGCTTTTCCTTCTGATTAAATTTTGTGTCTCACAGTAAATTTAATTTCAACAAAACATTAATTGTTAGTCTTACTTATAACGAGAAAAAAAAACTTTTCTATCATCACATTGAAAGTGAGAAATTTCCTACTTTTTTTTTATTTTATCATTTTTAATTGCCTTTGGCAAATCAAAAGTTTCTTTACGTATTTAATGTAATCATCATGACTCGAATACGAAATTTTTAATGAATGTCAAAAAATTATTAAACTTGATAAGCTATTAAAAATATTCCACTGAATTATTCATATTAAAAAAAATCTAGCTGCTGGAGTTGGAGATAAAATGGATTGAATAGAAACAAAAACAAAGTTATTTAATTTATTCATAGAGTTTTTCAAAATCTAATCATGAATTTTTTATGGTTTAAGAATTTAACGGAATTTATAAAAATTTAAATTTGTTATTTTGCTATAAAATTCAAAACAAGTATAACGGTGGTCACTCGTGACCGACGAAAGCGCATTTTCCGCGATCAGTAAATACACAAAGAAGTAAAACCCCAAAAGTACAAAGCCAAATATTTGATTATAACCATTCTTTTTTTATCCAAAATTTTAAAATTGACAGAAAAAAATAGATGAAAAACATTATGCAACATAGAATTAAAAAAAAGCAAAAAAGTAATTGGTCACGGGCTAGGTTTGAACCCATGACTGTCATGATAAGAGTCGCGCACTCTACCACTTACGCCACTGCTGTTCTTTTTTCGAAATCTCTATGTGACAATTTGATTATTTATATTGATGAGTTTTTTTTAATAAAAGTGAATTATTTTACAATTTTCACAAAATTTTCCGGAAAAATTATGAAAAATCCATGAAAAAAGTAAACTAAACAACTAAAATATCAAAAAAAAAAAAATATAAAAAAGTAATTACCTATGAAAATTGTATGAAAATATTGAAAATTTTAACAAAAATCGTCGGAAAAACTCGGGAAAATTGTGAAAATGAAAAATCATGACATGATTTAATATTATATGTCATTAGAAATCAAAAAAGTATCAAAAAAAAGCAAAAAAAATTTTTGTCATCGGTGGGATTCGAATCGAGGACAGCTAAGGTTTCGAAAAGTCAACATTTTAGTGCATTTTACCACACTAACACATATAAAGGAATGCAATTTTGGCACTTTTTACGCTGGTTCCAGCAGAGGAAGTGACCATTCGTGTTGATTTTTTCGCCAGCTCTAGCCAGACTTACTACACACATTTTAAGCCAAAAACCGCATCAAAAAAGCTTAACCCTGAGGAGGAGATGCGATGACAGACGGACGGACAGACAGACGGACAGACGGACAAAGTGCGGATAATAGCGTCCTTTTCCCAAGAGGAAAATGCGCTAAAAAAGATATCCTATAAAATTCAAAATTTAAAACACCGTTAAATTTTGCTTTAAATTTTAAAAATTCAAAATCCGTTAAATTCGATTATAATTTCCATAAAAAATTTACTCCGTATCAAACATAAAACAAAATAAATATCAAATCATTCTTCCTCTTATCGTAACTTTACAGCATAAATGAAATTATTTACGTCGCCTATATATAATTTTATTATATATTTTTAACCACATCAACCTATTAATGAAATTTTCATAAACAAAATTCTATTTTTACAGAAATTCAAATTTTGTGGTGATGGAGACTGTCCAGACTATATTTTGGCTATTATTCACTCAAATTTGTGTGGACTTAGTAGTATAAAACTCAAATCATTCTCATCACGAGTGGTTTCGATAATCATAAATGACACAATCGTTGATGAATCTGAATTTTCAAACCTTTTTGATGGATCTGTAAACGATTTTAAATCGGCTTTTGAATGTATTCGCTTCTTACTACTATCAGCTGTACGATTTGGTGTAACAAAGGATGTATTTTCAATTGAACTACAGCAACTTGGACTACCGAGAGAACATTCACTTGCATTGGGAAAAGTTTTTGATGAGAATATCGGAAGTATAGAAAGCTATTTGAGGAGGAATTCTCTGTACATAAATAAATTACTCAGTGCAAATTTTGTTACATGTGATGACGGCATTGATTGTGTGACGATGAAATTCAGACTATCAAATTGTATTGATGGTAGTTCTGAGACTGAACAGTCTATTAATATTAATAATACAGACATTCCAATACTGTTAAAAGAGCTGAAACTCATAAAAGCTAAAATGGATGAATTCGATTATGGACAATAAAGAAAATAAATAAATGATGAAATTATTTTAATCTAATTTATTTTGTGTGATACTTTTTCGTTTATTTCATATGCTGACTAATTAAAAAATAAGAATATTTGTGCTGTTTTTCATCGACGGAAATTCCAACACTTATAACGTTGTTGCAAGCATGTTGAGTAAGTCAACCGTCAAAATTTAAATTGAACGAAAAATTTCAAATTTTAACGAGTCGTTAAGCTTTTTTTACAGTTTTTCAGGTTTGAAAGCCCTGACTTTTATTGTAAATATTTCTAGGAAACTTTAGTCTCGAATTTTTATCAAAAAGTTTAAAATTTCTTTAATTTAATAAAGTTTCTAGTACAATGAGTAATTATTCAATATTAGAGTATTTCGGTGGAAGTAATGACGGTAAATGTGGATATTGTAAGCAGACAGGAAACTATAATTCTCATGGTTTTTGGGCTCATTCTCTAAATGTTGACGATTATCAGAGCTTAATAGATAGAAATTGGAGACGTTCTGGTCAGTATTGCTATATACCCGACAATAAAAATACATGCTGTCCAATGTACACAATCAAATGTGATGCCATTAATTTTAAATTGTCAAAGAGTCACAAAAAAGTTCTTAAAAAAGTCAATCGATTTCTTCGTGATGGAACTAAGGAAAAGAATCGTATTAATGATCAAGGCATCCAATCAGGATTAGCTGACGAGCCAATGCCATCAAAACAACATACAAAATTAGATTTATCATCAATCGCCAAAAATAAAAATTCTGAAGATAAAAGTGAGCCAAGGACATCGTCGATTGATGACGGAACTAGTCATTCATCTAAAAATTTTACTAATCCTAACTCTGACGTTGTAAAAAAGTCATTACGTCCTACAAAAAAGAAGTTTATGCGATTAGAGAGAAAAATTGCAAAATTAGCAGCAAAAGGACTAACTTTGGATGACATAGAGAGACGTAATAAGAGTAAGCAAAAAACCCTTGAAGATTTTCTCGCTGAGGAACCGACAAATGGAAAGCATAAGTTACAGGTTTGTAAAATGTAAAAAAAAAAACATTGATTAAGTAATTCTATGATTTTATATAAATTTAGGTAAAGCTAGTTCAATCAAAAGAAGGTGCTACAGACTCAATCTTACAATTATTTCAATCGTATCAAATGAAAATCCATAATGATCCACCTGAAAAGAATTCAAGACGTAGCTATGAACGATTTCTTGTCAATTCTTCACTTCAGGTAATTTAAGTATGCAAATGTGTAAATTAACTTTTTTATGTCTTCTATTTCCATAATACTCAATATCTAAGATAAAATTGGTATCTGTTAGTGCTGCACAAGGTTCCAACATCAACGTTTCTTATAATCTATTTTGCAAATATGAAACGACAATTCATAAAAGTAACGATAATGAATTCTCAAATTATAATCAATTCCTTGTCGATTCTCCACTTAAGGTTAGCGTTGTTAATGAATTTTTATTATGTTATTTTGTTTGGGATCTTGTTTGTGCTAACTCTGCTTTTATGCTGTAAATATTTTTTTCTGAGTGAAAGTTGTAAAAATTTCACAATAATTTCTTTTATTGCACATTCATGTACTTAATGAACAATTAATTAATATAATTTAAATGTTTCACAGTTTCGAAAGGATGGAACAACACCGACAGAGGGTTTTGGATCATTTCACTACCAATATTATATTGACGGCGAATTGATTGCTGTCGGAGTAATTGACATCTTACCTTCGTGTGTCTCGTCTGTTTATTTTTACTATAATCCAGAATATAGTTTCTTATCGCTTGGAACTTATGCATCATTACGTGAAATTGCCTTAGTTCGTCAACTTTCAAAGTCATGTCCTCAACTAAAATATTATTATCTTGGATTTTATATTCCAACATGTCCAAAAATGCGCTATAAATCAAATGTTAAGCCATCATATTTATTATGTCCTGAAGTATTCACATGGCATCTTTTGGATGAGAATTTAACGAAAGAAATTGATTCTGTTAAATACTTGAGAATCAATAAAACTGAAAATGACAAGGATGCAGTAACAAAAGATGATTTGATGAATGTAATGGTTCTAGCTGATAGAACTGCCATGAAATATAGAGATTATAAAAAGGTAGGTGCTGTAAATTGGTTTAAAAAGGTGAGTTAATGTCCATTAAATCAATTTCTTTCTTTATTTTTTCATTTGTGTCTTGTGTCATGTCTGTTCCATTAAAAAAAAAATAATAATGTAGATCATGAAGTCTAAAAGGAAGAGTTCTGATGATAGTGAGGAAATTATGGAATATGCATCAAAAGTTGGTAAAAGTTTATCACAAAGCATGCTCATCTTCAGATGCTGAACATGAAATTATTATTATTATTTAACGTACTTTTTGTCTTATACTCAAAAAAATAAAAAAGTTTATGACAAATTTAAAAAATGCCTTCTGTTTTGTGCGCCACTTATGCCTTACTATGCGTCTTTTCATCACTTTTACTATCACTTTGTCCTTCATTCCACTTTTGCACATCACCACTACCAAATGCTATGAAGAATAAACCCGGAAGAATGTAAACGAAAGCGCCAATGATGAAAATCCATTGCCACTCGTCCATCGTACTCTATGAATTTTAATTAAACAAAATAAAATTTAATGTTATTGAAATTCTCAGTTTTTTTGCGGAATAATAAAAAATATCGACTTATGTATGCATTTTTGAACGACTACCTGTTAGAGTGTCATTCACACCGTCGCTTTAGAATGAGACGTCTACGATTGTGACGTGAAGTTTTATTTTAAATGTTAATAACTTCCATTTTATGTGGAAATGAATTTACTTCCTGAAGTTTTTGCAAAGTCAAGTGTAAATTAGTCAGATGGGTCATTTACTTAGATATGAAAGACATCTCAATAAAATAGGATTTTGATCCAGGCAAACTTCAAACGGTTCCCGATTATTTCATACAATTTTGGAATACTTTTATAAATTTTGTTTATACTTCACAAGAGCATATTTCTCAATATTTCTATGATTCTTTAATCATTTCCATGCACTAAATTGTTTGGTCTACATAAGCCTTAATTTTATATCTTCCTTAAAAAAAATCTATAACTTACCCTCTCTTGCGTAAAATAAGCTACAACCAAAGGTGAAATAAATCCACTAGTCGTAGCTACAAAGTTAATAATTCCATATAAATGACCGGCAAAATTAGGCGCGAGATCTTGTGAATTTTGAAGATTTGTCATTGTTGCAGCTCCATTGAATCCTAGAGATAATGTAATAACAGCGACACAAATATACGGATCATATCCAATTTTACAAAGTAATAAAAGAAATAGTCCAGGTATGATATGAGCTGTAAGATAAAATTTACAGTATTAAGTAATGCAACAACTGCTTATTCACGTCTAAACAACTTACAGAATATACAGAACGACTTTCTAATAGCTGTAGTTCCAAGTATCTTCTTATGCCTAAGTGTATCACCTATACTTCCAAAGATATAACCAGCAATGAGTCTGGCTAGATATGGAAGACTACTAAGTATACCCGCTTCTGTTAATTTAAATTTGAGCACTTCACTCATAAACTTTGGCGCAGCTGTTATCAGGAAGAAAAGTCCAAAAGTACCGCCAAAATGAAGGAACACGAGTGCATAAAATGGAAGAGATTTAAATACATGATTCATTGGTGGCCAATGCTTCTTTTTATCAGTCTTTGTAGCTCCAAGAGATTTCTCAATTAAGTCCTTCTCACCTTTTGAGATTCGTGGATGAACATTTGGTGAATCGTGCACAAAATACAGCCATAAAAATGATACAAGCATTGAAAATATAGCAGGTGCATAAAATGCACATCTCCATCCAAAATGTTCAGTAATGTAACCAGTCAATGGCCAACTAATCACAGTTCCAAAGACTCCACCCATCAATGTGCTTACAAACTTTCCTTTCTCTTCAAATGGCGCCCATTTGGATATAATTTGATGTAATGCTGGATATAAAAAGCCACCCATAAGTCCCAAGATGAATCGCATAATGAACATGAATATAAAGTTATCATTAGCTGTTAATGGACTTAAGGCTGTAATTATCGATGATATTAGCATCGTGAAAAATACAACTTTACGACCGCCATACATTTCAGCCAGACTTCCACCAATTAGATTGGGAAACAGGTAGCCATAGAAATATGCACTCAGAAGTAATCCTTGAGCTTTCTTGTCCCAGTTAAATTGATCGTCGTCATCATAATGACTGCTTCGATAAACAACGTCTGTCTCATTTGTCAATAATAGATCATTGACTGCTAAAGATGAGTTATTAATTTGTTTAGTCGCTGTTGCATTTGTATCAGCTGACATCTTAATAATTATGATTGAAAAATTAACTCGAAGCATATATGAAATGAAACTCGCCATGAACAGAAGCAGTGCAACATTCAATCGTGTCGGTATTTTGTCTAAATGAGATGTTAGAGATAAAAGTATTAAAATTAGTATTTACATTATTTTTTTGCACAAAATTATCAGCTCGTGTACATGTTATTTCCAATATTATTTTTGTATTTCAAAATCTCACTTTCCATCATCAATAATATGATCAACATGTACCGCATGCATGGAGACACAAGCTGGTGTCAATAAAAATATAACTAGACTGATTGATGGCAATTAAGAGATTTTTATTTGTTTTTTTTTTATGCAACTTTATTATATGCGTGTCTCAATCTCCTTGGCTGCATTTTTGCTTATATGTCGTTGCTACATATAAATTCTTGGAATGTGAATTAATAATTACTATACTTCCTTGAATTTTGTTTCTTATGCGACTTGTTCGTAGATTGATATGATCGAGGGTTTAATGAAAAAGTTAAATTTGTAGGGAAGGGTTCTGAACATGAAAAGAAGATCTTTGGGATCAGAAAACCAAGGAGCATAGCTTCAGAAGACAGTTTCTCAAATTTCTTACAATTCTTAATCTGAAGAAAGTCCTTAACTTCAATATTCCACAAAAAATTGACGTCATTTATACCTAAACCCCATTCTAACCCCCATGACACAAGGTAAGTCGTCGAAATACCTCACAAACATTTAATTAGATAGACTCACATCTAAGTAGTCATAATCACTAAGCAAATAATCATTCTGATAAAGACATTGGGTTGATTGAACAGTGTAAGTTAAGAAAACCTTGAGTTATGCAAGCTTATAAAATTTTATGATTTTACTAAGTGCTTATTTGAACTACTAGGATTAAAAATAGAACCTCAGTCAATGATCTTTTCTCGCTCGTCTCTAAAATATTAGAGAGATAAAGTCATTATCTATTCCGAGGAAATTCTAAGGTTCCGAAAAGCATGTCAGTTAGCTAGATAATTATGGAATAAATTAACAAGTTTATTTACTTTATAAAGTTACATATAACTTTTAAGTTAACTGCTTTCAGCAAAAGTGTTACTTCCTTTTTTGAGCACATCCAATGACACAAAATTTCTTTTTTATAAAAAATTATTCTTGTTAAATGGTAAAGTCCGTAAGTTTAATGAACTTTAGGGTTGAGTAAACAACTTTTCTTGATGATAATGAGGTTTGTAAATGCCAAGAGATGAGTGCTTTAAAAAATGAAAGACTTAAGGAGCTTTAGTACGGTCTTAAATGACGTCAAAGTTTTAAGGAAAGTGTTACTAAATAGATATATAAAACTATTAAAATATGGCAAAAAAAACTCAATTTTAAAGAATCAAAAAATTTTTTATGACAATTGATATTTAAATTACTGATAAAAGTAATCATTAATCCCGTTAATTTACCTGAAGTACAACCCATCAATCTTATTTACTAAATTCAAAATCAGTCCAATCTTAACCTCGAAATTGATTGCAATAAAAAATTATTTCCTAAGCTCAAAGTTATAACGGAAGTAGTTCACTTAGTAAATCAATAAAAAAAAGTTTATAAATTCTCCAACAAAATTCTCAATATCTCCAAACGTACTTCACGCTTCATAACAAGTGCATAAATAATCAATATTTTTTTTTCGCAAATTCACCATTAAATCTAACGTGTATTTTCTCACAAGACTAACTGATGCCTCTAGTAAAACAATAGATTCAAAATGAAAGTTTAGAATACTTCAATTTTAGACGTATCAGCATGAGAAGTGTTGGAATGATAAATATTCAACATGATGTTTGTAAATTAATGACGAGTCAATAATAATTTCAAACATGAGCTGAGAAAAAAAAAGATTATAAAAACTATTCATGGATTCGTGTCACGGTCAACAATATAGAAAAACTAATTTTATTAGAATTATTGTAAATCTTTAATAGCCCATTTTAGATGATATTTATTTGCAAGGTAAAGGAATGTTTTTATTGGGTGTTAGAGTCACAAGATATAAAGATTTTAAGGATGACGAAAAGTCCTGTTTTCAACTTGTGACTCTTGTTTACTGTAATTTTGTTGACATCCAACAACTGCGAAGAGACTAAACAGAAGTTGATTTCGAAACATTTGAAAAATTACCGCACTTTTTTTTCGGGTGAATTTAAAATTTTCGAAATTACTTTAAAAATAATTTTACTTAAAATTAATATTTTGAAGCTCTTTTACATTAAGTTAATCATTTACAAAACATCTTTAGTTTAAATAAGAGCTTAATCAGCAATCATGATAATAATTTAGCTAAATTTTGAACATTTTTTTGATCAATTTTACTTTTTGCAATCAATGTAAACAAACATGTTTATTTACAAACAATTTCGAAAACTAATAAGCATTCTCTTTCAAAAACTCATTAAAAACAGATGTAATATGATTAAGAATATTTAATTATATGCCAATCTGTTTTTTAAAATAAAAATAAAGTCTCAAAAGTTAAAATAAATGCACTTAAAAGGAAAAAGAAAATAACGGAATATTTTTATTCAAATTTATTCCGAAAATAAGATCCTGAATATCGAAAATTAGTTCTTGTCCGCAGTCGTTGGGTTGACATAAATGATGATATACAAAGATCGAAGACATTTTTTAGCTTCGATTTGTTGACAAAATTTATTCGGGAATATCCAAGAGCGCAAAAAGAAATTTTTGCGATGGGTCAAATTTAAAATGTTTGAACTAGTATGAACCAGAAAATCTAAAGAGAATGGAAGTTGGATAACTGATGATTTGACTTGATATTCTCAAATCTCAAAAATAGAAATTGTGACAAGTCAGTTGAAGGGTATTCATTAAATAACCAAAAGGACACAAATATTTCCATTAAATTATTTAAAAAGTTTCAACTTTCCGAAAAAGGTTAAATTCAATACTCAAAATTCAGGTCAATCGTGTTTATCACAAAATTTCGAGAAGATTCGTCCTTCAAAAGCTCACAAAAAATAAGCCATATCATTTTACAGCACTACCAATATTTGCATGATGCACAGCAATTAAATCGCGATTTTTGAGTAATTTTTCCCATGTTAAAAAAATTCTTATCTCAGCTTATCTCCAACAACCGTTAATTATTTCATGAAAACTATTTAGTATATGAATTATTATCCATTTGATCTCCAATGTCATTTCCATTTAAACTTGCTCTAATTATTTTTTTTGCCAACAAAATTTTCAATGACTTTTGAAGTTTATAGCCAAAAATTTAAAGAAAGCCTTTTTTGATGTCATCGACATTTAATTCTTTGACTGTAAAAAAATACAAATGTAAGTTTTTTGCCTTTTTATATCTCTTGTGTGATTCCCGTTCACAGAATAGGCAAAAGAAATATTCAAAACTCGCAAAAAATTTAAGACTGTTTTGACAGCAGAGCTAATTTGTTTTGCAATACAGGTTTCAACTTTAGATCCTCATTCTTTATTACTTACCAAAAATACTTGACAATAGCTTGACATTCACTGTTTGTACCATCTTAATTTACTTCCTTGCAATTTGGAATTTCCAAAATTTAAATTAAATTTCAATAATCAACAACAAGAAATGCCAAAATTTAATTTATTTAATATCTTTTGGCACTCAATGAACAGCCAAAAGAAAATTTTTAATTTCAAAGAATTTCACTTTAACAAATTGTTTTCATGTTTACCAGACGACAAGTCAAAATATTTATAACTAAGAGTACACGCAAGAAATGCACACGAAAACTCAAACAATCTATCGCACAACACGTCTGCTGTACGACTGAACAAACATTCGTTTTGAAAATTCATTTTTATGTCGATACGATCGCTACTTTTTTGCATTTTTTTTTCTTCTCAATATCCATCAGATGTTGGATCAGATGTTTTTGCAGCAACGTGAGTTGTGTGTGTATTGCGAGTGTAGATAAAAGTCAAAATTCTCTGAAATTCTCTCATTTGCTCTCTCGTGTATACGCAAGCGATGCCGGCATAACTACCTCAATAATCTTTAGATTAGGCATGTGAATAGGAAGGAATATGTTTAAACATTAAACATGTGTAATGACATTGTGAGGCATGAGAAATTGCAATACAGATGATTTTTTGCGTCATTTAGAAGAAAATGGGGTCAATGACTTATGTGTGATGCGAATATTAGAATAGGGGGGTAGATACACATAGCTATGAATATATTATTTGAACTGTTCTTAATTGGTACATATCATATCCCCCTCACCTTTAAAATACTAGTCTTCTTCAAAATTCATGTTTTCTAACTTCAAAAGTACAGTATAATCCCTCTGACATAAGATATCATTTCCAAGAGGCTAGGCTTTCTCGAAATCCCGGTTTTGGAAAATTTCCGGGACCGGGACCAAAATTAAAACTTAAATATCTTGACCATTAATGAAAGATTTTCAATTTTTTGTGTTTAAATGATTATAATCTTAATACTAAACAAATTAAATTTAAAATTTTTTTCAAAAAACTTAAATCGTTCACAATACAACAGTTTTAATTTTTTGATTTTAGTCCCGAAAAACCCGGGACCGGGAAATCGAGAAAGCCTACAAGAGGCCCCAAAAAGGAATTTTGAATTCCAAAATTTCAAAAGACCTTCAAAAAGCTGCTACCAAGAAAATTGAACTATAAGGAATTTAAATGCCATGTAAATTTAAGTTCCATGAAATCAATTTCTCAGCCATGGTTTTATATATTTCGCACATGGCATGGTTTTATATATTTCGGAAGTCACCTATGAAGCTCATTAAGTTGCAGGTTAGTGTAAAAATAGACCAAGAGAAGTTGAAGAAAAAATTATGTAAGTGTGATGGCGCCTATATTTTTTATTATGATTAAGTTGTTGATGGATAAATGAATGAAAGAAGTAGGAATGGCATAAAAGATTGCAATGAGTGGATATAGATGAAACCAAATCATAGCTGTTGAAATATTTATTATGATAATTTGTTACAACACTGTGATGTCTATTTATAAACATCATGATTAGTTCGCAAGATCCATTAATTGGTACAGTAGTTAATTAATGACTCACAATCACTTTCGTCTTGCAATTTCTCATTTTCTTCAATCTCGTTGAATATTTCTTCGACCTTTAATCTTAAATGCTTTGGAATTACTTTTGGATATTGAATTTTAAAATGGATGATGAGATTCCCACGTTCATGATTGTTGTCTGGATGTGGAAGACCTTCCGATTTGATACATTTTTCGTAATCGCAACTGTTTGTTTGTAAATAAAATATTTTGGATGTTATTAATTTGAATGAATTTATTTATTTTCTGCATGTATTGTGGATTAAAAGACCTTAGTAACAAGAATATTAGAGTATGAATGTCATGATTCTTCAGTTGATATTTTGACCTTTTGTGATGCAAAAAATATTTCGTGCTGTTAAAAGTAGCATCTTATTTTGGGATTCCCACTGTTATGGACTATGTATATTCTTAGCAATTCTTGGATAAGTATTTATAAAATTTTTCGAAGAATTAGGGAAAATGTAACTTAACCCGTTAATTACGGAGTTTTTTTAGGACTTGAGAGTGCATTTATATGATGAATTAAAGTATAAAAATAAGATTTACGAAGAGTTTAAGTTAATTAAGTGGAAGAATTAGTTAAAAATAGCAAAAAATAAGCGTTACATATATGTAACTTAGCACTTTACAAGTTCAAAAAATTTGTGTCTGAAAAAAATTAAATTAGTTTTTTTGTTTATTTGATTCATTTTTAGGACTTAAAAGTTTAATAAATGTTACTTATATATCATTTTAATTCACTAAAGTCAAAATAAACACTTGAGATTGCTTTAAAAGTGTATAACTAAAAAAAAAATTCACTTCACTATTTTATATTTTTGTTCATTATTAGCACATTTTTTTGGACTCATTCCCATGTAAATAAGATTAGCTTATGTTTATTTATTACCTGATTTTTTATTTTAAGTGCTAAACTCATTTAAAGTATTAAAAAACTTCATAAAATGTGACATCTAATTTTTTATAGAAATTTTTTTCATTTTTGCAATTTTTCACATATTCTTCTATTTTTTCACAAATATTTGAATCTTAACACTTTTACTATTCAATTAATAAACTGTTTGTTAAAGATTAACACACTTTATGCAGCACAACAATGATAATTTAATTTTTTTAATATTTTTTGACATTTCCCAAAAATGTTTACAAAATACTAGCGTTACATATATGTAACACCCTTATCTTACTAGCGTTACATATATGTAACAGCAATTACTTCGATCATATTAATGCATTAAAAGTGGTTTATCTATTGATATTAAGCTATTAATTGATAGTTATTGACGATTATTATCAATATTTGTCCAAGTTAAATCAAAAAAACACTTTTAAATGAGAAAATTTTGAGTTTTAAAAGTGAATATTTTTCATAACAATAAAAAAACTCAAATAACTTCTTTAATTTTAAAATCTACAACAAAATAGATGCTAGGAGTTTTTCTTTAACATATATTTAACAATTATCATTAGTTAAATCAATGGAAGAATAAACTTTAGTAAACAAATTTCGCCAAAAAGTTAGCGTTACATATATGTAACGCTAGTAATTAACGGGTTAATCAAGGTTGTTTAAAGTCGTATAAAACCCAAGGTTATCAAAAGTAAATCTCGTCAAGAAGTCAACTGCAATATTCAATCTCTATTTAACTGGTTTTTTAAAATGCAAATTTATTTATACATCCTCAAAATCTGTGTTATTTATAACCAAAAAAATTTCTAATGTCAATTTTAAAAATTCTTTCCTAAAAATTTTAAATCCTCTTATTCAAACAATAAAATATCAAATATCAAGATCTCACCTCACAATATCCGTCACATTGAGTTCCAATTTTCTGTCGTCAATAGTTAAAATTCTCATCTTAAAGCCAATTAGTGCCTGTTTCAATGTAATCGAGTAATCCATATGAAGATCAGTTTTATCACGTCGGAATATTTCGTGAGGGATATCAGTAGTTATAAAAGCTATATCAGCTGGTTTACGAGTAATTGTTTGATCTCCAGCTTCATTGAATGTTATTTTTGTTCCTTCAAAACATCCAGGACAGATATGAATGGAAAGAAAAGCATTTCGATCTTCAGTTCTGATTTTTAAATCGTCGACAAATTCTTTGCGTTTATAGCTGAAAAGTTTCGTACATCCAAAATAGATATCTTTGAGAGATAATTTCAGTAATTTTGGAATTTCTTTGTCTTTATGAATAACCCCAAAACCCTCCTTGACTTTATACAATGGCGGTGGATTAGTCACAGCATCAATCAGATCAGAGTAAGGAGAATTTGAGCCAAAAAATTCAAAATAAGTTCGCATTGGATCATTATGATAGCAGTAAGGTTGAATATATCCATTTGGTGCTGGAACTCCTCGTTTCAGACCCTCCTCACCATATTGATTAAAAACTTCCCTCCTCAAATCATCAGACAACACATCATAGGCTTCATTAAGCATTTCCCAATAAGTATTTTCAGGTAACAACGGCAATGGCATATCAAAAACATTCTCTGGTCGAGGATTTGGATGTTGTTGATATTGTTTTCTCATTGGATGTAATCTCAACGCCAACTTCCTGTAAGCTAATTTGATTTCCCATATAGATGCATCTCGTTTCACATCCAACACAGCGTAATAGTCAACACCCATTTTTCAATGCACAAACGTCAATAAAATTCAATTTTGTCTCACAAAAAACTGAATTTATTAAAAGTTTAATTTTTAAAATCATGACCTACTTAAATCTAGTTGAATTTTTAAAACAAAAGTCAATCTAAAAATTATTATAATTTTGTATCAATTACATCCTTCTTGTTTGTATTAGATTCATTCCACTTTTGAACTCGTCCATCACCAAAAATAAAGTAAAAGAATGCTGGAATTATGTAGACGGCAGCACCTACCCAAAATACATGTTGCCATTCATAAATCGAGTGCTGAAAAGTTCAATAAACTCATTAAAATAATTTAAATAAAACTAAAGCAGCACAATTTTCTTACTCCGTCCTCTGTGAAATAAGCAACAATAATTGGCGAAATAAAGCCACTCGTTGTGCCGACAAAGTTGATGATGCCATACAATGTACCAGCAAAATTTGGTGCAAGATCTTGTGAATTTTGTAAATTCGTCATAGTTGCAGCCCCATTAAAGCCGAGTGATAATGTAATGACAGCCACAACTAGATATTTATCGAATGCCAACAGCGTTATTGAAAGTAAAAACAATCCGGGAATCACGTGCGCTAGACAGAGACGGAAGTAAAAATAATATTATTGTTATGGTCGAATTGATAACATGACAATGAATTTAAATTTCATTATCGCAAATTATCCAAAATATAGACACTTACAGAACAAACAAAACGATTTACGGATTGTTGTCACACTAAAAGTATTTTTACGTCGAAGATAGTCACCGATAGCGCCAAAGGCAAAACCGGCTAAAAGACGTGCTAATGGTGGAAGTGCAGCCAAAAAACCAGCTTTTGCTAAGTTGAAGTTTAATGCTTGTGTCATAAACAGTGGTGCTGCATTCATGAGGAAAAACAAGCCCCATAATGATCCATAATGTAGCACAAGTAATGCATAGAATGGAATTGACGTAAATATACTGACAACTGGTGGAAGTCGTTTCTCTTTCGAGACTGCATCGCCAAGTGATTTGTGGATATAATCACGTTCGAATGACGTTATTCTCGGATGCTCAGCTGGCGTATCAGCTACAATAATATACCAAAATATTGTAATTATAAATCCAATTACAGCTGGAACATAGAATCCGAGTTTCCATCCATAATTCTCAATTATAACACCTAACATTGACCACGTGACAACAGTTCCAAGTAATCCTCCAAGTAAAGCACTTATAAACTTCCCTTTTTCTTCTGGTGGTGACCATCTAGCGACTAAGCAATGTAGTCCAGGATAAACAACGCCCTTTAAAGATTTAATTATCGTCAGTATGTCAAGAATAAATTCTAATTGAATGTCGTTTTAGATGGATTTATAATGATCATAATTGGATGCGACATGTGATAACAAAATATTTAAATATTGAACACAAGCGGCATTGGACATGAACCTTGATGTAATATTATAGGAAATTTCATGTTGTGAATGTATAAACTTTGTAGAATTTTTTTAACCTCACTTTTCATAGTTCGTTCATGTTTTGACTCATACCAGAAGGATGATATTTGACAAAATGAAAATTGGATTTTTGACTTTAGTCATTGAACATGTTAACCTGAGATTTATAAAATAGCTAATAAGCTTTTTCGTGTTGTCAAAGAAGAAGAATTTATGAAAACTAATTTCGGTAATTTTTTAGGTTATCATACTCAACTTGAATTAATCTTTCCCATATTATAATGTCTTAAAGGAAATTTCGTGACCCAAAATGAAAACTAACTTTCAAAATACTCAATCTGAAGTTTTATATCAAAAACAGGAAGTGTAGAGCGAGGAAACTTTGAATTTTTTGAAACTGTAAAATCAAAGATTTTTTATCAACATTATTAACGAACTAACCCTATTAAAATATGCTCAGTTTATGTATTATTTCCACATAATATCAAGCATCAACATTTAATCATCATCTAAAGTCATCATGTCATTAAAACAATACAAATTACATATATTCAGATGCTGTTGCATGCGAGCAATTAATGAATGTGATTATGAAGAAAAAGCAAAAGCTAATTCAAAACAAAAAATAGAGAAGGAGACAGACTTACACCTAAAATTCCGAGAATGACACGAGTGATGAAAATCGGAATGACATTATCTTCCGCAAAAAACGGTGTGATGCCCGTAATGAATGCACTGAAGAGCATTGAAAGGCCAACAACATGTCGTCCACCAAATCTCTCGGCCAATACACCACCAAATAAGGATGTTAATAGATAGCCATAAAAGAATCCACCAAGTATAAAGCTTTGATCTTTTTTACTCCATGCATAACGCGGTCCATACTGTAAATGAGTCCATGATAATTAATTATTCAAATATTATTTTATATTTTATATATCGTGTGACATACATCGTGTATAATGGCAGTTCTATTGGCAATTCCTTCTTCTTTTATCATCGGAATTATAGCAATTGAAATATTTGTTCTCGTCATGTAAGTTGTAAAACAAGCCATAAACAGCATTATTGCTACATTAAAACGAACAGGAATGTTCCCTAGAAGATTTATAACATTTTTTTCGTACTTTATTTTAGTGAATGGAATTTAATTTCGATGCGCAACTGATTGTAGCTGAAATCAATTTTTTACACAACTTTAAAATTACTTTTCGTAGTGCTAATTTAGGAAAATTAACTTAAAAATTGGCTTATTATATTGTCAGTGAATTTTCTTTTGTTGTTCTGATTGTGTTTTGGCGCGAATTTTGAGGGTTTGATTAGATTTGATTAATTGAAGTTTTGGAGGAAGTAAAAAGTTAAACTGTCATGTCTACAAAATTTTGATGAAAGTACCTACATAATTTAAATTAAATGCTTAATTAATTTCACTACAAATTTTCATAAACGGGATTGTTCACTTATAACGTCTAATTTTTAAGCGGAGTGGGGTCTAGGTGCCTATGTGACAGTCTTAAATAATAGTTTTTTTTGTTGAAGGTTTTGTGACAGAAGGGAGATGGGAGTCTAAAAATTCAAATTTTTGATGGACTGTCATAAATGAACTACTTTATCCCTGCTTTTATCTAGGTACATATATAAAAAAATTCAAATTTCATCACAATTTGTGGAGGAAGACGATTTTGCCTTTTAACTTTTTGTCAAAAATCACGCTCAAAAATGTCTCAAATAATTCTTATGCTTGCTTTTTAAAGCTTATTTCAATTTAAACACGAATACATCGTTTTTAAATTTTCCCCAATAACCAGAAATTTTGAAAGTTAGTTTAAAGCAAGCTCAAAGCTAACTTTATATAGAAAGAAAAGCTTAAAGTTAGCGTAGAACTAGCTTTTAACTAAATTTGAAATTTTCTGGTTATTGGGGTTTCAATTAGAAAACCATGTTATTAGCACTGATTAACACTTAATTTAATATTTTTAAACAATCAGAACATAAAACAGAGCAAAAATAACGAATTTTTCATTATTAAGCTTCCGCGCAATTTAAAAATGTTATCCCATTTTTTTCAAAAAATTCATATCCACTCATCTACGTCTCTTGTTATTTATCAAACATTCAATTATTTATTTAAATAGCTGGATGTATTTTATTACAAAATATAAACTTCATATCATCGATGTGATGTCAAAATACATTTTCAAGTTCAATTCTTTTGTATTTATTTTCATTTCTGAAAGGCATTAATGCTGGAATTACCAGTAAATTCTTCAATTAGCCATAATGTAATTTATTTCTAGCTACAACCAGTGATGACGGATTGTTAGACAATAAAAAAATAATTACCGAAATAATTAAGTGGTGAAATTTTTTGAACCATTTTTATTTAAATTTTTGTTCTTAATTAATTTATTTCCTTTAATATTTTATTTTTGTAATTGCTCTAATTAACTTTTAAGTACGTATCACAGTAACTATAACAAATCTTCTTAATTGCACTAAAAAATTCACTTTAAATGTGAGAAATTCATTTTTACGGATCTTAGAATTTAAATTAAATTGGGCACTTTTGAAATATTTTTACATCAGATTCCACAGCACAGATACTTAATTATAATTTTCACGATGATTTTCTCACAAACGTCAATTCACAACTGATTCTTATACTGAACAATAATATCTGCTTTATACATTTCCATTTTTTATCACAGGCAATGTTTTATATTTTTTTTTTTTTCAACGTTCAAAACAGCAGCAGTCAGGCGAGTAAGTGAGCGAACACACGAAAAATAAAAGAAAAAAAAAATAAATGACAAGCAGGGTTGATATATTTATCAAATAAATATTTGAGAGAGTCAAAAAGTGGTAATTTTTTAAAGGAATAAGTTGATTAGTGTTTTTTGAGGGGGATCGGTTGTTTTCGATGTGCAAAAAATGGCGGGAAATGAGAAAATGGAGATGAAAATTGATCAATAATTGAGGAACGGGATCATATTAATGTGATATAAATTTGAACTTGAAAAATTTAAATTTTTAGGACTTTGTAGCTTTGGAAGATTTCAATTCGGAAAAGTGGGTCAAAAAATCAACTTTCCAAAAATAATCTACAAAAAAAATATTCCTAAAAATTAGTCTCTCGTTAGCCACATCCATACAACTATCTCATCTATTTCATAAACAGACGTCATTCCTTAAAACCCCCCACCTAATAAAATTTTTCTCTTCAGGCACATTCATTCATAATCAGTGCCAATTTTGAAAATTTTCTCTCTTTTCTTTGCTTTTTAAGCAATCAGACATCAAGAATGTTGAGAAAAAGAATGGAGCAAAAAATTAGCAACTCTTAAAAGTTCTTTCGTCATAGTCCATGATTATACCGTGCAATTTTTTTGGCAAATAAAATGATGTTCATAAATATTTAAATTTGTTGCCGTTTCGCGACTTTTTATGACTTTTAAGTTTGATGTCCTATAGTTTGACTTTTAAGTTTAAATAAGCTTACCTTGTGTAGTTTGCTGATCTCTAAGTTGTGAATGTCCTACATTTTCGAGGGAGTTACTTCCTGAACTGCTTGGATGATAATTAGTGTTAATTAATTAAATCTTTGATTTACCGTTTATTGAAGTTGAATTTGTTGACAATTTCGAAATGAATGGATTTTTGGGGAAAACAATGATTGAATAATGTGTAATTAAAGTTGTGAATCTAAATCAGCAAAAAATATAAAAGTCATTGAAATTTTTCAATGCAAAGTTTATTATGAAATTAATATTTTATCTAAATTTCACCAGGGACTGTATACTTACGTTCGCTTTTTAGGGGTAGGAGGATGGGAAGGGGTCTAATATTTTGTGACAAGTCAAACAAATTCATAATTTGTAGGGTTTTTATACAAAAACCGTACAAATTATCGAGAATTTGTACAGTTTTGGCCTGGACAGGCCGCCTGCATTGCAACTCTGTCTAATTTTATTTAAAATTTGAACAAAAACCTTACAAATTCTCAATTAAAACATTTGTACGGTTTCAAAATTTAACAAATTACCCTGTTTTTACGTTATAAGCCAGTGGCTTATTTGAGAAAAAAAGTTCAAAAAATCTAGAAAAAAGGCTTATTAACGAAATGTAAACAAAGGAAGAAAAATCAAAAATTTTCATGAAAATCTTGAAAAATTTTAAAACTTTTCTATCATAAACGATTTCAAATGTTGCAATAAGTCATTTAAAACCGAAAAAATAATTGTATCATGCTTAATTAATAGTATTTTGGTAGTGGCTTATTAACGGATAAAAAAAAACTTTTTAGGTTCAAATTTCTTTAACAAGCCAGTGGCTTAGTAACGAGTAGTGGCTTATAACGTAAAAACAGGGTATTACAGGGAGTCCTCAATTTGAATAGTTGTTTTGTTCTCAAATTTTTCTATTCAAATCGAATTTATTTAAATCAAAACGAATGAAAAATGGCCGTTAAAAATGAAAATTTGAATTTTTGTATGGATAATTTTTGGTTATTCAAATCGAATCTGTTCAAATCGAGGACCCCCTGTAATTAGCTGAATTTTTGAAAACCACACAATTTTTTTCGAAAGCTTTTCAAATGTTTCTGAAAATGCAAAATTCAACTACTTTGAACAATTACAAAATTCAACAATTCTTGCAGTTCCTGAGAAATCAATTCTAAATAAATCATACCAATTCCTTTATTTTCAAAACAAACCTCACAAGACACAAAAACATGATGAATTTCAATATAAATAAATTCCCAAGATATAAATATTGATTCATCTTAGCAAATAAAAAGGTGCCAAAAATCGTCGTTTTTCATGTTTATGGATTTCTGTTATGTTATCTGAGTAAATAATTTATTAAATTAGCAAGTTATTGAGTCTGCATTACTCATATCTAAGTCTATATACATCACACCTGATTCAATGAACAAGGAAATTTCCAATAGAAGCACTTTGGTCACGTTTCTAACTGTTTTCATTTATCATTTTCATGCTTGCTTATTAGTTTAGTCGCAGACGTGATAAGATTTTTTCAGGGATTTTTTATAACGCGAATTCTTTAAAAAAAAAATAAATAAAAATTCTTAAACTGTCAAAATTCAAATTTTGGGATAATCAAAATTTTTTAAAAAAAATTTAAAACAGAATTAAAATTTTGATTAAAATAGGTACCTAGTTAAAAAAAAAATAAAATTTTAACAATAAAAAAAATAAATCAAATATTTAGAATAGAATGCTCTTTTTTTATTAAAATACTTAATAAAACTTTATATATCATAGAATAAACTTTACAAATCTTCTCCTTTCAATATCCCAAAAAAAAAAATGCTGTTTGGTCAGTCACATTTTCTGTGTGACGAGGGTCAAACAGCATATTAGTTAGGACATAAAAATACAAATAAAATGTGAATAAGAAATATATTTTTATTATTATTATTATAGTCAAGTGGATTCTCACAACAGACAGAACATTTTTTTTTTATATATAATTTTTTTGTTTTTTGACATGAAATAAATTACAATAACTTTTTTTGTGGATAGGTAATTTTTACTCATCAATTAATTTAAAAAATTGCAATAAATTATGTTGAAACCAAAGATTCCCAAAGAAGAATTTGGTACGATAAATTTTTAGCGCATTTTTGCAAAAAATGACGCTTATAGTTTCACTTTGTTCGGCTGGCTGGCTGGCTGGCTGGCTGGCTGGATGAGCTCTGAGATCTCAGAAACCAGACATAGTTAAGAGTTCTGTTATGATGAATTATCTTTCTACTATCGAGTTATTCCGGCCTCGCTTATTAAAAAATCGTTAAACGATCTACTATTCCTGTAATCAACGATTTAACATTATATAAGGAAAAAAATTGTTGAAAACCCCTCGATAAAAATTTGAATTTTTTTTGACCGTTGGAATTTAAAATTTTTTTGACCGTTATTTTTGGTCAAAATTTTTTTCTTTCTTTTTGTAAGGTTTTGTATTTATTATTGTGAGAACAGACTTTTCATGCATGCTAGAAAGACGGAATTTAATGGATTCTGTTATTATTATATAGTTTTTTTTTTTATAAAAATTGTATTTTCTTGTAGGGTTTTTTGATGATAAAAGAAGAATTAAGGGATTTTGTAATTAAAAGCAGTTTCTATTTAATCGATTACTGATCGCTGCGACAAAAATGCGCTTAAGTCCCTCGATTAACAACACGAGGACTTTGAACATTTTTTCACTATCGAATGATTATTTGCCATAAACTATTTTTTAATATAATTTAATTTTATGGTTTAGTAAATAATTCCGATCCTGACGAATCATTAAAGTAAGATGATGACTGAAAGAAGTTTGAATTTCCTGTTGAATTATTTGCAATATTATTATCTATGTGAAGCGTGAGGTTGTAGGGATTTTGCTCATATTCATTATAAATTTCACCCGCATCAGGCATTCTTTGTTGATGTTCTGCATGTGTAACGGGTGTAAAGCTCTTAATGATATTTACTGGAACGTGACTAAAGTTCTTAATTCCTGGATATGGATTGAAATTTAGCATGTGACTTTCGGGAATTCTTGGTGGATTAGAATTATTTAATTGATGCTCAGTTGGACCTCCTTGAATGACAAGTTCAATGCTTGATGTCTCTGAGAATCTTTCCATTTGATCATCAAGTTGTTGTGAACTTAGGTAAGCATAATTGTTGATGTCTTCAACTTCTGTTGACTCTTCAGCATTCTTGATGTATGTCTCGTATGATTGTGGCTATTTTAAATAAAATAATTATTAATAATTCATATAAATCTCTACTAAAAACTTACCAAAGTAGATTCATTCTTTTGTGACATTTCCAGTGCATAATCTTCTACAATTCTTGATAAAACTGGTGTTTCATTTTGTGGCTCCTTCTTATCAATATTATGATCTGTTAATTCATCAATCACAGCATTTTCTGGTATCTTTGTAGTGGAAGCTGCTTCTATAGAAATCTGTTGCTGTTGGTGGTTATCTGGTAAAATTTGATGATTATCTGTTGTAACATTTGGTGCTGGTTCAGCTTCCTTTGGAACAAAATCTTTCTGTTCTGTTGATGGTGAATTCATTGGGGACGGTATTATTCTTGCTGATACATTTAACATTGGATTATCTTTAGGAAATTTAAAAAAAATGTTAATTTAATATGAAAATTCAAAGATCAGGCATTTAACGTATGAATTTTTAAAATTTCTAGCCAAATAGAAAGTTTCAAAAAATTAAAAACCGTTAAAAAACATTTGTAAGGTTTTTATATCTAGAAAACAATTGTATTGCTTTTAATTAAATTTAGCATCCAAACTCACCGTTATCCTTAAAAAGTTCCTCTCTGAGTGTCGGCAAGAAAGTTCCAATACGATTCCAGCTCATTTCCCATAAAACTGAATAAGTCACACCATCAGGATTATGAAAAGCCTTCACCGAGTACATAACAAGTAACATATTCTTTAAACTTTCAAGAACAGCTTCATACAACATATCCGTTCCAAGTTTCATGAATTTCTCCAAATAAAGTATAATTTCAAGCCATAATTCATTGAATTCAGGCAACGTCATTAACGGCGTTAAATGATGAAGAAAAACTTTTGACATAATTGTTGAAATTCTAATCCTCGATTCCTCAATCAATGACGGTTCAGTTCCATTATTTTCATAAGTTTCATTCAACAAGAAATTCATAAGTGGAAATAGAACTTGACGGAAGCAACCAGCCCATTCAGGTCCACTCAAAGTCTGCAAATCGTGCATTAAAAGTGATCGTTGTAAGCATGTCACAGCACTTGTCCTAACTTGACGTCTATGATCTGTTGAAATTCGTCCAATGCCTTGCAATAACGGACACCATCCTTGCGACCATAAAGCTGAACATTGAGGCATCGAGCCACTTTCTTCAGCCCACCAACGGAATATTTGAGCTATTCTCGAATACAATGTGTGCATTAAGTCCAATAATTGTATGGAAATTGTCTCATAACGTTCTGGAACTTCAGCATCTTGTTGATCCTCACCCATGTCCTTAATATTCTCAGAACTTTTTGCTTTTCTCGCAAGATTCTTTTTCGTATTTGATGCTGCTGTCTGTTTGCTTTTTAAGCTCTTTTTAGTTGCTCCATGCACCATTGATGCTTCCACAAATGTCCTGATACATTTTACACAAATTTCAAAATTATAAGGTGTAATATGTGCGACATTACGGACAATAAATGCCAAACTATCCCAACATTTAACTAATGCGACTGGTGAATGAGGCATTAATGTACATGGATAGTAAATATTTGAGACTTGAACTTTTTCAGTATTTTTCTGTTCGTCTGTCTGTTCCTTATTCACAATAATCCAATTTTCACCACTTTGTGGTGTTGCTGGTGATGAATTTTTCAAAATTTCTGAATCACTTGTATAGCCTCGATCCGATACTTCCGTTTCTTCTTCACTACTTAAAGCACCATCAGATTTTGTACCGACTAAATCACTATTTGATTCTGACGAGATTGATCCAGCACCGACACATTCAAGGATATTAAATACAATTGACCAATCACATTCTGTATGAATATTTTGTGCTGATGTCTTTAATAACTCATACATTCCAATTGACACGGGAATTGCTATATGTTGCAATATTTTTGGCTTTAATTTCAAAAATATTCTCATACTCTGCAAAATTGTCGATGCCAATTCCTCATTACGCATTAAATAAATCCCTAATTTGAGTAATGCAATTGTTGATCGTTTTAATAAATTCTCATATCCACATGCAGCACTGCTGATTATTAATGAGCTGAATATTTCACTACATCTCGGCCAAAATGGCAATACACGATCTCGATTTTGAATTAAAATTTTTGTTAAAAGTTCAAGATAAAAAATTATTAAATTCTCTTCGTACGTGACACCGACTGACTTGTGACTTGTTGGTGACTTAATTAACGTTTCTAAATATGATATAATTTCAGCTAACGAATCGGGATGTAAAAATTTAGATTCGACAATCATTTGATCAATTTGACAATCTTTAATGCATTTACGTGCCAATTTTAAAATTTCTTGTTCCTCATACGACGGTTGACGTTGACTTTCGGAACTTAGATAAAGATATAAGCTGCTTAATAAACTAGCTTCTGATTTTTGAACTGGAACTGGTTCATATTGTAAAATTATTTTATTACTTTCCTCACAGAAATCCTCAACTTCAACGAATGACTTTGGTAGCAATTTCATTTTATACATTTGAACGAGTAAGTCAATAACATGCTTCCAACTTTCACGCATTGAATCACCGTAATCATGAAGAAATTTAAATATTGACTTCATTGCTGTTCTTGCTTTTGAATTACTTCCAAATTGAACACTAACAATTAATTCATTTGTCTCGCTTGTGTTGTAAAGTGTCGTGAATTTACAAAGTGTTAAAATAATTGCATCAAATTCTTGATGAAGATTATAATGTGAACAAATTGCTGCTGAGTGCATAAATCCTTCAATAATTTTCTTAACGACAGAAATTTCTGAAACTTTATCGAAAAGTGATCCAAATGCTGTTAATGTTGATCCCCATGTGACTTGGAATAGTTGTTTGTCATAATTTGAGTCTAAGACGTGTGTGAATTCTCCATCTTTTCCTTCACCGCGACGTAATAAGACTTTCCACATATAATTCTCCTTTACAATACCAGTTTGTTCAGCAGGCATTATAATTTCCTCATTTCTAGAATAAAATAAAATTTTAATTTTAACGGTTGTTTTTTATTTAAATTTCAACGACTTCTTAAAATTTGAATGAACTGAACGAAAATGAACTCAAATTTACTGAACGTTTTTGAATTTTTCAAATCCGTTAAATTTGAATTTTTCAAAAACGTTAAATTTGAATTTTTCAAAAAACTATCAAAATTCAAAATTTAAAAAGTCGTTAAAAATTCAAAATTTTTAAAATCTATAAAAACGTTACAAAACCAAACTTACTTGATAGAATTAAAAATTTCCTTCAACATTTCCGGATCAAAATCAGAATTTCCATTTAATCCACGTAAATTCTTAGTAAAGTCTTCAACAGTCATGGGAATATTGAGTTTCTTTGCATTATGATTATGTTGATCCATATTTAACATAATTATAGCATACGCAAGTCTGAATGCAGCATCAGTATTTGCGAATGGTTCATTATTGCACTTATGCCAGTGATCTGCGAAATGTTCCATGACGAGGAAAATTAATGGGGCTTCACCAGGCAATCTGAATGTCTCTAAATAAAGTCTCAAAGCTTTATCGATTCTCATTGACGTAAAATCAAAAGACTTGACAAAAACTTCCAAAATTCTATTTTCAACATTTTTCTTCTTGCTGATATATTCACCAATCATTTTCTTATCAAGTCCTGGTGATTCTCTCAAGAAATGAGCTACTTCAAGTGGATCTAAAGTTGGATTTAATGTTCCATTTTCTTGAAGAAATTGAATGCCTTTTTCTGGACGTTGATTAAACAAATCAGTTCCTTGTGATAAGATTCTCTTCTTATTTTTCAATTCATTCATTTTACTCTCAGTCAAAACTTCACCAACTCTTAATTTACCCGAAAATCTGTTGTACATTGAATTATACTGAATAAATGTATCCATATTCCTGATATAGACAGCGCCTTCGACGGTCGAATCATCATTATTAAACATATCGGAACGTGCTGTTGAATTATTTCTGGAATGACGTTTGTACGATACTTGATTGCCTTTTTTAAAGGATATACAATTCTTATCAATTGATGAAATTATTGTAAAAAGTGCATCAAGTGACAAAAGTTGTGTTCCATAAATTGTTGGACCAGCTGTTGCTAATAAAGCATTTTTTGACAGTAATTTTGTGATGTTTTCAAAAATATTGGCACAATACAAGTCACAATCATAATTAATGTAAAGTTCAGCAGCAAAACCAGGACATCGTAGTAATTGTAATAAATTATCCAACGCTAATTCACGTATTTCATATGTCACGCGAGCATTTTCACTTCCAATTATATCTGTTAATTTAATTAAATAATGTTCTAATTGAAATTTTAAATGGAATCTTAATGACTCGAACAAAAGGAAGCAAACTTGAAGATTTGCAGCAAAAATGTGTATACGCTCGGAATTGAGTAATTGGAATAAATTCTTGCACAATTCATCCTTAACTAATGTCGTTAATGAGTAGAAATTTCCAATATTATCAGATGCAACTTCCAATACGACAGTCAATAAATTCAATGCAATGTGAATAATGTTGTCTGTATTTTGTGTATCGAGTGGATTACACAATGAAATTAGGAATCGAAATAATTCACGAATGCATGGAATGGCATATGGAACATATGAATCAGCTTCAGTGAATCTTGTTGTGCCAGAATTAAATGATGAATTTAGTTCTGTATCTGACATATTTTGTTGCTCATCAATTGACGTCATTTCTAACTGTGCATTGTCAACTTGTTCCTCTTGATTAGCAATTAATTGATCATTTTCATTTGTGGTATCAACTTCTTGTGCCTTTACTTCCTCGTTCTGTTCTGCGTCTAGTTTTGTGGAACTTGCTGTTGCTTGAATTTTGTCATTTAAATCATTTATTGATTTTGCTTTGGAATTTTTGGTACTAACTTCTGGACGTATCTTCAAATGCTTGATGTTGAATGTACTTAAATCTTCAACAAATTGTGGCAACCTCATAAATAATAGAAGAATCATGTCCTTTAATGCTTGTTCAGCTGTTCGTCTAAGTAATTCTAAAATTTATAAATCCTTAGATTAATTAGGACACAATTAATATTATTTGCATGCTTACCATTCAATCGAGTCTCAAAGCATATCCGGAAACAGCTTAAAATAATTTCACAGACACTTTCATTAGACAAAGCACTTCCTTCAGGCGACAGCATCAAAGTCCTCAAGACTTGAACAATTTTCAATAATACAACACCATCTGAATTATTATCACTTCCAACAAATCGTGCATGAGTTACAGCATCAGCAATATTTTGGACAATAACTGGTAAATTTGAGTTTGTTGGATCTAAATTAAGAGAGAGAAAATTTCTTGTAACATATTGTCATGAATAATTAATGAATTAAGGTTTTACCAATCAATCCGTATGACAGAAATTTATTAATAGCTGACAAGGCGATGCTTGTAACAGATCCAGTTGTCTCTTCTGACCTAATTGCTTCCAAAAATGGTGAGAGAAAAGTTTCTGGTGTAATTAATTTTAAATCCTCAATATTCAGCACTGACTCCTTTAATTCATTAAATGACTTGGACAAACTGTCAGAATTCTCATACTGTAATATAATTAATTAATTTAATGATGATATTCATGCAAATTTAAGTCCAATATTTTGATTACTTGGTAGTTCCACGAATTTCTAGATGTTCTTCGCATTGCTGTCATAATTGCAGACACCTCACCACGTACCACAAAGATCCCATTGCCTGGAATACTCATGATTCCAGTTTTTGTCTATTAAACTGCTTAAATTAGTTAATTTTTAATTTTTTATTTTAACTATCCACGTAAAACAGTTTTTCTCAACAAAATTTTCTAAACGAACAGTGAACTGTTCTTGTCTGACTGACTGGCATAAAAAAATTTAATTTTAAAAAAGCCGTTACAATTTTTTAACTTTTATACATTTTAACTTTTTATTCATTTTATAGAAATAATAATAATAATAAAAAATAATAAATTGTTTGATGAATATTCATTAACCATCTTCAGAATGCATTGGATCGTCCTCACTAAGCCATCGTAAATTATTATCAATAACTTGTTTGATATCTTCAGGCTCCATTTTTTCCATCTTAATTGTTGGTACATTAACATTATTATCTACAGGCATTTTTGAATTTTTAAGTCGCTCCATTGCTGATAAATATTCATTTCTATGTGCTGATATTTTATTCTTAACAAATTTCTCTAATGCCACCATATCGACACTTTTTGCAAAAATTGTATTAGACAGTGCATTAACAAGCTTTCCATAAAGTACTCGTACACGTTGTAAGGATTTAAAATATTCACAATCACTCGTATCCATCATATCTGATGATTCTTCATACTGAAATTGTCCCATGAGTTTTGGATCAATTATAGAATTAAGGGTATTATTAAGTAGAACTGATGGTTTATCAATGTCTGACTTATTATTGACATTATACAGCTTTTGAAAGACATATTCAGAAAATTCCTTTTTACTGAGATCAAGCTCTAATTGCTTAATTATTGGCATCCTATTAATAGGAAAAACTGGTACACGACAAACGATATTTCCTTTTGCTGTAATATTATTGCCTCCTTTTCGTGGCAACACTTTAAATTGCTTTCTTTGCATTATTTGTGTTGGTGGTGCTGATGGAGATTGATGATGAACTTGTTGAGATTGTTGTGGATTAATAGGCAATGGAGGAGCTGATACTGTTACTATTGGCTGTTTAAGACCCGATAATGGACGTTTTGCATTACATTTTGCTACAGTTGCATTTATTAAGTTTGTCAATTTATGTGTCCTCATTTGTATTGCAACTGCTTCTTTCCGACATTCCATTAAGACCTTCTTCATTTCCTTATTCTCGTCTTCAAGTTGCTTTATGTATGATTCTAACACTGGTGGTACTGTAAAATTAAGTGTTGGCTTAGCAACGGGTTCTGGAAATGGTCCTTTAATGACATTTGATCCATTTGTGGCTACAACTCTTGGCATTTGTTGTGGACTTTTTGCTACTGATGGTGATGGATTATTTGGAACTTTACGCACGACTATATGCTTTGATAAGATCTGCTGTGCTGGATGTTGTTTAGATATTTGGACATTGTTATTTTTTGGACTTTGTGGTGGCGGTGATTGATTAATTTCAGATATTGTTCTTATTTTAATTGTTGATTCCTCAATCGGCTCTTTTTCTTGCTTTATATCTTGCAGACTTTGAATATTTGATATTTTTATTGATGTCTCAAGTTTCTGGTCCATTTTGTGTCACTTTTAATCTTTCTTGGCTTAATATTTACACATTTGGATGGTTCAATTTGTTAATAAGTCCAAGAATAATCGAATAGAAAATTGATTTTTATGTAAATTGTTACTTTTTTGAAAGTTGTTTTGATTGCTTATTTTTGTTTTGATTGATCTATTGTTTATTTTAAAGATTCACTATGTTTATTGACATTTTAGATTTAAAGGATCTGTGGATTAATATGCTGTCTGTTTATACTTTCTTGTCAGCAAAATTTTTAATGTTTAGGTACGCTGCACAATGGTCTGAAATCGAAAAAAGTGTCCAAAATTTATATTTTGGTGTAAACTTTAAAGGTCGCAAAGTTTTGGTTGATTTTCTTTATTTTAAAAGTGTCAATAGTTTTGTCATGTCTTAATTATACATCTCTGAAAATATGAGCTTATAATATTAAGGATAAATATGATTTTTCATTAAAAATATAAAATTGTTTCTCAAAAAATTTTGTGCATAAGCAAATTTGTATGGAAAAATTTGGAAAAACAAGTGAAATTAAAATGCAAATATCTCGAAATTGGCATAGATTGGCATTAGCAGAGTACGATTAGAAGCTAAATAAAGACTCAATCTTTGGATTCTGGTAGGTGGGCAATTCTACAGATTGGTTGAATTCTCAAAAACGCTTTACAAGTAAATCTTTACTTGCTTTTGTAAACAATCAAAAAATAATCTTAATTTTCTGTCAATTCTTTACTATTTCTTCTTCTTGTTCATTTAGGTTGACTATACGATATCTAAATGTCTAAATTTAATGAAGAAATTGATGTTTTCATGCTTGATTTCAAAAATTTGTTTATTTTAACGATTTTTTTGAAATTTGAATTTTGTGTTTTCCGAATATGCGCTTTGCGTCGCTCAGTCTTTTTTCTTGTTTTGAAGAAAAATATTAATTTTGTCAAAACTACTGAATAATACACAAATAAAACAATTAATATTGATAAATTTTGATTTGTGCGATATATTAGTTCAATTTAGAAGTGTCTACAATGCATCAATCATCGGAAATCTGCATTTGAATATTGCCAACAGTGAAAATTTCCACAAAAAAAGACTGAGCGACGCACATAAAAGTTAAATTATTTTCTTAATTAATACAATTAGAATGTTGTAGTAACGTCGAATACCTACATTTCAATGTTTTACATAAGTTACATTAAGCTTTAATACGTCTAGATAGCTAATGAATAAGAAAAATCAATTCAAAGAAAAATTTTTGCAATTTTTTATCTGTAGAATTGCCCAGGTTTCAGAGATTTCCGGAGTTTACCCTCAAACGTATGAACGTTTAAAGTTTTGGAAATTTTCAAAATTTTAATTGCATTTTTCCTAATGATAAAGCATTTGGCTAATGATTTATAAGCTTTAACATAAAATTTGAGCATTAATTAAGCTATTGACAGTAATTACAACATACATCAAACAATAGAAAGTGGAAAAATTTCTGAAAACATTTTCATGGTGTTTTTGTAAACAAATTTTTCGTGACTTTCGTTAATGATTGCCGGAGTTAGACAACGATTAGAAGGTTCATATTTTCACAGAAGATGCGTCAGTTCATGTTTTATAATCGTGCATTCAAAAGATCAGGTTCGAAAGACATGACTTTTAATAAATTTTGGACACTTTTTTCGTTTTCAGACCATTGTGCGCTGAATTAATTTTTGAAAAACTGTTCAAAAAATCAAAAAACTTTCAAAAAAGTTTGTTTTTGTCAAAAATTATTTGAATTTTTCTAAACCGTTACAAGTTTTAATTGATTTTAAAAACAAAATATTCATCATATCAGCTGTAAATAAAGTTAAGTCTGAAATTAAAAATTGAATTGTAAATTTCAAAACATTAAAAAAATAAAAAACGCAAATTTTAATTTTTTCTTAAATTTTTTCATATCATTTTTATTTTTTATTATTGTTTATCGTTATTTTTCAACTCATCTAAATTCTTTGGATGTTTTTTTTGTTTGTTTTTCTATATTTTCATTCATTATTCTCAATTTCATTTTTGATTAAAAAGTTTTATTTTTCTTCTTATTCAACAAAATAAAATTAACTAAAATAATTAAACGTTATTTTTATCTTTTTATCTGGCCCTTATTTACAGTATAATCATATCATTCATCTTTTCATATAAAATTATATCCTCTTTTATAGATTTATCTTTTTTTTCACTTTTTTTTGAACATCAGGTCGTTAGAAAAAAATCACACAATGTTCTCTAATATTATTCATTTTTTAAGAGACAAAAAATTTAATTAAACATTTTTTTAAGGATGGGAATTAAAAACTTAAAACAAAGAACATCTTTCATAAAAAAAATAAATTATTTACAACAAATAAGTAGATTATCATCTCTTGAACTAAGAGCAAATATTTTTTTAAGGCAAACTACAAATTTTTCTTCAAAACTTATCATAATTTGATTTTTTTTTAGACATCTCAAATGAGTTGATGGTAACTATTAATGTAATTTACTTTTGTTGTTGTTGTTGTTTTCTTGATGTGTTCATTATTTTATTAATTATTTTTGAAAATTAAAAATCCTTTAATTGACGAATAGTAAAGTTAGGAAGGAAGTTAATGCGCTTTATGGCTGGTACAAAATACATATATTCGAATGTGAGATGGCCATGCTAGCTTAATCAGGATCTTCCCTGTTTGCTTTTTTTTTACTCTATTTAATTATTTTCTTAACCAGTCACAAGAAAAAGATGTAAAAAGAATTTTTTGTATCAAACTTTGACTAGCGTGAAAATTTGTTTTTTCCTCATTTGTGTGTATGTTATATTATTATTATTAGGAAGATTTGTGGATGTAAGCATGGTAAGGTTGCTAATATAAAAAATTTTTATCTTCTAAAAAGAATTTAAAATTTTTATTTAAATTCGTTAATTTTTGAAAAATCTAATTCAAAGTTCCAAATAATTTAACCGTTTTTGACAAAAATTTGAATTTCTGATAGTTTCTTTTTCAAATTTTTACTAACCGTTAAAGTTTAAATATTCTATAACCGTTAAATTTTGATATTTCTAATTCAACAACTACTTTATCAAATTAAACAAACAGAGCCAATTCTCTCAACAAACGCTTCAATTAGCAACCTTCCCATCCTCAAAAATCCACAAATCGTGATGATTTTAATGCAAATTTATGCAAAATTTTGCAAAAAGTCAAAAAAATACCTACAAAAATGCAAAAATTCTCATTTAACGAGAATCGAATTTATGAGTACAATAATTATTTGAATTTGCAATTAGTATCGGAAGGAGTTATTGAACTTTGGTTGAATAAAAAAAAATGAATGAAAAAAATACTCTTAACAAATTTTTTCTTCTTATTATTTTTTTTTTCTTTCTTTAATTTGTAAAAAATGTGAATAATTTAAAGCTGAACCTCCTTATCGTCATCAATGACTAAAGGGAATAGTGTAACTGAGTTTTCTTCATCATCCTCCTCATTACTGATGTAATTACTCGAAGTCGGACCTAAAAAATAGAATAAATATTAATTTAATTGTATCAATAATTGATGGGGTAGAATATGTAGGATTATGCACATAAATTTTGAAACTATTGAAAAGCTACAAAATGTTTCATCAATGAGATCATATTAAATAATGTAATGGAACTAAAATGAATGGAATTTTGATAATTACTTTCGCTTAAACTTAAAGGTAAAAACAGCAAAAAATCAATCAATCAATAGGGACGTGTATCCAACATATCAAAAGTTATATCACTGTCGTAAACATTAATTTTATCGTCAGTTTCTGCAAAAATTAATAAAAACAGAATGAATTTTTCAGCCCACATAACAAACAAAGTCAATTCATTGTTTTTTTGGAAATAAATCAAAATAATAATAAAAAAATAAATAAATAAATTCAAAATTAAGAACATTCTCATGCTAAATTGATAGCAGCAAAGAAGATAATAAAATTGAATAAAAAATTAAACTCAAGAAAACAGAAACAACGAAAAAAAAAGAATTTTTTACTTTTCATCTCACCAACAATTGACGTCCGCTTTGCGTGATCAATAACGTGATCGTCTTTTATAAAAATGGCCACAAGTATTGCAACAATAACCATCAACGAGCCCAATACAAATGGCGGGCCAGGCATGAATTGTGTTAAATAATTATTATCATAATGTTCGTGCCTCATATTTGTCAAATAATCATTATGATGAAAGCTATCCGTGATGTTAAATTTGATGTCATTGAAATTTATATTATTATTAACATTCTTTGATTCGTCGTTCAGGTCAACATTAAATAAATAGAAAATCACTCCAAACATTGCAGGTCCAAGACCGTTGCCTGAAAAAAAATCACAACAAAAATCAGTAAAATTCATAAATAATTGATCAATAAGTTCCTTACATAAGCCACGCATTCCTGTTACCATTCCTTGAACAACACCTTGCTCATCAATGTGAGTATGTATGGATACAAATGCTGAAATCGCAGGGTATGTTATGCTTGCAAGAGCAGCTAAAATTCCTGCTCCCCACATCATCCACGTCTGCGTTCCTATTCCATACCATAACTGAAAGAAATTTAAATTAATTTTGAAGATTAAAAATTTGATATTTAAAAGAAAAATCCTAAGATTAAGAATTAATACAAGGATTTGATAACTCCATGGACTTAAAAAATAAATCCGTTGATTTAAAAAATAAATCGGTTGATATGAAATAAATATTGAGTTTAAAAATTAATCTGAAGATTTAAAATAAATCCAAGGATTTAAAAAAATTAATTCAAAGATTTAAAATTAATCCAATTATTTAAAGCCTAAATTATCTCACCAACTGTAGGAACTCAAATGTCAATCCAATAATTATAGTCCTTTTAGCACCAAGAACTCTCATCAAGTCACCAAGAACCATCTGAGCGACAATACTTAAAACTCCTACAACCTATAATTTCATACAATCAATATTAATAAACAGTCAATACAGGGGGTCCTCGATTTGAACACTTGTTTTGTTCCAAAATTTTTCAATTCAAATCGAAACGTTTGAAAAATGACCGTTAAAAATAAAAAAATTGAATTTTTGAATGAGAAATTTTTGGTTATTCAAATTGAATCTGTTCAAATCGAGGACCCCCTGTAAATAATTACAATATTCACATACCGCAATAAAAATTGATACATCTAACGAACTAAAGTGCATTTTCAATTTAAGATAAACGAAAATACAGGAATACTGTCCAGCTTCAGGTAGATAAGAAAGTAAAACAGTCAGACATTGCATCATAACTGTATGATTCATGCCGACTCTCCGCAGTGCTATAAATGGATCTGCTTGCTCCCAATTGATTGGGCCATTCCATGTCTTTGGACGTACTTTTTCGGGTAGAGACTCTGGAACAGCGACTAAAATGAAGAACACATCTAAAACAGCTACAGCTGTTGCTAATGCGACTACTAACGACTCTGAATATGTATCATTTAAATAGGCTCCTAATGCGGGTGATATTACCTGTCGAGAGAGAGAAAGAGATACAAGATATAAAAAGATAATTAAATTAACGGCAATTATCATTAAATTAGCGCGAGTCAACCCACAATAAATTCACATTGACTAGCTAATTTTGCGCTTTAAAAATTCAACAGCTTGACATATTTTTCCCATCAAATAAAATCTGTCTGTGGCTTAATTATTAAGGAAGAAAACGCGCTTCAGTCATTAGGCTAGTTTATAGCTATGAAAAATTCACGTGACACAAAAAATTGATGTCATTACTTACCAAACTAGCAGCAAATGTTGCTGAAACTAATCCATATGCTCGTGACCTTTCCTGAACGGTCGTGACGTCCGCAACATAGGCAAAAACAACAGAAAATGTTACGGCAAAGACGCCACTTATTGAGATCATTGCAAAGAACCACCTGAATATAAAGAAAGTTACAAAAGTTACAAAAGTCCATAAATCACATAATAAAATAAAAATAAATCACTAACCATGAATTTATTGACATTAGTGGTATCGGAGCACATGTGAAGAAAACAGTAATGAGTAGGAAAAATTTTCTTCCCCAAACGTCTGATAATGCGCCGATAAGTGGCGCTGATAGAAATGAGAAAATGCCTTTAATGCCCATCACTAAGCCATTCATCAAAAATGTGTGATCGGGGAATGTTTTGTTGAGCACATTTATGATGGGCATCGTTAGAAGGCCCCATGAGAAATATTCTAAAAATATCACTACTAATGCATGGTATACTGAAGGTTCTCCAACTCCAGAACTCTAAAAAAAAAAATAATAAATAAGAATGAAGAAAATTGATTAAAATGAATTGATTTTATGCAATATAATTTTTTTTTTATAGATTTTTATAATACAAAAATTGACGTCACATTTAAGCTACAAGACACATATTAATAATAAAAATTTATTGGCACAAATTTTTAATTAGAAATTAAAAATGTTCTAAAGGACTAGAAAAGTTGTTAAAAAGCTTCTACAATCAAATACAGAAAAAAATGTTGGGATAAAAATTTCATCCATGAGACTAAATTTAAATTATTCAAAAAACTAAAAATTATCTCATAAATCAGTGCCGGACCAAAAATCATTTGAATATATTTTGTTTATTTATTATTTTGGGCATTTTTTTTATTTTATTAAATTAGCTTTGATAGTTTGCAAGCTTTACTTCATTCCTAGACATCTTGTTCATTGATTAATTTGGTGTTAGGTAAATTTCACTTCAGTTCACAAGTTCATCTCATATCCGTTTATTATTTCGTTTCAGTTTAGTTCAATTTTGAATTTCAAAAAGCCGTTGAATTTTGAATTTTTGAAAACCGTAAATTTTAAATTTTGAGTATAAAAAATCTGTTAACATTTGAATTTTTGAAAACCGTTAAATTTCAAATTTTTAAAAACAGTTTAAATTTGAATTTTTGAATACCGTTAATTTTTACATTTCAAAAGGTCGTTAATTTTTTCATGATTTGAAGTTCGAGCTTTAAAAACCCATTAAATTTTGAGCGTAAAAAATATAAAATTTTTACTTTCAAACGAACGTAAACTAAGGTAAACAAAAATAAGTAATCACGCTGATTATTCAACTTTATTGTGGATAAATAAACATTATGAGTCTGGCGAAAAATCAATTATCACGCTACTTTGGAATTCAAAACAGTATTTAGCTTACAAAAAAATAAAATAAACACCAAAGCATCGTTGGCAGTAAAAAAATGCACACAAAAAGCTTTTAACACTGATTTTTTTTTTGTTAGAAAATAAATAAAATTAAAAATAAAAATAAATCATAGCTTAATAGTTAAAAATTGTTGATAATTTGAAAATTTTGTTTTTTTTCTAAGTATTGACCTTGCAAAGAAATAAGAGCTTATTGTTACGTTGTAGATTTTTAAATCGTATTGCAGTCGGTGTCGATAATGTTTGATTTGTTGTTGCCATTGATGTAAAGGAGATGGCTTTTGCCAATGGAGCCAATTTCGTTAATCCATTTTGTGGAAGTATTTGCGAATGAAATCGATTAGAAATCAGCTGCAATGATGGCATTTTAAATTTTAAATTTGATGGCAGGGATTCGAGAACATGTGGATTTGATCGCGATATCCGCAAGCTATTTGATTTGGCAAGCGAATCATTACAATTATTGCTATTATTTGTGTTAATGTTATTATTGCTACTACTTATTGTTCTTGTTGTATGAGTCCATGAAAGATTCTTTTTCAATAACAATTTCTTGTGATCACAGCATTGAGATTTATCACCAATTTGATGATCGTCCAATAAATCCATAATTTTTTTTTTTTTATTAAGCCTTTATTTCTAACAGTATTACTTTAATTTTGCTTTTAGCACTTAAGATTTGACTTTATTCCCTTTGCTACTTTTCTTTCTAATATTTCATATGAATTTGTATAAAATTCTTTAAATTTTTTTATTTTGTTCTGAGTGTGTCTATGTTACTTATCGCCTCATATGCAAAAGAAGTAGAAGAAGAAGTAGAAAAATTCTGTCTGATATTGTGTGTACGTTTGAGACTTGGGCGCGCACTTAATTCTACAAAAAGATGAATAATGTTCATACAAACAAGAGATAAATTATTTTTTTGATATAAAATATAAGAGAAATAGAGAGAGAGAGAGAGAGAAAAATAGTGTGACTACACATTTACTAAGCAATTAAAAAGTGAAGAATTTAAAAGATATCATAATAAAAAAAAAATGAAGATAAAAAAATTTATGAGTACATAGTGATAACGAGCTTTATGAATTCACTGAGTGATTGGATAAAAATGAAATTATTATGACTGTCGTAGTAGCAACAATTAGAACCGAACTATGAATTATAATGACTAAGGTAATTGAAATTGCACGAAAAAATAATTTTTGTTGTGGGAAATTTTCGCTTTTTAACTTGACCTTTCCATAATTCAGAGTTGTAAAATATTTATTGCTAGTAATTTGAAACAGGTGCCATCATATTCACACTATCAGTTATTTACGCACTGAGCTTTCTTTTAACCATCAGTTTTTGTCTTTGAGGGGAAATGAATCGAAATGTTTGAGTTTAACAATTAAAATTAATTTGTCAATTAAATTAAATTTGAATTCATTCGAATATTTAGAATTTGAACTTTTAACGATCATTTTTGATTTAAATCGCAACAAACTTCAAATTACAAAATTTAGCGGTCAAAAATTCCGCTAAATTTTGGCGCTAAATTTCGCTTAAACTTTCGAAGATTTGAAACTTTGAAATGACGGTCAAAAATTCATAATTTAACGGTCAAAATTAATTTGAATTATAAAACAACGGTTAGAATTAATTTAATTTTCAAAATAAAAACTTAACAGTCAAATGAATTCAAAATTTAACGATGAAAATTAGATTTAATTTAAAAATATTTGAATATTTAACGGTCAAAATAAACTCAATTTTTAGAGTTTAACGGCCAAATTTAGTTTAAGCTTTCGAAGATTTGAAACTTTGAAATCTGACGTTCAAAAATTCATAATTTAACGATCAAAATTAATTTTTAAGCATTTAAATCTCGAGATTAATTTAATTCTCGCAACAACTTATTAATCCATAGAATTAAACTTAATAAAAAAAAATCCCTGATATTCACAAATGCCGCTCATTCGATAATATCAACAACTTTTTTTTTTAACAAGGCTAACATGAAACAAGTAAAACGAATGAATTTTCCATTGAAACACTACGAGCCTATAGCTGATTATTTAAACAAACTTTAGCAACTAGTTGTCAGCATGAATATCCAACTCCGAAGAAGACTTAATAAATTAGGCTTCGCATTTATGACGTTTCGGAAAACCTGCGTCAAATAAATGAAAAAGTGTCTATCGTCAGGTGGGAATGAATGTGGCGATAAAAATAAAGCTTTATTGAAGCCCAACAAGCTAAATGTGTTTTCATATTTTTTTGTAGACAATATGTATGCAGTCAGTCAGTAGATATACCTTTGTGAATAAATTATTTAGATAAATATTAAATTTCACAGCTTTTCTTTTACACATCATAAGACAGTTGTCATACACACACACTGGACATAATTCTTCTCTATTTTTTTATTTTTTTCGGATTATTTGTTATAAAACTTTCTTGACCTTGTGCACATCAAAGCAACTTGTTATTTAATATAAATATATTAATACACACAAAATAAAAATACTTTGTCGCTTCACTTTTATAAGTAAACAAATTGATTGAAAATAATTTAATCAAGTCAAAAAAAAAGAGTATTAAGAAGAAGATGAAATTAAAAAGTCATGGAAATATATTTAGATACAATATCGAAGATGTACAACTCGCGACTGACTTGTCTGACCGCGTTATTCTCATACAAAATTATTGAGTAATTCTCTCACTGACTGGAACAAAAAAAATATGAAAAATTAATGCAAATTGATATTAATGAATTTTCATTTGATTAAAAAAGTGCTAAAAACAACAACATATTGTCATGTAATGTTGTAGAAAAAAAAATCAGAAAACAAACTATTTGCACTACACACTCTCACTCATGTTTTTCCGAATGACTCACAATGACGCCATCGCATAATAAATAATATGAAAAAAAAATTACAAATTAATTCGTAATGTTGAAATATTCTTTTTTTTCCTGTACGGCAATTGATAAGGAATTGATGATAACATGACACACTCTTAATTTCGATTGTACACGTCTCGGATTGAGTAATTTCTTTTTTTTTCATTAATTTTTACAATGTATGCAGTTATGTATGCTCAAGTCCAAAATGTCGATAATAAGGCGCGACGATCAACAATTTTTTTATATTTTTTTAGTAGATTCGTAAGACATTGAAATTTATGAAGATCATGGCCTCAATTTAAATTGAGTAACATCGCGAATGCTGTGCAAAAAAACACACAAATCATTAAGGGACTGTTCACTTATGACGTCCATCCTCCCCCCTCTGTCACAAAATCTTCATCCAAAAAAAATCTATTGTTTCCAACTGTCACACAGCCTCAGACCCCCTCTCCCCCTTAAAAATCTGACATCATAAGTGAACTAAGTAATCACAGGAAGGAATTCAAGGTCAAGAAAGGTAACTGACACCGACCAAAACGTTTATATCGGAAATGATTGAGGACTTATGTAAAGGAACTAGTCGAGCATATACAACAAGATTTCATGTTTTTAAGCCTTTAACCTAAATCGAAAGTTCTTAATGATTATTGTGTAGCGAAAGGAGGCAGGCATGGATTCGTCAGGTAGGCAAAATGTAAAGGAATTCAAGGTTATTGATTTTTCCTCATTTCATTCTTTCTCTCTGCTGCTCACACACTTTTATTATCTACGCGGAACATCATGGCAACAAATTATTAATGTGCGGTATGAGGATAACAAAAATATAATACATGTAATAATAAAAACGCCAACAATAAAAAGTAGAAGGCAAACTAAGAAGAAATTTAACCGAAAATGAATGAATTTGTATGTAAAAATGCTATTATTATTGAGTATAATATTTTTTTTTTGTAACGAAAATTATTGATTTTTCACAAGTGGATAAAAAAGAAGACGAGAGAAAAGGAGCTTGTGAATGGATATGTATGGTATGATGTGATATGAGTTGTGACGAAGTGAAGTTTTTTTTATTCTAGACAAATGACTAATTTACGAAATAAAAATCTATGCAATTGCAGGACATAAGAAAATAATAATGAACACAATTAACTCACCGTCAATAGTGACCTATCTATCGTTTTTTGCATAGATAGAATTTGATTTGTCTTTAACTTTATTTGTGTCTGCCTTGGAATTTTTTTGATATTAATTTTTGGCATCGCGTTTTATTACTTCAGATTTTCATATAGCTCCAATTTATATCTTATCAATCGCCACTTCACTCATTTATTAATCATTCTCATTAGATTAGACATTTTATTATACACTCGAAATACACGTAAATTAAAAATTTTTATATTTCTTTTCTAAAACAATTCGTACAGCTTTTTTCACAAATTTTATTTTTCTGAATTTTAATTCTGTCCTTTTTGCGCGGATACAGAAAATTTTTGAAATAAAAAATACGGTTACTTTAATTTGATTAATTTTTAAATTTTCTAATATTTTCTACAAAAAAATCATTAAATTTCCTACACTATTTTAAAATAATCAATTTCTAATAAAATTCGAATAGTGTAATTTAAAGTTTGAGTTAAATTTTTAAAGTTTCAAAATTTAAAGTCTCTTTCAAAATATAGCGAACAGAAAACAATAACAAAGGAAAATTGAAAGGTAAGTCAGCTTTTACATCTATATTCACACTTTCTTTTCTATGCCTAGCTACTAAGAGTTGCATTTGCTAATCTTAAATTCCAAATATTAGAAATTAATGAAAAATTTTTGTTTACATTTTTGTCGAATTTTAAATTCAAATTTTTAATTGTTTTTGCTGCTTAATACAAGCACAAAACTTTGTTAACATTTATAAAATTAGTCAAATTATTGAAATAAGCAGCTTTAAATACAATTACTAGACTAAATACTGGTAAAAATTGACTTTAATAAATTGTGGTGAATTTAATTTTAAAACTCGCCCATTTGGTGAAAAACTCTTAAAGAAACGACAAAACTCACCACAATGAACTTACTCCACGTGACAACCGGTGTGAATATAAAAAACTGTAAACAAATCATTAATTCCAGTCATCATTTTTCTCATTGATTAGATTTTTTCCTCATCACATTAATGGAATTTAATTTGATAGTGCTAATTCTCTGCATGTTAGTCATTTTATGGTTTATTTTGCACTATTTTGCAAAGCCTACAGTGCCAATAAGTGACAGGAAGAAAAGGCATTTATGGAAAACTAGTCTAAGTACATTCGACAAGGATGTTTTATTATTTTGTAATATCTGCGAGCATTTAACTTCACAATTTTCATTTTTTTGTGAATATTGTTCAGTCGCATGTGATAAAATTGAATGTACAAAAATTGCGGATCAATCAATAAGATGTAAGCAACAAAGAGATCGAAATAATAATGCATCATCCAGTAAGCATCTTTATATGAAAGGAAATCTATTGGAGACAGTATGTAATATTTGTAAATCGGATATTGATGGTGTTCATGATGTTGGTATTCATGGTACTAAATGTGTTTGGTGTCATAAGAGCTTCCACGATTCATGTGCTAAAAATGATTTAATCTGTGATTTTGGACAACTACAAAATGTTATTATTCCACCATTCTCAGTAAAAGCATGTCGAACAAGAAATGCACCAATATTGCATTTACAAGAAATAACACCAATACCTGAGTGGAAAGATTGGGAGCCACTTATAGTCATTTTTAATGAAGCTAGTGGATCAAATGATCATGAAATTGCAACACTTTTTAGACGTCTTTTGAATCCAATTCAAGTCGTATCATTGACACATCGTGGACCAACAGAAGCATTGGAAATTATCAAATTATGTCCAGTTAAATGTCGTTTATTAGTTTGTGGCGGTGATGGATCTGTTGCTTGGTGTTTAAATACCATAAAGGAGATGAATCTCGACGATAAAGTGGCAGTAGCAATTTGCCCTCAAGGAACAGGCAATGACTTATCAAGAGTTTTAAATTGGGGATCTGAAACCAACAGCTGTGATTTTGCAACACCATTTACATTTTTGGAGAAGATACTTAGTGCTGAGACAGTATTACTTGATCGTTGGCAAATTGAAATGAAATATGACCATAGAGTTCCAATGATGCGACGTCTGCATCATGATAAAAAGCTTTTTATGTATAATTATTGCAGGTAAGTCAATATTGACATTCCTTGTATCCCTTAATTTATTTTCAATTATTTTACAGCATTGGCGTAGATGCACTAGTCACTTTAAACTTTCACAAAGCACGAACAAGTGCTTTTTATTTGATCAAAAGTAAAATTATTAATAAACTGCTGTACTTCATTTATGGAACACAACAAGTAATCACACAAGATTGTGATGGACTTCATGATCATGTAGAAGTCTCAATTGATGGAATCAAACAGGAACTGCCAGAATTACAAAGTGTAATTATGCTTAATATTGACAGTTGGGGCGCGGGCTGTAAATTAATTGAAATGATTAAGGAAAATGACAAAAGTTTTGCTGAAGGACACTCGATTGATGATGGACAAATTGAAGTTTTTGGAGTGTCTTCATCCTTTCATATTGCGCAACTTCAAGTTGGTTTAACGAAGCCACTTAAATTGGGAAGAGCTAGAGAAGTTAAGGTAGGCTGACTTTTAACGGTTATTTTTAAATTTTGACCGTTATTCTTTCAAATATTTTTTAACCGTTACAAATACTGAATGAAATCTCTAATTTTCAATATTTTTTAAATTCACAGATCAAATTGAAGAAAATCCTTCCAATCCAAATTGATGGCGAACCTCATTTTGAATTACCTTGTCAAATCACGATAAATAAACATAGTCAAGCACGAATGTTACGTAGAAAATGAGAGAAAGAATCTCAACATTCCTTCCAATGTACTCCTCGAATATACTTGCATTAACCAAAGCTTTTAAAAAATTTATGTCTGATTTTTTTTGGAAATTTTTATTATTATTTTATTTATACATATATACGTGTGGACCTATATCTATTTTAAAAATTGTTTGTCCTGAAAAATACATGAAAAGTTTGACTTGTTGATATGAAAAAAATGCTCTGTTTTGTTATTTTTAAAATGAAAGATCTTTGTTGTTTCAGTTTATTATTATACTTTCGACTTTAAATACTTTTTTTTTGAATATATATGTCATAAATAAATGATAAAAAAATGACTTTACTAATACTATGCAACATTATGGATGCAGCAAAACAAAATAATATATTGGGTAAAAATCACATAAAGCTCACGAAAAAAAAAAGATAATTGAAATTTATCTTAAAATGTTAAAATGGGCATTTCACGATGATCCAAAAGATCCTTCGCTATTGAGTACCAAGGTAACGTGACATAGGTCAGGAATGAATTTAGAGGTGTTGACGATTGTCGTCTATTTTCTTTCCAAAAATGAAAAGTTTGAGTGAATCCTTTGCTAGTCCACAAAGGATTATATTGTCCATCATCCAATTCTAGAAGATACAAAGATTACGAATAGATTATTAGAAGATTGAATTATTAAAGAAATTAAGTTTTTTAAAATAATAATATGTCTTCTTTATTGTGGCTTTGGTCAAATTTTTTGTTTCTGACATTATGATTATATTTTTAACACCAACCTTCCGGTTTCAAATTAAATTTAAATATGATACTTATGAATTTTTATGATTATGAATTGTTTGATATGAGCTGATAGTCGGATTAAAAAAGTTTGCAAAAAAAAATCCAGTTTGAAAATTGAATTATATATAACAATATAGATTAAAACTTACATACTAAAAAAAAAAAAATAAAATATTAAAAAAAAACAATAGCAAGATTTCACATAACTGAAGGTTTTGGGAGTCTGTGCTTCAGATGAAAGTCTAGAGAGTCATAATTGTACTGTCCTAAATTTGAGATTAAGTCATTAGTATGAGAATCACAACTAGTGTAAAACCTGTTTGTGAGCTTTAATGCAAATTCACGGAATGTGGGAGTTTTGGCTTCGGCATGAACTTTATCATTAGACACGAAGTCGTCCCATTTGATTCCAAGTATTTGTCTAAGAAGTTTATTTTGGAAGGTCTCCAACTTTTTGAAGTTAGTTTTGGCACAATTAATAAATATCGGACATGCATAAGCTATTATTGGGCGAATTATGGCCTTGTAAATTCTTATTTTGGAATCGATCGAGACTCCTGAATTTCTTTTGAGGAGAGAATAAAGTGGCGAGTAAGCAATTGATTTTGCTTTACTTAAGACCACGTTAATGTGATGCTTAAAGAGAAGTTTAGTGTCTAAATAGACTCCGAGATATCGGACATGACTTTTCCAGGTGAGTGAGATATTATCGAGGACAATCTGGTCATTTTGGAATTTTTGAATCATTTTTGTTGATCTCGTGAAGATAATGAATTCTGTCTTATTGTCATTAAGGAAGATTTTCCAGTTTTGGAAAAAGCTTTTAAATGCCTTAAGACCAGAGACTAATTTCTGTTTGATGAATGAGAATTTCGCTGAGTCAGCTTCGATGAAATATGCAGTGTCGTCAGCGAACAATGCTAATTCGCCATCAGACGGTATTGGTATGTCATTTATGAAAAGATTAAATAGGTGAGGAGCCATAACTGAGCCCTGAGGCACTCCAGCAAGAATCCTAAATATGAATGAATGTGACTTGTTAACTGACACGAATGCTTTCCTGTCTTTAAGAAATGAGATAATTAGTTTTTTAAAATACTTATTCAAAAAAGAAAAGAAAATTAAATTGATTTTACTAAATCTTGAGATTAATAATAAATCCATTAGATTAATCTTAAATCTTTAGATTTAATTCAAAATTTTCAATCATTAAAATTAAATCTGATGGATTAAATTTAAATATTTAAGATTAAAAAATAAATCTTTAAGATTAAAAAATAAATCTTTAAGATTAAAAAATTAATCCTGAAGATTTAAAAATTTGAATCAATGCAAAAAACGAAATTCAGTAAAATCAAAGAAATTAGAAGCAATTGTCAACCTCTTTTAACTTTCTTTGGCAAGTCGCATAAATATAAAATTTTAGTTCCATCCGGCGTAATTCTCTGTGGTATAGCAATCGATTTCTTTAGCTTCTGTTTATTCATCAATGGCAAGGTTGAATATTTGACATTATCAGTTTCCTTCTCATCACAATTGTTATTCCCATCTGACTCATCTTTCGTCAATGACTCATTTACATTATTTGCAGTATCAATGGGATTGTTATTATTAATATTATTGCTCGTGCATGTTGACTCATTCATTTTGGTTTTATTTGCCTTCTTCGGGGACTTTTTACATTCAAACGACTTTTTAAGGAACGATAGAGATCTATTATTAGAACTTTTCTTTGTCTTATCGCCTTTTTCGTCTACACACGGCAACTCTTCTTTTCCATTCACCCGAATCATGTTCTTCTTATCATTCTCAGTCATTATTCCAATTTTTATATTATTACTTATGTCAATTGCTGTTTCTATGTCTTCTTCATCCGCTGCCTCACTTCCGATTTCGTAAATTTCTTGTTCTGTCTTCTTTGACTTATTTTTTCCTTTTAACGGTGACTTTTTAGCACTCAACTTCTTATTGAAATTTTTAGAATATTCAATCTCACTTTCGACATTGAGTAACGTCTTAATCTGATCTGGATGCTTTTGCTTGGTTATTGTCGATAAGCATGCGGGTGAATTTGTGATATGATCTGGACATTGAGGACTATAAATTTCCGATAATTGAATTGAATTCCTAGCACCAGTTTTTGATGGAATACAATCGCAACATGCTGTTGGAGATGTTAATGTATTGGACCGTTGATGACGACGTCGACGACGACTTATTGTTGACAATTTTGTATCCGATAATGACGAAGCAGGACGATCTATAAATGATATTTGGTTTGAGTTAATTCTTCGTTTTTTTTTCAAGTGGTTCTTCTACATTTCATTTCTTTAGTACCAAACAAACAAATTATAATAATAATGATTAAATGATAAATGAACAATAAATTGTGAGTTAACAAGACTATGAAAAAAAATAGGAAATGATAAAGGAAAATGCTTGTGGATAATTCGAGAGGGAATAAACGAGCGTGAGTGTGTTAATAATTTTAGTTTTTTTTAGATTATTAATTAAAAAAATTAAGGATTAAATCAAACCAAAACCTAGCTATATAAATCGTCCTGCTTAGTACAATTTCCATAACCCAATTTTCTTTTTTTATTTTATTTTTTTATCTCATAAAATTATGACTTAATCAGGCATTAAAATTCAACAAAGTCATTAACTTTATGATGATTAAATTAATTCATTTAGCAAAAGAAGAAGTTTAGTGTGTTAAACAGAGGAAAGCACAAATTAAGGATAAATGTCTACAAATATACACATAAGATGCTACATATGTATGCGAATTTAATTAATTTTTTTTATGAATATATGAAGCATGCTCGACAAAGCCATTAATCCAAAAAAAAAACATCCAAAACAATAAACTACATACCATCACGAACATCACCGGCCTCTATTTCCCAAACTTCATTAGCCAACGAGTCAAGACCTTCATTTTGAGATAAAGCCTTGGAATTTCCGTAACCAGCTTGATTATTTGTTGCTTTTGTTGTACGCCAACCGTTCTTAGAAAAATTATTTAAATTTGCACTTGGATCGCTAAGTCGTCGTTGATGTTTTTGATTATAGCACTCATCTAAATCATCTTCACATTCGGAATCAAACATGTCTGTCATGCAGAAGCCTGGTTCAGATGTTGGAGTTTCGATGCCACTACCTTTTGGTTTTGTAACTGCCATTTCTGCAAAACCTTTATTTCCTGGACCTTTCATACGAACAAATTCACAACGTGTCTGCGGTGCTGAATTAAACAGTCCAAAAGTCATTCGTTGTGCCATTTTTGAGCTTAAACTACTTTGCCGTGCATCATAAACCTTCTTGAGAGCATCATAACGTATTGATCCGAGAAATATTACACCTTGAATGCTACCATCATGATCTTTTGCGACAAGTTCCACACAAACCATTTCACCATCACGTACTAAGATGTCACTAAAAACTTCATCAAAATTATCGACCATAAAACAAATGTGTGGATAAGTAATCTCCTCAGATTCACCCTTTGAATCCATTTTTCGTCTCGATGGACTTGCATAAACTCTTTGAGAGTGTCTTTTAAGTATTTGAAGCTCTTTTGGTGATGTTCTTGTACAAATTGCAAGCGTCAAATAATAATCAAATTGATGAATGACTAAATTTAAGTAAACTGTCTCTTCCCAATCAACGTCAGGGTCGCCTACAGGAATTTTCTTTGAATCCTTTCTAAATACTTCAATCTCATCCTCATACTTTGGCTTACTACGACTACTTTCCTTAATATACTTTTTTCTAACGAAAAATAGAAGATCATCAGAGTCAATTGCTGCTTTTTGATGATTTTGGAATAGAAAATGTCTAACGAAAATTTCAGTCCATTGCGTATTTCCCTGAAGCACAACGAATCCTGAATCTATGGAGAAAATGTGAATAATTAGGGGTTGGAGGTGAAAAAAAAGAAAAATCAATAATTTTGTCGACAATGTGAAAATGACATTTTTATTTACCATCCTTCATTAAATTTCTCATTTCCTTTGTCCTTTGGAAGTTTATATCCTCTAATAGTTGCATTAATGGCGATATTTTCATCATAACTCCTTTCAAATCCATTTTTTCTTGACTATTTCACAATATGCCTTTTTGTCTTGAAAAATCAATTCAATTCTCACAGCCACAATGATTTCTTCAAATATTTCTTATCATTTGTGTTCTTTTGTTTATAACTATGGTGTTTTTAGCTTAAATTAACTTTACATTACTAAGAAAATCTTATTTTATAAAAATTTTCCACTTTTATTTGATTTCTCTTTTGTTCAATTCAAATAATGTATATTTAGAGGGGAACTCGACTTTTTTCGTATCAAGCATGAACATCAAGTCCTTGGGATTGTGTAAATTAAAGCGTTTTTGATGAGAAACTGCGTATATAATTGTTTAATTGGGTAATTAAATTTTTAGTTGAAACTATGTGTAACGGCCTTTAAAAATTTAAATTTTTAACGGTTTTCAAAAATTTAAATGAACTGAAATGAAATGAACTTGTAAGTTTTACTGAACAATTTTATTTTTTTAAAGATAAATTTTTATTTGCTTAATATCTTGAATTTATTATTTAATAAAATTGTATAACATAGTTATAGACAGTAGAATCACACATAAAGCAAAACGTTAAGTTAATTGCATTTCTTTCTCAATAAATTGATAAATTGAATTGTTTACAAACATTTTGACCGGTGAGTTGTGAAATAAATCTTTTAATTGCAGTTATTAAAGCTTAAATAAATCTCTACTAGCTTTTAGAGACTTAATAATATTCTATTTAATAACTTACATTATTTAATACAGTACAAATTAGATCCAGTGATCTTCAGCCATGGAATTGGAATGTCAATTTCAAATAAAGAACTATACATTTAAAAAGAATGGACGTAATGAGTCAGGGTATTCATGTCAAGTCAAGAATGTAACTTACAATCCAGCATTACAATCAATTAAAATAATTGGCAATCATCAAGAACTTATGACTAATTTAAATGTTGTTGGAATATCATTTAACAACATTAAGAATTTGACTAAAATTCCATATGGATTAACTAAAGTCTTCCCGAACTTGATATATCTCCAGATTAATAGATGTGGACTAACAAGTTTGACTAAACGAGATCTTATTGGACTTGAGCATTTAAAGGGATTGTGGCTACCTGAAAACAACATCGTTTCATTGGAAGCTGATGTATTTGAAAATTGTCAAGGCATTCGTTTCCTTTGCTTCAATAAGAATAAATTGAAATTTATTGACAGTGATATTTTCAAGCCATTAAAGCACTTGACTGATGCCAATTTCTGCGAAAATACTTGCATTGATAAGAATTATTTGGAAGGAAATCAGGATCAATTTAATGAATTAATGATGGAAATTATGACCAAGTGTCAAAAGACAACAGCCAATGGAAATGATATTGATGAATCTAAGCTGGAAATAATGTATTTGAAGAAAGAAATATCTCAACTTAAAGCTCACTGTGCATCACTTGAAAATAAAATTAAGGCATTGGAAACACAACAGAATGGAAGTGGAAGTGTCATCTCGCGTTTAAATGTGTTGGAACGAGTCATGTCTGACATACAAATTCGTATGACAATGGTGCAGGATCTGTAAACTAAAATTAAGTACTCAACGGCTACCTAAAATTTGAAAATTAACGAACAAATGGAATTTAAAAATTAACGGGTTGGAAAATTTTTTGAAAATTAACTCAATTTTAACAGTTTTTTAAATACGTAAAATTAACGATTTTTTGGCATTATAAAATTTTAACTGAATCAAATTAACCAATGATATTATGAATTAATTTTAAAAAAACGTTACAATTTCTATAAAAGCATGAAAATATTAAAAAATTATACAGCGAGTATTTTCCAAAAAAATATTTTAATGATCCAAGAAATCTTTATTCGGTGCTATAAGTAAACAATTAATACATCAATGTTTCGTATATTATGTTATGTTGTTAAGTAAGTCGAGGTTACAACTGATTTTACATATATTAAGTCATTCAGAAATTTTTTATATAAAGATTCTTAAGTAATGATGAAAAAAAAGCAATAAGAAATGATATTAAAAAAATGTTATAAGTAAGTGCCTTAACTTATGTTTCCAACCTTAATAAAAGCGCATAAAATTTTATCAAAAACCTTTTTACTTCTTCTTCTTTGAATTTGCCGAATATGGAGGCGTATTATAAAATTTGCGATCCTTGCGCGTAAATTTGAACGATGGTGTGCCTGAAAGATTATCTGAACATGTTAGAAAATTTCCCGTAATTAAAAAAAAATATTTATTAGATTATTACCTGAATAGAATTTACTGCCATAATTATCAATTGCCTTTTTATGTTCTTGTGCTGTGACCTGATCAAGCACAATAAATTTACTCCAATATTCAGTTGGAATGTTGAGCAGGCTAAACATAACAGAATATTGAATTTGAGTTTCAGCAAAAACTGTGTGCTGATCAGGATTAACAGATGAATATCCAATAATTGTAGGTCCAAAAATTTTAGCAAAATTTGTTAAAGGCATTTTAACATCAGGACATTCAGCAATTCGTTGGAAGTGAAGAATAAGGAAGGCTAATGTGTCACGATTAGCTTGTGGAAGTTTTTCAACGGCACGATAAACATCCTTATTGACATTCTCATCGTCATCAGTTGGTATTGTTTGTGCTGCATTTGAAAATGTCGTCCATAAAGCTAATGGAATTAATGGCTCACTCAGAGAACGTAAAAAGTCTTTAACACAACCGCAGAGTACATGAACATCAATCTCTTGTAAATTTGGAATTCCATTGTTCTTTAAGAATTTCTCTTTTAATGCTTTAACATCACGATCACTTCCACTAACACGATATAGACCGGCTTCATTTAATCCTCTTGTTTCAATCTCATTAACACAATGTACAATTAATGCTGGAACCATTGGAGCAATGCTTGGTGAATATTCAGAGATTGTTCCTAAGAATCTTGGTGTTTTTACAGCATTTGGTGTCGTATTTTGTGGTAAGCATGCAACGTTAAATCGATCACGACAATCTTGATGAATACATGTGCGACATTCAGAGCATTTTAAGCCAACAGAACCAAAACGAATTTTCTTTGAACAATGTCCACAGGATTCTGGTTTAAGGAATGTCTTGGATGTAAAATGATGTGGTTTTCCATTAATTGTTCCTGTCTTCTTCTTAACTGTAGCATAAAGTTCCTCATGAAGATTATTAATATCATTTAAAGTCGGTGCTGATGGCGTGAAATATTTTTGTTTTGGCAAATTATGAATTTGTGGCGTTGGTGTCTTCATTGGCGTCTTAAATTCTTCTTGTTCGATAATCTTTTTATTTTGAGGTGTAGCCCCATAATACTGATTAAGATGCTCGTCAGATGATGTCATTGGAACTGGTTCAATTGATGCCTCAGCAATTATCGGTTCATATTTATTTGCAGGAATTGTCAACTTTGTTTGTGTTACAATTTTATCATTTGGTCCAAAATCCATTAAACTCAATCGTGTACTACGACGTTTATCACTACTCATTCGATTTTTATTGCTGACATTAAGGATGTTACTGTTATTAAGTGATGGACGATGTTTTTTCCATTTTTGTGGTACATGTGCGACAGGTTTTGGATCGAGAATATCATCACCAGATTGTGTGAGAGATAAGTCGGACAGGAAAGATCCAGTTGAGTTAATGTCATTAAATTCTTCCTCGTCAATTTGATGATTTGATTTACGCTTTTTAGCAAATGTACTTAATACTTGCAAATGTTTTCGCGTTTCATCTTTCATCGTATTATCGTTAATCAACAATGTTCTTAACGAATCGAGTTTTGTTTCAAGTTGTGCCTTCTCATTTTCAGCATCTCGCCTTGCTTTTCTTTCCGTTTCAAGCAATTTGCGAGCATAATTTAATTTTCGTTCAATTGAGATTGTTTGTTGGGTTTGTTGATCTAATTTTCCTTGAATATCCTGAGCTTCATCAACCATACGCTGATAATCATGCTTTATTAATTCAAATTGATGGAGAAATATCAGGAATTCTGGGATATTAACAAAAAGGATAAAAACATTCGTTTATTTTTTTAAAAAACATTCAAACAAATTTGTTATTTATTGATTTACTCACTTTCTTCAGCTCCACCTCCGCTTAATTCTTTTTGGCATCTCATTAAGTCATCAAACTTAGCTAATGCTGATAACGTAGACATCGTTAAAACTATAAATTACAACTAAATTAATAAAAATTTCTCACGGCTACGACGTCTCTTAAAAATCCGTTAAAAATAATCTCCAACCGACTTTGTCATTCGAAATTTAAATTTTTGACAACCGTTAAAGCAAATTTATTAATTGTTACTGTTTAGCTAGTATTCGTTATTTTCTCAAGTTTCTTTAATAAACAATGATATTTTGAGATTATTTCTCATTCTTAAAATTTAGAAAATTAAATATAATGAAAATATTTTTTAAAAAATTGCTTCAAAAATTAACGACTTTTCAAAAATTTGAATTTTTATTATAAATGCTGTTTTCCCCTCAGTTTTTCCCCCTACTTCATCAACCATGCTTTAAATAATCAAAACAAAAGGAATATTTTTTTAAAAAATTAAAATTAATCAAATTAAGCAGGTAAAAAATGAGTAGGAACAGTACATTTGAGTCCATTGGATGCAGTCCATGGATATGTAAACAAATGAAGAAATTAGGCCTGAAATCACCTACAGAAATTCAAGAAAAGTGTATTCCAGAAATTGTAAGTAAAAAAAAATTGCATTAAAAATGTGAATTTAATTTAATTCCTTAAAATTCATACAGTTAGAAGGAAGAGATTGCATTGGAGCTGCAAAAACTGGATCTGGAAAGACATTTGCGTTCTGTCTTCCAATTTTACAGAAATTAGCAGAAGAACCTACACACAATTTTGCCTTAGTTTTAACTCCAACACATGAATTAGCTTATCAAATATCTGAGCAGTTCCTAGTTGCTGGACAGCCAATGAATTTGAGAGTTTGTGTAATTTCTGGTGGAACTGATCAGATCCAAGAAAGCCTAAAACTTCAAAATCGTCCACACATAATTGTAGCTATGCCTGGTCGTTTAGAAGCTCACTTAACTGGATGTAATACATTGTCATTTGAATCTATTAAATTCCTTGTCATCGACGAAGCTGATCGAGTTCTTAGTGGAAGTTTTGATGAAGCACTGACAGTCATTGAAAGATTCCTTCCAAAAGAACGTCAAAATTTGTTCTTTTCAGCCACAATGAAGGACTTTTTGAAACAGTCAAGTCTATTTCCAATAGCTGATAATGTCTTTGAATGGTCAGAAGATACAACAATTAAAACTGTTGATACACTAGATCAACGATATGTGCTATGTGCTGATTATGACCGAGATATGGTGCTAGTTGAAGTTATTAGATCTTATAAGGAAGACAATCCAGACTCAAATGTCATTATATTCACAAATAAGAAGAAGTAAGTGACAATTTTTAAAAATTAATTCAATTCTTTAATCCTTTGTGAATTTTTAGGGATTGTCAAGTGCTGTCAATAGCTCTAAACTCAGTTGGATTAGATAATGTCTGTTTACATGGATTTATGCGACAAAAGGAACGAGTTGCAGCATTAAGCAAATTTAAATCAAATATTGTGAGAATTTTAATAGCAACAGATGTAGCAAGTCGTGGACTCGACATTCCTAATGTACAACTCGTCCTAAATCATCGACTTCCAAAATTCACAAATGAATACATCCATCGTGTAGGCAGAACAGCTAGATGTGGACGAAAAGGTCTTGCAATATCAATTTTTAGATTTCCAAGAGATTTAGAATTTCTAGCTGAAATTGAAGGCTTAATTAATACAAAACTCAAAGAGCATTTAATTGATCAACGACTTGTTGAGAGAATCTTCATGCAAGTTAGTGTAGCTATTCACGAAGCCGAAACAAAAGTCGATAATGATGATTTTGATGAACGAATTGAAAATTATCGAAAGAAAAGATGGATTTTAGAAGGCAAAGATCCCGACGAGGAAGAAGCAAAATGGCAAAAAGAAATTAAACGTAGAATAAAGGCACGAAAAGAAGCACGTAAACTTGAAAGACAAAGTAACAATAAAAATGATAAGCCAAAAATAGCAGTCGAAGACGACAGGTTTAAAAATGTTGAGGAAAAAAAGAAAAAATTCAAAAAATTAGACTTAACGAGAAAAGATTTTAAACTGAAAAAGACTCTTCCAAGTTCAGCTGATTTAGCAAAAGCTGTAAAGAATTCGAAATCCTCGAAAAAGCAAAAATCAGCTAAATAATATCAACATACATACTTCAAGTTCATTATTGTGTATTTTGTATTTTTATTGAGTTTTGTATAAATCTTGCATCATCTTTTTTTTTTCTTAATAAAAAAAAATTCATCATACAAATTACTAAGTTTCTAATGCTTAGTCGTCTAATAGTAAAAATAATTCATAAATTAATAATATGATCTTGTTATTGAACAATAGTTCCTTAATCTTTTTTTAATCTATTTTTGGCTGCTATCAGTCCAAAAAAAAGCATAATCTATAGTATACATAATTATTTTATAAAAACAAATGCATCATATGTAAGGTATGAGAAGGTCAATATCACGTTGAATAAGAAAAAAAAAAACAGCATAACTAGCTTGCAAATTCATTAATTTAATCCACAATCTTCATCGTTAGTAATGCGTCTTCAGGTAAAACTTCGAGGAAAGCTTTTGTTCCATCATTAAATGGATAGCAAATTGTTCCATCAATAACTAAGCCTGTAATCAGATAAGAAAGTTCAGACATTAATAAATCTTATTCATTAATAAAATATTTATTTTTATAATTAACTTACTTGCATCAAAACATCGACTTTTCACGTACAAGTTTTGAGAGAAATCACGCGATTCAAAACCTACGACAATAACAAGGAAAAAAATAATAATTAGTTAGAATCGAATTTTAATCCTTTAAAAAAGTTAATTTTCTTACCTTTTGGATTAGGCCACACTCCAACACAAATTTGTTCTCTTATTGAATAACATAATCGTGGATCGTCTGTGAAATAAAGTCACACATTAGCATTCATAAATTACAAAAGTTAGACAAAACAGTTTCATAATCTTATCTATTTTGGACGCTCATTTGCCTTTATAGTCCAAATAACTTAATTAATAGGTTATTCTTCTATTTATGAAGGGTTTAGAAAGCTTTTTTTGGCATTTAACGATTTTTAAAAATTCAAATTTTTAGAATTTTAAACGGTCTTAAAAATTCAAAACTTAACGATTTTTACGAATTCAAAAAATTCTAAAATGCTAGAATGAATTTCAAAAAATTTAACCGTTTAAAAAATTTCAAAAAAAATCTTGAACTGAACTGATTTGAACTCAAATTTACTGAACGATCGATTAATAATTTCAAAAATAAAATAACCGTTAAATTAGTTCCCCAACTACGCAGCAAATTCCGAGCATTGAAGCTGTTTAAAGAACATTTATTTACTTACCAGGCTCAAATACCAGCTGTTCATTATAAGTTTCAGAAATAGCTTCTGCATTAAGGCCATTCAAGTCGAGTTTGGAGCCACTTTTAAGAATTTTCAGCAAGTCTTCAACATTCTTTTTAGACAATCGATTAATAGATGTATGCCAACTAGTTGAGCCAGTTCCTGTAGATACACACAATCCTGAACTCTTTGTTTTTGTGATTGTTTGTGATGAACTCGGTCTGATGTGGAGATGAGACACTCGTGCTGATAACGTTTCTCCAATAAAAACCTTTAATTACACACAAAAAAAGAAATAAGTAATGTAAAGTATTAAGAGTGTGAATAACATATCAACAATTATCATGTAGACAAAATATAATATTTGATATTTTTAGACTTGATACTAGGTATCATGATTATTCTTATTTTTATATAAAATTATCTTTTACGCAGATGGATATTAACGTATTGGGTTATTCCAAAATCTTATCAGATAATTATTTATCAATTATTGATTCCTTAATTCTACTGGTTTTTTTTAATCTCATAAATCGTATGACAATATTTTTTTTGGAAGGAAGGACGCGTCGACAAAAAAAAAAAGAGAGAGATGATTTATGAACACAAAAGAAAAAAAATAAAAACTCAATGAAATAATCTCAGCTTAACTACGTCAAATCATGCGGAGTAAGTAAAATCATCTTATCAATCTGATGAGACCCCCAATCATAAGTTAATAATAAACAGCAACAAGGAATGAATTTTAATACGAAAAATATTTTTGCGTTTAAAAAAAAACTTCTAAAAATAGCCTTTACATACCTCATTAAGTGCTAAATAAGGCAACATACGTTTTGTTGCTTTTGTTTTCTTTCCAGGATGATAAGCACCTCCATTAATTTGATCCAATAATGTCGGTTCTGTTACAATTAATTCTTTATGTTCCACTGGCGCCGGATTAAATTCATGTAAATCAAAAGGTTTTGGAGCATCGCCATTGAACTTTAGTAGTGTAATTCTTATACGTGATCTATGCATCCAATCAAATTCACCTTTAATAATTTTCTTAACAGCATCACTGACATCTGATGTGTATTGTTTTGGTAACATTAAACGACCCTCCGATCGCAATGGATCTGAATTAAATCCAACAATTGGGACGGAATTTTCAACAAAAAATGGTGTGGCACGCGATGCAGCTAATAAAAATGTTCCATCGCCACCAACAGGCACAATTAAATCAGTCCATCGTAATAATTCCTTATTAATTGTAATTCGATTGACAACCTTCACTTCAACACCCATTTCCTTAAAGCTATCAACAACCTTACGTTCTACAGTTTTATGCAAATTATGATAATACATAAGTGATGCATAATCAGTTCCTCGTAGCCGAATTTTCTCTTCCAATTGATTTTCATCTAAATTTGGCTGTCTTAACTTCTCAAACTCATATCGCGTGAGTTTTGTCACAATCAGAACCTTCTTGATGCGCAATTTGTTGTTCTTGGCATGCGAATGAAATGAATGATTATTGACATATGTTGACTTGTTATGAGTAGCATTGTAAACAGGATAATTGTAATTTGATGTTAAAAGTGCTTGTGTCGTTGCCCTTTTAGCATTTCTGCGGAAACCTAGAATGTGAAAATTTCTCGATTAATATTATTCAAAAATTATTTTGTTTTTGCTTTTTTTTAATTGTTTAAAAAATATTATAGGCATGTGGATGAGTTTGATTGCTGTTTAGCTTAATAATTTATAAATAAAAAATAATAATACTGTAATTATCATCACTAAGTGCTTCAATGTCAAAAAATAATCACCAGAGGATTTAAAAAATTTTTTTATCTATTAAATCTATATTTAATTTGGTATGGGAAAACCCAAAAAAAATGATATAATAAAAAAAAAGTCATGGATATGATCCTCATGTAATTCCATTAATTAAACGATGATATGATAAGAGATATATTGTGTCTTAAAGGATCACAATCGAACCGCATAGCAATGAGAAATTTTCCCATGACGTGAATTTTAAAATAAATCGTAAATCTACACTAATTCTGGAACGTAATTGAACAATGAATTTAATTTTTATTTTTTTTGGAGGCTCGACGAAGACTGTATGAGTAAACACAATACAGAAGATTATGCAAGCACGGGGGAGGTCAAGACTATATTTTTTTCGATTATTCTCTTAAGTACCCTAGTAATTGCTTCTAATTTACATACATCTATGTATTCCTCAATTGATAAATCATCATTTGTCGAGAGTAAAGAAAAACAACATTCTCAGACCTGATAACATACAGATGAATTTTTAGGAGAGAGGCAAATAATATTTTTCTTTAGTGGAAGATGTTTTATTTTTTTAATTTATTTATTGGGATAAGGCTTGTGTGTCACACTTTTTTCAGAGATTCTCTGAGAATTGATGACTTTTGTGAGCACTTTGGGATTGACTGAATGGAATTTTTCCCTGAATTTATAACGTTTTTTTCTTGATTTTGAATTTTGTAAGAAATTTTAGAAAATTTGAATTTTTGAAAGTCGCTAAATTTTGAGTTTCAATAAACCATAAAAATTTGAATTTTTGAAAGTCGTTGATTTTTGAATTTCAATAAAAATTTGAATTTTTGAAAGTCGTTGAAGTTTAAAAAAAGTTTTAAACTTCAATTTTGAATGTTCTAAAATCGTTAAAACTGTAAATTTAAATAATTGAATCAATATATATATATGAGGTCATATAAGAAAATGACCGTTAAATTTTGAAAAATTTACTAACACCATCAAAACTTTCCATACCGGAAACAATGGAAAATTTTGATAGTGTTAGTTTTGTTTGGGGCGATTTTGGGGCGGACTCTGTTCATATGACCTCATATATATATATTGAATTGAATTATTTCAAATTCAAAATTTTGAAATACGTTATAAATTTTAATTATTCTCATTTTAGTTAATCATTAAAATGACCACTTGTAGAATTCACCTAAAAATGTCATTTTTGTCAACAACAAACTGTTGCATTGCCAGAAATTCGCTTTATTTCACGTAATTTTCTGTCCCTAATTTTTTCATTTTCAGATAGAAAATGCGTAAAGTTAAAAATAAAATGAAAATGAATAAAAAACAGCAGCTCATGTCAAAAATCTTCTTGTTGTTCCTTATTTTTTTCATTTTATCAACAAAGACAATTTGTGAATGTTCAAGCTTTTTCCATGATAGAAAAATTTGAGTATTACACAACTTTTCCATTTATTCACTGTCGCATTAATCACAAGTTTTATCAATATTTCGTACCTTATCAACAATCACATAATTCATTAAGAAAAAAAAGAGGAATTTTTTTTAAGAAGAACAAGTGTAATCATATTGGCATTGACTCTAAAAGAGATTTACACTCGGATAGAAACTCGATGATGATGATGACAATGAGAACCGGCGATTGTGTAAATTTTTAAGAGCAACAAAAACTTTTTTCTATTCACTTTTTATTTATTTAATTTAGCACGATGTATGCAGGCTTAATTAAGAAACTTGCACCAGCTAAACTCTACAGCCTGTATATTATATAAAGCACTTGAATTGAGGCAAAAATTGCTCTCATTTTAATTTTTTTATATTTTTTTTTTCTTTTCTTTTCTATAAAGTGTATTTGCACGATTGATAAGAACGTATGGGATGATGACTTCCAATTTCATGTATTCACTAACCGCACATACAGTAAGGTACAAATTGGAAGTAAATTTAGACGAAATTCTCGTAAAAGTTGAGAACGAACAGGCAAACATAACAAAATTTTACATGTGAAGGATTTTTTTTTCGCATAAATATTGAACAAAAAATAGACTTAAAATTACCTGCGAGGACAACTGTTGTGAATATTCTATTCGATCGTTGCATTGCACTCATTTTTATCTCTTTTTTTTCTACACTTTAATTCACAAAGATTTCTTTTTATTTTTTTGTTTTAACTTTTTTTGATGATTTTTTCTTTATTTACTTTTTGTTGATATCTTTTGCACCTTTTATTTTTATGATTTCCTTAATTTCTGATTATTTTCAAGTGTTTTTAAAGCGATTGATTTTAAAATTGAAATATTTTATTTGTTAATTAAATTTTCTTGTTTACATCTCGGTTAACTTTTCTTTTCAAAGTTTACTCACTAACTAACTTGAGAACTCGTTTTTATAAAGAGAATATAGACATCAATATATACACAAAAGTCTTCTTTTTATACGCCCTTGTTGCAAATTCATGATTACTCACGTAGCACAAATACATTGTTTAAATTTGTTATCAACGTTGAATGGATTAAGTTAATTTTTAATTATAATTCATGGAAATTCCCCTTAAATCCTTTCTTTTTCGTCATTTGTTAGTGTTTGTTGTTAACGTGGAAACTTTAAGATCAAAATTTTTTTAGAAACGGAAAATTTATGAAAAATTTGAATTTATAAAATTCGTTTAAAATCCTAAATTTATAATTTATCTAAACTTCCAATAAATTTCAAAGACAAATTGTTTTGCTTATTACAAAATAGAAAATAGCTACCATGGCCTATCATATTCTGAAAATAAAGATTTGTTAAAATTTGACAAATAAAATTTAAATCTTTAACTTGATTCTTAGCATCTTTTGAATATTTTTATTTAAAATTTTGAGGTTTTTCATTGAGGCAATAATCGAATCATTTTTAACTTCCACGCATAGCGTGCAAGTTATTGTATTCACGTAAGTTGCAAAATTTCACTTTTTTTGATTTTGTGAGCAAACGGAAGCACCAATCATGACGTTTTTGGTCTCGTTCGATTGGTAATTTGAATATCTATCACTTAAAGCATGTTTAGTTCCGGTCACTTCCGTTGTGTTGGAACTAGACGCAAAAAACCGTTAAAAATCCATACTTTTGTATGGAAAATTTTTCAGGGAAGCAATTTTTAAGAATTTCTTCTATTTGATTCGATAGATCGTACCAAAAAACAAAATTGTGCTGAATAAAATCTGGACTTTATGTCCATTAAGTGACCTAAAAATGCCAAAACTGCAAATTTTGCAACAGTTGCGTGGTTTTTGGATACAGGCCAGATTTTAACTGTTGGTAATGATAAGTGGCATAAAATTAAAGTTTAACATAAGAGCTACAAAAAATATAGAGCAATTTTTCCTGAAAATGCTTCTGTAAAAAGTTATAACATCATAAAGATTGACAAAAAATCTAAAATAGAAATTTTCGAGTTTACCATCTTCATCTAACTTTTTTGAGAAGTTTTTGGTACCAAAATGTGCGTCTCGATGAGTAGATTAATAATATACAGAAATTTTCTGATTTAAAGGCCATTAAAGGGGTCAAAAAGCCAAAAAACTGATTTTTAGGACCCAAAAAATTTTTTTTTCGAAAAACATTTTTTCCATGCTTGTTGGTCTTTAAACATCATTTTAGATCATTTTTTACCAAAAAAAGTAAAATTTTTACACATTTTTTTAACTTCCACGCATAGCGTGCAAGTTATTGTATTCACGTAAGTTGCAAAATTTCACTTTTTTTGATTTTGTGAGCAAACGGAAGCACCAATCATGACGTTTTTGGTCTCGTTCGATTGGTAATTTGAATATCTATCACTTAAAGCATGTTTAGTTCCGGTCACTTCCGTTGTGTTGGAACTAGACGCAAAAAACCGTTAAAAATCCATACTTTTGTATGGAAAATTTTTCAGGGAAGCAATTTTTTTTTTAAGAATTTCTTCTATTTGATTCGATAGATCGTACCAAAAAACAAAATTGTGCTGAATAAAATCTGGACTTTATGTCCATTAAGTGACCTAAAAATGCCAAAAACTGCAAATTTTGCAACAGTTGCGTGGTTTTTGATACAGGCCAGGATTTTAACTGTTGGTAATGATAAGTGGCATAAAATTAAAGTTTAACATAAGAGCTACAAAAAATATAGTAGCAATTTTTCCTGAAAATGCTTCTGTAAAAAGTTATAACATCATAAAGATTGACAAAAAATCTAAAATAGAAATTTTCGAGTTTACCATCTTCATCTAACTTTTTTGAGAAGTTTTTGGTACCAAAATGTGCGTCTTGATGAGTAGATTAATAATATACAGAAATTTTCTGATTTAAAGGCCATTAAAGGGGTCAAAAAGCCAAAAAAACTGATTTTTAGGACCCAAAAAATTTTTTTTTCGAAAAACATTTTTTCCATGCTTGTTGGTCTTTAAACATCATTTTAGATCATTTTTTACCAAAAAAAGTAAAATTTTTACACATTTTTTTAACTTCCACGCATAGCGTGCAAGTTATTGTATTCACGTAAGTTGCAAAATTTCACTTTTTTTGATTTTGTGAGCAAACGGAAGCACCAATCATGACGTTTTTGGTCTCGTTCGATTGGTAATTTGAATATCTATCACTTAAAGCATGTTTAGTTCCGGTCACTTCCGTTGTGTTGGAACTAGACGCAAAAAACCGTTAAAAATCCATACTTTTGTATGGAAAATTTTTCAGGGAAGCAATTTTTAAGAATTTCTTCTATTTGATTCGATAGATCGTACGAAAAAACAAAATTGTGCTGAATAAAATCTGGACTTTATGTCCATTAAGTGACCTAAAAATGCCAAAAACTGCAAATTTTGCAACAGTTGCGTGGTTTTTGATACAGGCCAGGATTTTAACTGTTGGTAATGATAAGTGGCATAAAATTAAAGTTTAACATAAGAGCTACAAAAAATATAGAGCAATTTTTCCTGAAAATGCTTCTGTAAAAAGTTATAACATCATAAAGATTGACAAAAAATCTAAAATAGAAATTTTCGAGTTTACCATCTTCATCTAACTTTTTTGAGAAGTTTTTGGTACCAAAATGTGCGTCTCGATGAGTAGATTAATAATATACAGAAATTTTCTGATTTAAAGGCCATTAAAGGGGTCAAAAAGCCAAAAAACTGATTTTTAGGACCCAAAAAATTTTTTGTTTCAAAAAAATAAAGACAGTGAAAATTTTACGAAAAATCTAATTTTTTTTCCCCTTATTTCTTTCTTACCATTTTTATCTTTTCAATATATTTGAAATTGCACTTTTGAGAGAAGTCTTGGATAGGGTAGGGGGGTTGTGGACGAGCTGTGCGGAACGAAACGAAGTGGAGCAAGCATCATGCGAAGCTTCAATGAAATTTTTCTTTTGAAATTTCTCAAAAGTGCAATTTCATATACACTAAAATCGACTCAATAGTATATATAATAATACGTATTAAAAGTATGATACTTTAACATAAAAATTAGAAAACTATAACCAATATAATCAACATAATATTCTTTGTTTCGAAATAAATATAATGAAATGTACCATATATATTAAATTTAGACACGTTTTTAACGTTAATAAAAAAACAGTAATCTATAAAAGAAATATTTTATGCATGTACTCCAAGTTATTGTAAGGTGGCGTGGAAGTTCGTGGCTTTCTATGTAAGTCGTGTTTTTTATTTTTTGAAATCAATTTAAATAACTGTATTCAACCAAAACTTAACGTTTATAGCTTTTTCAAAAATCCATGCGAAGTTCAATTTATCTCCGTAAGACTAGTCATTTCACTCACACTCAATAGAACAACTTCTCAAATTTCAATGATACGATTAATATATTAATATCAATATCTAGATTTCCATAAATTTTTCATGCACAAAACTTGCATAAGAAATTTCATAATACTCAGTTCAACATTTGGTTCTTCTTTTAATCTGGATCTTTAGGATTACTAAAATCATAATCGAAAATGATTTTCTGTAAATTTCCCAAGCCTTGAAAATTAAATTCATCAACGCTGTCATTAACAGCAATAATTTCCAACAACAGCTTAATATTATCAGTCATCACACATAATTTTATCCATATCAATTGTCTTCTTCTATGTACTTTCCTTGCATTCTTTAGGTATCGTTCATTTACTTATTACGCAACAAAATAACGGTCATATTTCAAAAAAGAACAATGGAATTCTCAGAAATTCTATTGTTCTCCTCTCGACCCCCCCCCCCCTCCTGCGTTACGTAATAAGTGAACGAGCCCTTACCTAATTTCTGAAAAAATTTCCGTTTTCTTTACCTAATTTGCGTCATGCAAATTTAAGCAGTAAGTATTAATTTTAAGAACATTGAATGAATTTTAATAAAGAATTGTAGTAAAAGTTCTTTAATTGAGGATATGTTTGTCATCTTGAAAAATTAATTTTTCTATAATTCTTAACCTTTAATGATGCAATGTCTTGTATTTGAAATTCAAATTTCCGTTATATGTCGTCACATAAACATTCCAGATCTTGACTTTACTTTAAAATTTCAAGTAACTGTTATAATTGGTTTTCATATTACATCTTAATTTTCTTGATATTCTCCATAAAATGTGGTTTCTATTTATTATTTTAATTGTATAAAATATTAAAAATGAAATTAGAAATGGCACTTATAATGGTTCATGGTAAAATTCAATATCATTTGGGTTCCAATATTCAAAATTCATAGCTTCATATCCATTGTAAATACGAATATTGATTCGTTTGTTTTCAATTTTCGACAACAGCTTCTCATAAGTTTCATAACGATTATCCAAACAATCATTCTCAATTCCCAAAATAGCTAATTTAGATCCAACTGGTGCAATATTGACAACATGAGAAATAAGATCATACTCGTACAGAAAATCACTAGATCCGAGATTCAAATGTATTAATTTTGGAAAATTCTCAATGATATCACGAACATCTTCAATTTCCCAGTCATAAATCGTTAAGGCTTCAACATTAGCAAAATTTTCAGTTGGAACTTGAGCAGAATCATAAGAGTCATCAAAAAAGTTCTCATGTGAAGCTGCCAAGTATTTTAAATTTGGAACTTTAGCTTTGACCAAAAAATTTGAGCTGGAACTTCGCATAATTAAGTGCGTCAAGTTATTCAATTCCAAGTTATTGACCAGCTTTAAGGAAATGCCATCGTCTGAATTAATGTGCAAGCATTTGATGTTCTTGTAGTGATTTAAAATAGTTTCTTCAACATGATTATTATTACATTCCATGTCATAATCGCTGCTGTTATCAGAGTCAAAATAATCTGTTGGACGAGCGTCAGAAATTGTCAAGCTTCTTAACTTTTCATTCGTGATTAAGACATCGGTGTCAATTTTTTCCTTTCCATTTATGCCAATAGTAAGCTTCTCCAGATTTATCATGTTAAGCATGATAAAGTTTGTATATTCTGGAGCATCATCGAGTCGAAGGACTTTTAAGGTTGATTTTTGATTTTCCAAAAACTTCAAAAAAGTCTTTTGATGAAGTTCCATCTTGTAACCAGCTAATGTTAGTTCTTCTAGCATCCAATCAACTTCCGGAAATTTTAATGGCTCTGAAGTTGGACTTATGTGGAGATTCTTAATGCCAGGAACTTTTGCAAACATTTTTAGGAGCTTGAAGAAAAAAAAATTGTTAAAAAATCAAGATTTAGTTTGAATAAAAATCACTTACAGTGGTTGTGCCTGCATCATACGTAATACTTAATGATTCTAATTTTGATTGTGCCAATGTTGCAAACTTGATGTTATGTAATTTTGTCACTTCTATGTCGCCATCAGTGACATAAAACGAAATATGCTTTAAAGATTCAAAGCCATATAGGATGTTCTGGACGTGAACTGCACGTTTGACACTCCATGTACATAATGAGATACGAACCAACTCGATGCTACTTTTATGCTTAATGTTACTGATGAATGAAAAGTAATTGGAATTAATTCCGTCAAATGTTAATGCTTGGTATTTTGTGTTGATTCCAACAGCACCTGCTTCAATAGCTTCATTTACATTGAGGCACAATTTTCGCATTAACTTTGATGAGTTCTCAAAAACTTTCTTAAATTTCTTGCAAACTTCTCTCAATATTTTTGAATCATTACTAATATATGAGAAAATTTCCTCCAAAATCTTATCTGGTAATTGCTGGATCTTGATTCCTATAAAAGTCAAACCTTACAGCATGTTATTTAGCTTCATATTGTACTTAAATTACCTTTTTGTGCCATTTTTCTTAACAATTAATGTGTTAGTAAAATTTTACCTAAAAATTTTGTCAAAAAATCACGTATCGAAATGAAAATGAAATGAATTGAATTACTGAACACTTGACTAATCCTTGGTTAATCATGATTAATTCATTTTAAAATATTGCATTTTTGTAAATTGATTTGAGCTGTTATCACATTTTGCAATGAACTATGTTTATAAAATTGAATATTTAGGATTATTTTGCAATGATTAAACAACTGGACAGAGCTGAAAAGTACAAATATTTTCAATTTTCACAAGTTCATTTTTTTGTGAAAATGCTTAAATATTTTTCAAAAATATTTTTAACGGCTTTGAAAAAAATCGTTTAATTCTTCTAATTTTTTGCTTAATTGAGTAAATAAAATTATTTATCAACTCTTAAGACATATATTAGCACAAGAAATATATATCTAAGCATAGTTTTAAAAAGCCTATTTATAAATAGATATTAATTTGGTATTTTTGGGCATGATTTGAAATTAATGATTCACGATTGATACTGGATTAAAAACATGTTCAATAATTCAACTTCATTTCATTTTCGCTCATTTTGGTTGAACACGTTTTTTGACAAAATATTAATTATTAAGAAAAATGGCACAAAAAGGTAATTAAAATAAGATTTAAAGCTTACAAAATCTTTAAAAGACCATACATTTATAGGAATCAACATTCTAAGTCTACCAGATAAGATTTTGGAGGAAATTTTCACATATATTTCTTATGATGCAAAAAAATTGAGACAAGTTTGCAAAAAATTCAAGAAAGTCTTTGAAAACTCGTCAAAGTTAATGCGAAAGTTGTCTTTTGATTTAAATAAAGCTGTTGATGCAGGTGCTGTCAGAATCAACACAAAATATCCAGCATTGACATTTAATGACTTCGATTCTGATCATTTCTCATTCATTAAGCACAAAGATAGCATCGAATCGGTCCATATTACAACTTGTGAATGGGACATTAGATGTTGCGCTTCTCACATCCAAAATATGCTCTTTGGCTTCGAATCTTTAAAGCATATTTCGTTTTATGTCACTGACGGTGACATAGAAGTGGCAAAATTACATAACATCAAGTTTGCAACATTGGCACAATCAAAATTAGAATCATTAAGTATTACGTATGATGCAGGCACAACCAATGTAAGTGATTTCGTCAAATTCATATTAAATCTTGATTTTAACATTCTTTTTTATTCCAGCTCCTAAAAATGTTTGCAAAAGTTCCTGGCATTAAGAATCTCCACATAAGTCCAACTTCAGAGCCATTAAAATTTCCGGAAGTTGATTGGATGCTAGAAGAACTAACATTGATTGGTTACAAGATGGAACTTCATCAAAAGACTTTTTTGAAGTTTTTGGAAAATCAAAAATCAACCTTAAAAGTCCTTCGACTCGATGATGCTCCAGAATATACAAACTTTATCATGCTTAACATGATAAATCTGGAGAAACTTTCAATTGGCATAAATGGAAAGGAAAAAATTGACACCGATGTCTTGATCACGAATGAAAAGTTAAGAAGCTTGACAATTTCTGACGCTCGTCCAACAGATTATTTTGACTCTGATAACAGCAGCGATTATGACATGGAATGTAATAATCATGTTGAAGAAACTATTTTAAATCACTACAAGAACATCAAATGCTTGCACATTTATTCAGACGATGGCTTTTCCTTCAAGCTGGTCAATAATTTGGAATTGAATAACTTGACGCACTTAATCATGCGAAATTGCATCTCAAATTTTTTGGTCAAAGTTAAAGTTCCAAATTTAAAATACTTGGCAGCTTCACATGAGAACTTTTTTGATTATTCCGATTATTCTGCTCAAGTTCCAACTGAAAATTTTGCTAATGTTGAAGCCTTAACGATTTATGACTGGGAAATTGAAGATGTTCGTGATATCATTGAGAAATTTCCTAAATTAATACATTTGAATCTCGGATCTGGCGATTTTATGAACGAGTGCTACTTAATTTCTTATGTTGTCAATGATATTGCACCAGTTGGATCTAAATTAGCTATTTTGGGAATTGAGAATGATTGTTTGGATAATCGTGATGAAACTTATGAGAAGCTGTTGTCGAAAATTGAAAACAAACGAATCAATATTCGAATTTACAATGGATTTGGAGCTATGAATTTTGAATATTGGAACCCAAAAGATTATGGATTCTACCGTGAACCATTATAAGTGCCATTTTTAACTTTCATTATTATTATTATTATTATTATTATTATTTTAGTACTATTTTTTATTAAAACTATGTTATGAAGAAACCTGTGAAACATAATACAAAATACTGAATACATACCTAAGCGAAAAATAAGCAAATAAAGACAAGAGCTTGTAATCTGAATTTTCATATTTTTTAATTCACAAAATTTACCAATTTTTATTAGGTATAGTTTTCATTTATTTTATTTACAAAGCAATTTATTTCTAGAACAAAATTCACTTCCTTTTCTTAAACAATTTCAATTTCTTAAACTGCTTGCTCTTTTTCTGCTCTGCTGTTTTTGCCTTAATAATTTCTAAAGGATTTGTCTCAATTTTGTCGTTAATTTGAGCTATCGGGAACTTTAAACTGTGAATATTTGTTGGAACTATGCTCATTGACAGCAGCTTTCCAAGTTCAAATTTTTTGTGTTTTAATGCCAGATTAATTTGCTTAAGCTTTCGATTTGTATTTGATTCGTTGTCGCTGTGAATGGAAAAATTTTTGGATTTAGAAGAATAAAATAAATTTTAATCTTGAGATTTAAATTGAATCTTAATATTTAATCATGAGATTTAAAATAAATCTTGGGATTTGAATTTTAATCTTTAAGATTTAATTTTATATTATGCAACAATATTTAAGCATTAACAAGCTGGAATACTTACGAATCATCAGAATCTAGAATTCCAATATCATCTGCAGCTTTTTTCTTCCAATTCTTATTGTCATTTAATCGACGAACTTGTAAATCAATTGACTCAATTTCTCTAGCTAATCTAACTCGATCCTTGACATTTTTCATAATTTTTAGATCGATTGGGAACATTGGAAGATCCTCGTCTGGAAATTGAATTATTTTCGTATGAAAATTGAATTAATTAAAGAAAATCAGCTAAAATCAGTAACTTACTTCTTCCTAAAGTTTTCTGTAATTTTAAGAAGTTTTTGACTTCACTCGGTTCCATAATTAATATTGACAGACCTTCCTTATTTGCACGAGCAGTTCTTCCTGTAAAATATTGAATAATCTCATAAGCAAATAGCCTAGAGTCCATAAATTAATAAAGTTCATACCTGACCGATGAACATAATCTTCTCCTGTAATTGGCACTTGATAATGAACAACATGCTGAATATTTGGAATATCGAGACCTCTTGCTGCACAATTTGTTGCTACTAAAACGCTGTCTTCCTGCTTTTGGAATCTTAAATTTAGACAAAAGCCGTTTAGAATCAATTTTTAAAAAAACCGGTAGAAAATTCAAATTTTTTGAAGATCATTGAAATTTTTAAATGTTTTATGACTGTTACAATTTGAAATTTGGAAAATCGTTATTTGTACTCACTTTTCCAAGCTCTTTAATCGTTGCTTTTGTTCCATATGTCCATGAATACAAATTGGAGAGACATTCAAATGACTTAAAACAGAAACGGTTCTCTTAACGCAATCAATTGAGTTACAAAAGACAATTGTACGTCCAGGAAAATTCAGCAAAATGTAATACAAGTGAAAATCCTTCTCATCCAAATTACACAAAATCCTCGATTCAATGATTTTTTCAGCAACACCAGAATTAAGTGTGATATCAAATACTTTTGGATTTTTCATTCCAAACATCATCGCAAACATGTCTGTTCTTTGTTCCTTAGTCATTTCCGTCTTTTTCACAAGTTTCTTCTTCTTTTTAGTAACATAATCAGGCAAATCATGAATCATGGTTAATGTTGCTGAAAACACAAAAGTTTGACGATTTGGATTAGCTTCTGTGCTATTTAGCAGATCCAAGATATTTTCCATTTCTGCAAAATGACCTTTCTCAATCATTCGATCTGTTTCGTCAATGACTAAATGCTTAATATCAGCAAGCTTCTGTAAATGCTCATTTCCATCATTAAATAACTCCCAAATTCTTCCTGGTGTTGCAATTATAATGTGTGGATTTGCATTAAGCACTCTTTCCTGCTTAACTGTTGCCAAACCTCCAATAATACAGGCAATCGTCACATTTGTGTATTTAGCTACGGCATTAAGATGATTGTAGATTTGCTGAGCTAACTGGAAGTTAAAATGAAATTAAATTAAGATAATTCATGAATAAAGTCAATAGAACATCCTTACCTCTCTCGTAGGTGTCAAAACTAGTGCAAACAATTTATTGACCTCATCCTCATGATCTTTAAGTCGTTTCTGAATGCATTGAATGATAGGCAGACCAAATGCCAATGTTTTGCCACTTCCTGTCTCAGCAGCTCCTAAAATATCGACCTTTCCATAACAAGATGCTGGAATTGTAAGCTTCTGGATCTCTGTAGGAGTCTTAAACTTTAATTCTACTAAAGCCTTAATTATTTCATCTGATGTTATGCCAATCTCATTCCAAGTTATTTTAATTTGTGCATTCTCTGGATCTTCAAAGATGTCAGCAACTTCTGGTGGCTTAAGTAGGACAAATTGACCAGGAATTGTATTCAAATCTTTCTTTAAATTTGCCTTTGATTTCTTCTTTTTTGGTGGTTCCTTTACTTCTTCTGTGTCACTAACTTGAGCTTCCTTGGATTCTTCCTTATCTGATTCATCATCACTGTCGTGTCGTCGCTTCTTTGACTCATAAATATCACCGTCAAGTTCATTATTAAGGTATAATTTATTCCTCCTTTTTAAATCGCCAGATAAAAATGATGAATCGTAATTTTCTAGCACTTCCAATCCAGCAAATCCTTCAAGATTATCACCATCTATACATCCTGCAATTTGCACCTGCTTCCATGTCTTATTTTCACCACTTTTCTTTATTTTATTGCTTTTATTTTTATTTCCCATTTTGATTCACGTGCGTTTTTGTTTACGTTAGACTTCAACACTTCAAATTTTTTTAAAACCAAAATTAACGTTTTTTTTGAATTTTAAAATTTTTTGTCGGATAATCGAATTAGTAAATAGTTGCCGGATTTATCAGATAATCGTTTTAAAGCATCATTGCAGAATCAATTTTCATAATTTCTACTTTAATTAATCCACTGAAAGTAAGACAAATGTAAGTAAAATATTATTCGTAACATGACTCATCAGACAGTTATGAAGAATTTCCAAAAAATCGTGAATTTAAGTAAAATTTTCATAAAATAAAATCCAGCGAATAATCATAACATAAATATCTTTAATAATACATTATTAACAACTCTAATTTGTTATTTTAGCAATCAACATGTCGTTCAAAGGCAACACAAAAGTACAGAAAGTTATGGTACAACCCATTAACTTAATCTTTCGATATTTACAAAATCGTTCAAGAGTTTGTGTCTGGATCTTTGAAAATATTAATTTAAGAATAGAAGGAGCTATTATTGGATTTGATGAATACATGAATCTTGTGCTGGATGATGCTGAAGAATATAATGTAAAAACACCAAACAAGAGAAAGAATCTTGGCAGGATAATGTTGAAAGGTGACAATATCACATTAATTCAGCAAGCTGGTGGAGGAAGTAAATAATTTCATATTCATCAAATATTTGCATTTAACGATTAATTATAATTATATCTTAAAAGTAATAAAAATAAAATACCTAATAAATTTTCTTTTCTGAAAAAATTACTTTTTTCCGACATAAAAAAAAATTGTTGTGTTTTGTGACTCACTTTGTGTTTTAGTATTTAAGAAAATATTCCTTCTTTTAAGGACTTTGGAACTTTTTAAGGACTTTTTGAATGGGTTCGATCACTTTTGATGCCCAATTTTGAAAGTAAGAGATCTTAAACTGTGTTAAAAACAAGTGAAGATTTTGTGTTACAAAAGGTGAGAGGGGGTCTAAGGATATAAATATTTTTAAATTAATGACCTCATCCTCACATGAAAATTTAATTTTCAGTTTTTGCTACATTTTTTTTTTTAAAAAGGAAAACGAGATTTATTTTTCACAAAAAAAAAGGAAGTCGAAATTTTGAATCCATGAAAATTTAATAAAAATTCTTCCCGGTTTCCCGATCTCGGATTTTTCGAGACTCGAGACCAAAGTTTAAATTTAAATATATTTGGTCCAAGATGAATTATTTTACAAATTTTTTATTTTAATGACTCCTATTCTCCAATGTAATGATTTAAAACCTTAATATTTGAAAAATGTTGAGTAACATTCAAGTTATAGCAGTTTTGTTTTGGTCTCGAGTCTCGAAAAACCCTTAGTCTTAAGAAATTGTAAATTAGGTATTTAGATGCCGATCACTTAGTACGTTCGCTTTTTAGGGGAATGGGGGTTCTAAAATTTTGTAACAGATCAAACAAAAGAAAAGAATTTTCATACAAAAAGCGTGACCAGGAGGGGAGGAGGGGCGGGGGGTCTAAAAAGTCGTTTTTTACGTAACGTACTAAGTGAACGACCCCTTATCAGCATTTATGAAAAAATAACTTAATGTTAATATTTTGAATTTCAAGAGTTATCTTCATATAATTTTTCAAAATTTGTATTTAAAAAATTTTAATTTTCGTTTAAAAATTCCAAAGGAGTTCTGAAACAAATCGTAAATAAATTTGATTAAAACAAAATATCATTCAATTATATTTTTCATATATTATTTTAATTTATTTTCTCATAGATCAAATATAATACATTTTTCTTCATTTTTTTATCTCATTTTTCCACTCATTATAATTTTTCCTTCTTTATGTAACATTGTGTGTGTATATGTCTTAATCATCTAGGAATTTTGTCCATCATTTTATTAAGATTTTTTTTTTGTTAAAAAAAAGGATTTTGTTGCTTCTGTTGTCATCGAAAAAACAAAAGATTTATCGCCGAATTTAGAAATTATAATAATTAAGTAAATGATTCATTTTTTTGATTTTAATTTTTCCAAATCTTTATTTCTTCAAGTTTTGTTAAAATTCATAAAATGATTAATACTTTTATGATTGAAAAGTTTTTGTTTGCAACTACCAGACACATTTAACCATTTTTAAATTTATTTAATCTTTTTTTTTATAGATTTTTATTTTTAATTTTCTTTACGTTAAGTTTTCTTGAGAAGCGTTGTGAAAGTTTAGGACCTGAGTGAAAAATTTAAGAATTTTTATATTTTTCCTTATTTTTCTTCTTCATTTATTTTATTTTTGACTTTTTTTGTACAATCACTCGTTTTTCACTCAAGTGGTGGCAAATTATAAATAAATATTTTTGAGGTGTGATTTATTGTTTTTTACTTTTAACTTAAAGGAAAATAGTAAATGTTTACATTTTAAAAATCGAAAGTTGAATTAGACAATTCAAAATCTATGAAAAATAATTAAATTTTCAAAATTTCAATTTTTAAGAATGGAATAGAATTTAATAAAACTAAATTTTTAAAAACTTTTAAATTGAAATTTTAAAGTATAAAAAAAGAAGTTGAGGTAATTCATATAATATAATTTTAATATTTAAATTAATGAAATAGGTATCGTAAAATTACTAAAATTATTATGAATGTTAAATTTTAAAATCCTTTAAAATTTATTTATATTGAACTTAAAATTCCCAAACTGATTAAAAATCATTAAATCACACCTCAAAAAATCAAGGAGATAGAGAAAATTACAAAAATAATATAGAAGATTATAAATTCAATATTTTTCTACACAATTAAAAATTTCATAATTTATGTTCACTTTCACATTTTCTTTAAAAATTCTCTTTAGTGTAAATTATTTGATTTCATTTTATTTTTATTATGTTCACTTTTCTTATTTTTTGGAGCTTTTTTAGAATTAAGACTTGATTCATTTTTGTAAAGAGAAAAACTTTATGTACATTTTCTACAATAATGTAACTAAATTTGATGACAATTTTTCATTTTCACGTTCATTTTTATAAAGTGAGAATTTTTTTCTGTTTAGATTTTTTTTATCCTTAAATATTTTATGCTAAAAATTTAATTTAAGTACTTGTTTAGTTTATTTTTCCCATGTTTTTTAAAAATTTGCTTTAAGTTTAGATTTTTTTTTTCATTTCACATCAAGTTTTTTTTTAATTGGTAGAAATTTTCTACATTTTTTAGCGATTTTAATAGGAAAAGAGATTTTTTTGTTTTTATGTAAAAATGTTTGTGTGTATTTGTATTTATGTACGTGTGTGAGTGAATTTTTCGCATGATTTGTTGCTTGTGGTTTAAAAAACTAAAATATTTAAGAATTTTAAAATTGGATTTGAAGATTTGCAGCTGCTGTTTAATTTTGTCAATTAAAGTTAATATCTATTATTTTTTTGAATGTTAGAAATTGTAATAACTTTAAAATTCTATTTTTAAACTTTTTTAAAACAAAATCAAATTTACCAAAAAATTTGACCAAATCAATAGCAAAAAACTCGAATAATTCTTTGAATTTTTCATAATTCTTCTATAAATATCCAAACATTTCTAAGAATTCCTACAAATAATAGCTCATTTAATACAAATTAATTTAATTCAAAAGAAGATGTTCAAGTCTAAATTCAATGCTACTCAAGTCATTTTATCATTAATTAATAAAAGACAATCGGATTGAATAATTTCTGAGAAAAATGTCCAATTTTTATTTACTCTTGACTGTCAAGCAGAGTTGAAATCTGACATGTATCTGTAAAAATACATTTTCTATATACAGATATTATCTGTTCCCGGAAAGATTTTTTTCATCTGCATGCAGATCATCTGTATGCAGACATTATCTGCATGCAGATAAAATCTGAATACAGAAAACAGATATCTGCAAAAAGAACAATAGAATCTGCATTCATCTGCAAAACAGATGAGCAGAATCTATCTGTTTGCAGATGATATCTGTAAACAGATCATCTGTATGCAGATGAAAAAAAATCTTTCTGTTTGCAGATTCTGTCTGTATAAAGGTAATTTCTGTAGTAAATCTGTCTTTTTATCTGTTAACAGATATCTGCTTTTTCAACTCTGCTGTCAAGTACAAAAGCTGTCATTGTATGACCTTTTTTTTTACCATCGACCATTTTACGTTATTGACATCATTTTACAGTGCAGAATAATTACGCAAGTACTCAGATGGATGGGTGACAAACCAACCCTTCTTCTGTTTCTATTCTTGGAATTTTTATGAAGGTTCAGAAGAAAAAAAAATTTGAGATGCGATGACGTAAAAAAAACGTGAAATGGGTGGTGGAAAAGGAGAAAGAAGTTTTCACCGGAAAATGAGGAAACTCAATGAATTGTCAGACTCTGAATTGATTTGGATCAAATAAGCGTGGAAAATTCTTGTGAATTGCTTTTGGGTAATTTTGTTGGGAAATTTATTTTCGGATTTTTTAAAAATAAAAATAAATATTTCCAAAAATTGAAAATTTTGAATTTTTTGCAAAAAATATTAAAAAAGTGTTTACAAATTTTAAGAAAATTTTCATTGAATTCTTCAACTTTTCAGTAAAATTTTACATTTTTCGAAATGAATTTTTGAAATTTTTGTTAATTTTTGTTATTTTTTTTTTTTTTAAAATGAAAACGTTAAAATTTTTATTTAATTTTTTTTTTTTTAAATTTTAAATTTTGAACTTGTCAATTGAAAAAAATAAAGTTAAAATTTAAATTAGGTAAATAATATTTTTTTGAAAAAAAAAAAATGATCATGAAAAGCTTTGATGAAAAGTTTGTGGCACATTTTCTTAAATTTTATCTCTTTGAATTTTTTAAAATTTACTTTTTTTCGTGTATAAAAATGAAAATGACGAGTGAATGATAATTAATTAATTATTACGATTGGAACCATTGAAAATTGCTGTTTTTCCTCTTGGTCTTTGTGATGACATTTTTTTACAACACAAATTGTTTTTTTTATTATTAATTTCTTCTTTTTTTTCTTCCTAATTCTTCATTTAAAAAAATGTTTTTTTGTGCCCTTAATTTTCTTCATTTTTTTCCTAGTTGATGATGAATGTTACGTTTTCTTGGGTTTATTTGATTATTTGAGGAATTAAGGATTTTAATTTGAACTGCAAAATGTTTCTATTTCCTTCTAATTCTCAAAATTTCTTAAAGTGTCAATTTTAATTTAATTTTTAATTTTTTATGCTTTAAAATTTGATAGCTCTAATTGACTTTCTGAATCATCGAATTGTTGGTAATTAAACATTTTTCATTTACATTAGCATCATCTGATTTCGATTCATCAAACCATAAATTTTATCCAATCAGCTTTCCATTCATTCAAATCTATCAGAACCAAATCAAATTTGATTTCTATTTCTAAGAAAATCCTTAAAATCCTGCCACATCAATTTCAAATAACAAATTGTCTAAATCATAGCAAAAACCTTGAAACTTTGGTATCTATGTAAACTTTCAGTTCCTATTTCTTATCATCCAAATAATAAATAGTTATCAAGCTCAAGGACGTTTTGCTTTAGCATATAATTAATTTATCGTATTTTTATCAGCAATAAAGTATTACACAACAATATTTTTAATATAAACTCTTTTTCGTGGAACTGAATAATTAAACATTTGACATTATCAGTTCCACAATTGTTTTCAGATTTAATCAACAAGGTGAGTTACTAATACTGATGAAGTTCTCAGAAATTTTAATTTCATTAATTCTGATGATTATAAAGTTTTCTTAACTTTTGAACTGTGATTAAATCATACTCAATAGCTTGCTTTGTTGACTCTTCTGCATTGAAAACTTTGTGTGATGAAGTTTCGAGCTTTTGGCTTTTTAATCAGCTTTATTTTTTGGTATTTTGTGATTTAATTAATTTGATAGAAACTATGAAATATCAAGGGAATGTTGAATTTCTGCTTTTTAAACAAAAAATAATGAATTAGTAGAATTATTTGTAGAGCATTGATAGAAACATTTCTAAGAATCAATCATTAGAAAAATCAATATGAAACTTTTGTATTTCCTCCGAATTTAGGTAATTAGAGAAATTGCAATGAATTACTGCATAAACTTTTATTTTACCAGATGAATAGAGAGTTTAAGTTTCCCATTGAAACCTTAAAAGTGAACTGTATTTAACCTGGGAAAAATCAGGAGGAACTTAATTTGAGCTTTTTCATATGAAATTTTATTTTGTACCCTTTTGTACTAATTTCAAGTTGGTGGATTTTTCTCATTCAAATAAACTCCTAAAAATGCTAAATCCTTCGAATTCATACTTAACCGTGACTTTAAATGAGCATTTTTGAATACAAACCTATCTAAAATAAATATTTTTTGTTTCAATGCATCCAGATCATGAATGACATTGCATTTTAGTTAAAAGAAAAAAAAAATCATTTGCAGTTCAAATATTTTTCATTTATTCCTCAATTTTTTTTTTCATATTTTTCTTAAGATTTTCTCCTCTTTTTCTCACTTCTTACTTACACATTTAAATAATTTATGTACATTTAATCAAATTCATTCGAATTTATCGAATAAGATTTTAATTTTATTTTTTTAATTTTTTTTCCATTCTTCAAAAAAATTTGATTTTAATTCTCATCACTACTTTACATAAAAAACAAACAACATGATGACAACGATGATCATCCTCGGACATGTTAATCGAGTGACGATCACGCAATCAAAAAATTATTTCATTTTTTTTAATAATTTTTTTTCGGTGTATGTGAATGTCAAATTGTAGGTGTATATGTTCTTTTCAATATAATGTATATTTTTTTAATTCTTTTTACATGTATATTTTAAAGCATTATGTACATCATCTTTTTTTAGTAAAAATTTAAAAGCTTTCCACATTTTTTTACAAAAAAAAATCTTTTTTTTCTTGAATTTTTAAAACTTTTAAGTGTAAAGATGTAAAATTTTCTGTTAACTATAAAATAATTAAAAAAATTATAAAATAATAAAAATAAAGATTGAAAAAAATCTCTTTAAAACAGAGGTCTTCTCATCATATCTTCTTACTTAACTTTCTCTTTTCTTTATACATAAATGACAACATCAAATTATAATAAAAAATTTACAATTAAATTTAAAATATTTGTGATTTTTTTGGTAACTTTTGAAGGGGTGTTTTGAGACCATATTGAAGGTTTTTTTAAATTTTGAATTGAAAAATTACAATTTTGAAGAATTTAAATTTGTTCTTATTTTTTTTTTAAACTGAATGAAATTTAATTTATTTTAAAGTTGAATAAAATTTATTTTAATTTTGAAACATTTCAAAAATTTTGTTAGTGGATGAATTTGAATTCGATTAAGATACTCATAAAAAATTATTTGAACACCCCCAAAAAATTCCATCTCAAATCACCCCTCAAAGTTTACACAAAAAAAATCACTTCCATACTGTTGCTGCTGCTTCATTAAATGTGTTTGTTTCATGTGTGTTCTGTTTGTGTGTAAATTTAAAAATTTTATTTATTTATGCTTATCGCCATTAAAAAAGAATTTACTAAACATAAAAAAATTTATTTCTTGTTATTCACAACATTTTATCTGCATTTTTAATTAATTCTTCATTTATCTCACATTATGGTTCACTTATACAATAATCCTATGATGTATTATCAATTAGCTTATAAGCCCGAAAAGAAAATTTTTCTATTTTTTTTTTCATACTTAATTTTTTGAAAGAATTTTTTTTCATTTTATTTTTATTTTTTAAATATTGGATAAGCTTTTCTTTTCGGGTTTAATCACAATTCAATTTATACAATGAAAAAAATTTCTACTTCCATTTTTTTAATGTACTTAATGAATGAATGAAACTACGAATAATAGATTTCAAACATTTGTTTTGTGTGTGTGTGTGAATTTAGTCTATGTACAACTTACAATACTATAGTTATTTTTTCCTCAATTATTTCTTTTTCTCATTTTAATTAAGATTTTTTTACTCAATATTTTCAATTTTTTCATCTTTTTTTTTGTCCAATAACTTTTTGAATTTTTTACTGTTTTAGTTTTTTGTTTGTTTTGCACAAAATCACAATTGCTGTATGTATAATATTTATATAATAAGTTAAAAATTTGTTCCACATTTTTTACTTAATATTCTTCACTTGAGAAGCTTTTTTTTCTTACTTTTTTTTTCATGTAATTTATCTCACCAATAAAGTAACACATTTTAATCTCCTACATTATAATTAATTTTTTTATAGGGATTTGTATGTCGATTTCAATCGTTTGACGATCATCATCACAAAAGTTCACCACCTTCCGATTTGCTGATTAAATTTGATTTTCATCTTTAATCAAATAACACGGCTAAAAAGTCATCATTATTTGCATTATTACTCGAGCCTGAACTTGGTGGCGTGTTGAGATCAGGTGGTGGGTCAAGATACGAAAGTAGCTCTAGGGGATCGACATTTACATTATCCGGGAGGAGCTGTGTGGGATGAAAATGAATAAAAGGTTAAAAAATTTGTTCTTGTTTTACGTCAATTATTATTTCTTTTTGTTAGGGGATGTAAAAGATTTTTTCAACAAATTTTTTGATAATTTTTGCTATCTTTATCGTTTTAGAGGTTTTAATTGAAGATTTTATAAACAAATTTGAATTTTATCAAATTTGGAAATTTAAAATTTAAACAAATTCAATGAAAATTTTGATTTTTTTTTTCGTCAAAGTTGACTGAAAATTTTTGAATTTATTTAAAGTTGGAAAAGTGTTTAATTTTTTCGTGAAAAGTCTCAAAACTACTAAGCACATCGATTAAATCAATCCAAAAATAACTAGTAATGAAGCGGATCACGCTTCATGTGCATATTCACACCGTTCCAAAACTCTCGATCGGGTCAGCAAAGCTTCGCTTTGCATAAGATTGAAGATTAAGTCTCGATCGGGTCAGCAAAGCTTCGCTTTGCATAAGATTGAAGATTAAGTCTCGATCGGGTCAGCAAAGCTTCGCTTTGCATATGATTGATGATTAAGTCTCGATCGGGTCAGCAAAGCTTCGCTTTGCATAAGATTGAAGATTAAGTCTCGATCGGGTCAGCAAAGCTTCGCTTTGCATAAGATTGATGATTAAGTCTCGATCGGGTCAGCAAAGCTTCGCTTTGCATAAGATTGATGATTAAGTCTCGATCGAGTCAGCAAAGCTTCGCTTTGCAAGATTGATGATTAAGTCTCGATTGGGTCAATAGCAGTTTCGCTTTGCATAAGATTGAAGATTAAGTCTCGATCGGGTCAGCAAAGCTTCGCTTTGCATAAGATTGAAGATTAAGTCTCGATCGGGTCAGCAAAGCTTCGCTTTGCATAAGATTGAAGATTAAGTCTCGATCGGGTCAGCAAAGCTTCGCTTTGCATATGATTGATGATTAAGTCTCGATCGGGTCAGCAAAGCTTCGCTTTGCATAAGATTGAAGATTAAGTCTCGATCGGGTCAGTAAAGCTTCGCTTTGCATAAGATTGATGATTAAGTCTCGATCGGGTCAGCAAAGCTTCGCTTTGCATAAGATTGATGATTAAGTCTCGATCGAGTCAGCAAAGCTTCGCTTTGCATAAGATTGATGATTAAGTCTCGATTGGGTCAGCAAAGCTTCGCTTTGCATAAGATTGAAGATTAAGTCTCGATTGGGTCAGCAAAGCTTCGCTTTGCATAAGATTGATGATTAAGTCTCGATTGGGTCAGCAAAGCTTCGCTTTGCATAAGATTGAAGATTAAGTCTCGATCGGGTCAGCAAAGCTTCGCTTTGCATAAGATTGATGATTAAGTCTCGATCGGATCAGCAAAGCTTCGCTTTGCATAAGATTGATGATTAAGTCTCGATTGGGTCAGCAAAGCTTCGCTTTGCATAAGATTGAAGATTAAGTCTCGATCGGGTCAGCAAAGCTTCGCTTTGCATAAGATTGAAGATTAAGTCTCGATCGGGTCAGCAAAGCTTCGCTTTGCATAAGATTGAAGATTAAGTCTCGATCGGGTCAGCAAAGCTTCGCTTTGCATAAGATTGAAGATTAAGTCTCGATCGGGTCAGCAAAGCTTCGCTTTGCATAAGATTGAAGATTAAGTCTCGATCGGGTCAGCAAAGCTTCGCTTTGCATATGATTGATGATTAAGTCTCGATCGGGTCAGCAAAGCTTCGCTTTGCATAAGATTGAAGATTAAGTCTCGATCGGGTCAGCAAAGCTTCGCTTTGCATAAGATTGATGATTAAGTCTCGATCAGGTCAGTTAAAGCTTCGCTTTGCATAAGATTGATGATTAAGTCTCGATCGGGTCAGCAAAGCTTCGCTGTATAAGATTGAAGATTAAGTCTCGATCGGGTCAGCAAAGCTTCGCTTTGTATAAGATTGAAGATTAAGTCTCGATTGGGTCCAGTAAAGCTTCGCTTTGCATAAGATTGAAGATTAAGTCTCGATCGGGTCAGCAAAGCTTCGCTTTGCATAAGATTGATGATTAAGTCTCTTGATTGGGTCAGCAAAGCTTCGCTTTGTATAAGATTGATGATTAAGTCTCGATCGGGTCAGCAAAGCTTCGCTTTGCATAAGATTGAAGATTAAGTCTCGATCGGGTCAGCAAAGCTTCGCTTTGCATAAGATTGAAGATTAAGTCTCGATCGGGTCAGCAAAGCTTCGCTTTGCATAAGATTGAAGATTAAGTCTCGATCGGGTCAGCAAAGCTTCGCTTTGCATAAGATTGAAGATTAAGTCTCGATCAGGTCAGCAAAGCTTCGCTTTGCATAAGATTGAAGATTAAGACTCCATCAGATCAGCAAAGCTTCGCTTTGCATAAGATTGAAGATTAAGTCTCGATTGGGTAGCAAAGCTTCGCTTTGCATAAGATTGATGATTAAGTCTCGATCGGGTCAGCAAAAGCTTCGCTTTGCATAAGATTGATGATTAAGTCTCGATTGGCTCAGCAAAGCTTCGCTTTGCATAAGATTGATGATTAAGTCTCGATCGGGTCAGCAAAGCTTCGCTTTGCATAAGATTGAAGATTAAGGCTCAATTGGGTCAGCAAAGCTTCGCTTTGCATAAGATTGAAGATTAAGTCTCGATCTGGTCAGCAAAGCTTCGCTTTGCATAAGATAGACAAATAAGTTTCCTAAAAAAATCGAAAATTTTCATATTTGGACTTAATTTTGAAGCACTAATTGATGTTTTTAGATATGACAATGCATGTACGTCTTTTAGGTCTAATAATAAGCTACAATAATCAGAAGTTTTTAGACTTTTTAAATCCGAACTATAGGCACAGGAGGGCAAAATGTCCAAAAAATGCCGATTTTTTGAACTTTTTCGAGATTTTGACTGACCAAAATAGGTTTAAAAATATTTTTGGTATTTTTCCATAAAAGTTCTCGCATTAATTGATCAAAAACAGAAAAGTTTACAAAAATCCATCCACACAGTGAACCACACGAATTTTTCCAAATTTTAGGTTTGTGGGAGGTGTACTGGTGGCTAAAATTTTTTTTTTTTGCATTTTTTCTCAACAAAACTTCATTTTTTTATTGATTTTGATCAAAAAAGTTCAATTCCCAATTTTTGTGAAATTTTTTAAATGTATTTTGCAATAATCGGCTAAAATATGCTTAAAAAACACACTATTTCGTTAGTTTCTCAGATCCATCTACATGGATCGGCACCAACGTGTGAGGTGCACATTTGAGTGATAATGCGCACATTTTGAGACATTTTTGACATAAAATGGTTTTTTCGTATTTGAGTTCTGCGAGGAACAAACTTGCTTGTAAGCATACACCACCACTATTTGGGGTCGTGTCCGGAGGCATCAAAACCTTTTTCAATGCGGTTTTTTGCATTTTGTAGATAATTTTGAGGCCGAACTTTTCACACCGAACAGTTTATGAAAATTTTGAGTTTTGGCGCCAAAAAACTAAAAAAACGATTTTTCAAGTGTATCGAAATCAATATATTCACAACGTGAAACGGTGTGAATATGAATATCTACTCACATTCAGATCATTTCCACCTTCACCATCAATAACAGCGGCTGGATCAAAATTAAGATCTGCATTTGTCAAATCTGAACATACATCAGTGAGATTTGGTATTGAATTCATCAAATTTTGTTGCATATTTTGATTCATATTCTGAGGTGAGTTCATCATATTTTGTGGAGAATTCATAAGACTCTGTGGCGAGTTCATAATATTTGATGCTGAATTTAATATGTTTTGCTGGTGCTGAGGTGAATTGGAGTTATTTGAATTGGTGCCATTTACATTATCATGTACACTTGGTACACTTGGTGGTCCGCCTGGTGTCATTGGATTATTATGGCCACCGTTTGGTGTGTGAGGCGTGTGGGGCATCTGTATGGTTGAGATTTACGTTAAATTAAGAATTTTAATTTTTTTTATTGATGTGTGATTTTACCTGATCATTAAGTGTCTTTTCCATGGCATTTAGTGGATCGAGTGAATTTACAGACTCATTTAAATGTGCCAATGGGTTATTGTTTCCATTGACGTTACTATTGCTGTTAAAGTCTCCACTCATTGGGTCCTTAATTGGATTTCCATATGGGTCGAATTGTTGATTTCTTTGGTTGTAGCTGTTGATAGAAAAATTACATAAATTATTAAGGACATTCAAAATAAATTAAAGCAGTTCCACAACTTACTTTTGATTCATCATGCTTCCACTCGCAATCGAGTTCATATCGGGACTCATGTATGGACTCATAGCCTGCATATTATCCCATGATGGTAGTGATGTTGATCCCGGTGACATAACCTTGTTAAATTGTTTACCACTGTCTGGATCAAGCGGCTCTTGTTTTATACCATTTATATTTATTGGCTTAATTGCCTTCCAATTTGCTTGTGCATCAATCATCACCTCTTCTGTTTCCTGCTGTGATGTTAAGGTATTTAATATTGCCCACATATACTGATCGATTTCAAGTCCTTCTGTTAAAGCTGGTTTACTATTTTGACAAAGATTAATGCGATTAGTTATCGGAAGTTCCAAATGAATTATATTTTATAAGCATGAACTTACTTGCACACAGGGCACCTCCAGTTGCCACGTTCACAATTAATTTGTAGATATGCCTCGAGATCAAAGCATTGTATGTGTTTACAATCATGTCCACGTGCTGGTAATGTTATTCTCTTACACGTGATTGGACACTTGAGGAATACTTTTAATGATTGTTGCTGATCCATACTGCCGTCCTTATCAATTGCTGGTACGCCAGTTGAATTTGCTTGAGGTGATTGAATATGGCCCTGAGCAAAGCTACGCTTTATTTTGGCCACAGCATGCTCAGCAGGTAAAAGATTTCGTCGAAGTAATGTGTGTAGGACATGCCTTACTGACGGTCGATGAACGAGTTGTAATACGAAGAGATGAGACTGTACGGAAATAGGTGAATTAGCATCAATTGCACTTCTGTACATAAATTCACGACTACTTACACAACAACAAGTGCTGACTGTAATTTGAATTGTATTTCTGCCCGGTTGACAGACTTGCTTTAAGTATAATGGACGATGTGTATTCTTATTCTCACCACGATCAATTTCAAGTGGCGTTGAGTTGGCTGAGACTTGTACACTCGCTGGCCAATTTGTGTTCATTTGACGATCCTCATGATGGAAACATTTTAGTTGCAATTCGAGATCAGATCGACACATAAGTGTATTGTAAACGGTTGGCTTAAGTTGAAATACATGATTACTAACAGCTAAATTATGCTCAAGACGAAACGGTGGTAGGATGATTCCATCACGGACTGGGAAAGTAAGTCTGAGTTCTTCATCTGTAAAAAGGTAAAACAATTTTAACTCAAAAATTATTTTTGCACCAAAAAAGAAAAATTTCTCAACTTACTGTGTACAATATTTGGTTTAACATCAGGATTTGGACTGATGTAAGGTGTCATTGATGATGCAGGTGTGAGTGGAGGTGTTGGATTGCCAGGAACAGGACTGTGTTGATAATTAAGATTTCGACCATCTTGCTGATGAAATCCTTGAATATTTTGATATCCTGCATTACCGCCAGCATTTCCATAATACTGTTGTGCAGCTGAATTATTATAAGGAGGAGTATTTTGTCGATTCGTTGGCATCATTGATGGACTTCGTCCGTATGGATTCATTGGATTTTGTCCTGGTCGAGAATATTGATTTTGCATTGGAATCGGTACAGCACCTTGATGCTGTGGAAATTGACTCATGGCTTGTGGTCCACTTGGTGGAACTTGATTACCACCACCCATACCATACATTGCTGCTCTCTTTTGTGCTGTATGCATTTGTGGATTTGGATACGGTGACATTCGTCTCGGTGGTGCATAACCATTTGCCATGCCTTGCATTTTGGCCATTGGATTCATTTGATTAATTGGATTCATACCATTCATTTGTGTACTCATTTGATGAGCACCGCCACCATTACTGGCACTACTATTCATTCCCATATTAGCCATTTGTGCCATGGGATTCATCTGACTCTGATGATGTCGTTGATTATTAAAATTCATGGCACCATTCATTTGTGCATTCATGGAATTCATATTGTTCATATTGCCCATCTGCATTGGATTTCCACCATTACCATGCATGGTGTTCATTTGATTCATTTGATTCATCATACCACCATTCATCATACCATTCATATTTGACATATTTCCCATATTATTGCCATTACCGGCATTTGAAGTATTTCCATTACCACCCATTGAATTTATTTGATTATTCCAGGAATTTTGGGAATGCATTCCCATGTTGTTCATCTGATTTAAACAAAATTTGAGTTAACATCAATTGTGCATAAATTTTAAATGTTCAATGATAAATGCAATATTTACCTGTGAATTATAGCCGACGTCCATGCCGCCTTGTTGTCCAGCAGCTACCATATTAAAATTACTATTTAAATGATTATTTTGATTGCTATAATTGTTGTTGTTGGCGTTGGCGTATTGACTAATGTTATTATTTTGATGTTGTTGATTATTATTAAATACTTGATTCGACAACGATGATGACGCACCAGGCGTTAATTGCTGATGATTGTTATTAGTCCTATTAATACTACTAGATGAAGAATTGTTACTGCTCATGTGAATTGGCGTTGCGTTATTATTTATTAGATTATTTGTATTATTAATATTATTAGCGTTTCGAGATTTACTAGTTGCTGTATTGCGTTTACTTTTATTATTACTATTATTACTAACGGACGACGCTTCTGTCACCAAAATATTTGCATCGATTACATCACTCTGATCAATATTATTATTAATGCTATGATATTGTTGTATATGATTTTGTTGTAAACTATTTGTACCTGTAATGATAATAAATGAACACGGAAAGACCAATCGTCAGTGAAATATAATAATGTGAAATTAATAATTATAATTAAATAAATTTATTGTGAATTAATGCATGGGATATCGTGCATGATGTTCGATATCACATAAAATATAATTTACATCTTGTTTCGGGGGTTATTCACATTAAAGTGGCTTTTTTGGGAAAATGTATTATTAGTATAATGTGTGATAGGGATGGACGATAGTATCAAGAATTTAAGATTTAATTAAGTTTTTTTAAAGCGTTAAAAAATTTGTCTTGAAAAGTTTTGAACATTTGAATCCAAAATTTTCAAAATTTTGAGAACTACAACTCATTCAATTAACCACTGGGACATACATACTATCATTAGATCAAAAATTACAAAACACAAATTTTCAAAAATTTCACGCAATACACAATAATTTTCCCAATCAGTGCGAATTCCTCGAACAAAACATTCATCTCGTTTCTACCCATGTCAATATCATTATTTAATGTATTTTCTGATTATTTGGTTATTATGGCGAATTATTTTCAATTAACACCCACTCTTCCCACTTTATTCAATACACCATTGCATTGGAAGTGGACATGAGAATTATTCATAAAATTGCACATACGGCATGGATGGTAAAATCATACATCATGCGTTTATGCTTATCAATAGTTTTTTTTTGTCAGGGGTTTTGAGAGAGGGTGAATTTTGATTAAATTTGAAATTTTTAAAATTTTATTTAAAATTCAAAAAAGTTATGAAAATTTAATAATTTTTTTTAAAAATATTAAAATTCAATAAGTTGCTCAATATTTCACACCCAGACAGTCAAAATATCTCTCAATCCAAACTTTATCCCACAACTTATCACTTCTATTGCTGCCATAGCAAATTTCCATTCACATAAAACACATTTTTTCAGTTTCTCACACCACTCGTGTTTATTTTTATTTTTTCCACAAACAAAATAGTCCAACTAAATGTTCACATAAATAGTTTGCGTATGTATAAATTGTAGGGGGTAAAAATGAAAAATTTAATCAATTGCTATTAAATATTTGAAATTATTGCTAGTGGTCAAATCAAGGGATAAACTGTTCACAAATAAATAATGAAAGGTTATTGAATTGTTTTTCTAAAGGATTTTTTGTGACAGAAATGATTTTCATCCAGATTAGGATTATTATTTTTTGTTCTCTTTCATTCTCGAATTATTTGGTCGTAGTTGTAAAAAATTTTTATGGAATTTTTTTAAAAGATTTTTTTAAAATAGAAATTTGAAAGGAAGGGGCTCATTTTACAATATTTTGTCATTTTACACTCAAAATATGAGCAATGATGCTTGAAGGAATTACAATGTTTGCCGTAAAATTTGTTTTACAGCATTACACACTCCAGAGGATTCTCAATCCTACTATCAGGTACCAAATTATATTCCTGCTTGTTAACAACTTAAACATCTTGAATATTTTCGTGTAGGCTTCTAAAAATCTTCTAATATTTGATATTTACTTCGCAAACCACAAAACTCGTAAGAATCATACTATGGCTTCTTATTCATAACTAAACGCCTTAATTTCCTTGTTAAAGGTCACAAAAATTTAGTAACCTTGACTTTTCAAATAATTTTCATTAATTTAATTCCGTATTTTCTCATTTTCATTAAATTTTATGTAATAAGGAGATAGAAGGTCATTTTAGGGCTGTTCTTACACTCATTGACTTTCAACAAAGTTAATTTCACTTGAATTATCCTTGAAAATGGATTAATATTAAGCATTTTAATACAGAAGAGAAACAGATCTTTGCATCCAAAAATAAACTTCCGTAATGACAAAATTTAAAAAAAGAAAGAGCAAATTTCCTCATAATTTTTTAAACAAAATCTCCTCATTGATCCAGAAGGGATGTGAAATTCATGACGAATAAAAACGTTATTGCAATCATAAAAGCTGCTCAACTGTAAATTATTATTTTAAGGAGGCATGAATAAGAGAAAATTTCCATTAGATGTAATAATGAAGACGATACTTAATTCTTGCGTGAAGATTTCGAATTTTAGTAGGCTCGTAGGAAAATATTGAGTTTTGAATAATTTTAAAAAAATATTTAAATTTTTATAAATTCTGATATTGAAATTAATTTGCTATTAAGTTTTTCAATCAGTCTGAACTCAAAACACTTAAATGAGTAAATATTCCAATATACAACACACTAAAAATAATCAAATTTTGACTAAATATCAAAAAAATCACTTTAATTCCTATCCATCCCCAAACACCCAACGCAATAATGTACTTGACTATATAAGTCCGCATATATTCATTTCATTTTTCATTCAATTAAATACTTTTTTATTCTCGAGTATTTAGTAAATTTAAACAAAGCAAGGTGGCAAAGGGTGAAAAATGAGTAAAATTTTTTTCATTGCAATTGAGTTTATGCGCTTGTTTTTCGGGTGTGAGAGGCAGAGAGAAAAAAATAAACAAGTGGCGAAAAAAATTTCCCACACGCATTAGCCATATAAACGAGAAAAAACAATAACAACAAAAAAACTAAAATGTATGTATACATACATGGAGTTGTGTATGTGCATGATATATGCACAGGATATGTTTAAATTAAAATTCAATCACTAATTCTGCAACCACAGAATAAATGATTTTTTTTTGTTCTCTCTCGTTTAAATCACAAAAATAAATAAACAAATTTAGTTTTGGGAACAAAATTGGAAAAAATATCAAAATAATGAGATTTGCCTTTATCACGGTTCCTATTAAACCTGCAATCATTTGTTGTTGTTTTTCGGCATAGATATTTTTTTTGTATCTTTTTTCTGCTTCCTTTTTTTGTTGGAAAAATAATTTTTTTACTTCTACATAATCTCGTCCTTTATGGATTTTAGTACTGATTTTTTTGTAAGAATTTTTGTAGATTTTAAGCACATATTTTGGGAGAGACTAACTTTAACCAAAAATCTGACTTTATGCAATATTTTTGAAATTTTTTTTTTGCGAAATCTAAGTTTTGAGTTCTAAATAAATTGCAAAAGTGAAACTTAAAAAAATGACCAAATTTCTAATTTTCAAACCCCCAAAAAAATCACAAAATGCGCTTTATGTACTTAATAATTCATTATCATCTTCCTAACTCATCCCCTTCTGTTCCACATAGAAGCCGATGGATGAATTTTTCATTTTCATCATTTGCTTCTTTTTCGTATCTTCTCTTTCATTCTCTTTACTCCTGTACATGTTACTTATACTTTCTTCGTCCTCTTTTTCCTCCTCTTCTTCCTCGAGAATTATAAAAAAGTATATAAATTTCTCAGCACAAGTAGAAGAAAAGTTTTTATTTTATTCTTGTGTATCTCATCCACAGAAACATTAAGAGACCAAAAAGATCTCACCCTAGTCCACCCACCAATCCAATGCTTAAAAATGAACACATTTTCTCTATCGTATTATACCACATTGAATGTTTGTATGTGAACATCCGTCTGTCGTTTTAAAATACTTCCCATTCAATAATAATTTTTTAAGGGTACGAGGAGATTTTGTGTTGTTGTTTGACTATATGTAGCATATGACGTGATAGTGGTGTGTATGTTTTTCAGCATAAAAAATTAAATTTATGCAGGAGAATCCAATTTGATATTTGTTACACCTACATACATAAATGAATAAATGGAATTTATGATGACGACTAAATGTAGAGCTTTTGAGATAAAAAGGACGTTTTGATATGAAAATAAGAAGTTTGAATGACGTCATGAATTGTAATGCTAAAGTTCACCGAAAAAAATTAATCAAATACATTGGAAATGTTATGGTATATACCATAAGCCTTATGTACATTGAAATTGTAATTAAATGTATTGAACATGTAGTCAAGATCATATCATATTACATGCAGCGATATTGACGATTATTATCGACAATATTGATAGAATAAATTCCCTTATATTGTTCAGCAGCGAATGGAGAGAAAAAAAAATTGTAATTATTTTGGTCAATCAACCAAGTTGGGGTATTTAATGCTCTGTTAGTGCCTTTTTATTCTCCTTCCAATATTTATATTATTTTTTTCTGCTTCTAATATTGCTCATATCACATTTCACTGAGAAGTGTAATAATCATGAAAAATAATTAACAGAAAAAATGAATTTCTATTTCGATGAAAATTTTCATTAAATGCGGTCGAAACTCATGCTGATCGGTTTAATTGACGATTAAGGGGATGATGTTGTTGGACTTGTAGAAAGTTAGAAGATTGTTTGAAAATTTGTTGCAATGAAGAATTATATGAAAGGGAGAATGGATGTTGACACTTCAAATATCCTAAATTGAAGCTTATCTTCTTTGTTTTATGCATCAATGCATTAAGAATAACTTCCCACAAATCAATTTCTATATTAACTAACAATTATATTCCATTAAAATTTCCCCATTGTTATCCTACAAATAATGCCTAATTGATGAACACATGGACGTTTAATCGAGTCACATTAACAACAAAGAAAGAAACAAAATTACAAACAACAGGTTCAGTGGAATTAACTCCTCAGGAGGACAACCACTGACATTCAAAATAATTTTCTAACCACTTTGTAACCTGCAACTAATCTGGTTTCACACAAATCGCATAAATTTCATTCACACCAACACACAAGTGTCCACCCACATATTACCCGCCCATTTCTAATCAAAATATACAAATTCTTTCCTACAAAAGCTTCTTTCTTTTCTTTTTTTGCACTAATATTTAAGATTCAAACTCACCAAAATTGTTGCAATTTGTTTGTCGTTGCTGTAACTGTTGATGCTCAATCGTTGTTGCTTGAGGCTCTAATGTATGATGATAATAGACATTTGGCGTTATTTTATCAGTTGGGTTACCACCTCTGTTTCGGGTCGCTCCCACTGAGCTCCCGTGATTATTCATTCGTTAATGCGATCTGAAGACAAAATTGAAATTTTTACGATAAATAAAAGGAGATTTTTTTTTTGACTTTTTTCATTATTTTAATTTAATTAATTTATGATAATTGACTTTCTGTACGAGCAACGTGGAGATTGTTTTATGATTTTCTGGGAGATCGTGTTATAAAGGGTGGCAAGTATGAATATTTACATCACGGGAATACAACATTTATTTGATTTATACATTTTCATATCATGTGCCTTTGGAAGTTGAATGGAAAATGAACATTTTTTATTATTTTTCTTTTCTAGCTAAATCGTAGCTTTCATGTTATCTGCTGGAATCTTCCTACATAAATAGTTGTTGAAATACATTTTTTATGAGGAATATTCTATGAATGAAAAATTCTTAACTTGATAACAGTTGTGGGAGTTCGTCGGTATAATGCAATAATTCATGAAAACTTTTCGCTATTTTTTTTGTGTGTAAATCGAAAGTTCGTGTGAAATATCAAGAATTTTGAAAAAAAAAATCAGTGTGGGTATACGCATCTGAGGGAGTAAATTCAAATGAAATTTTCGGCATGTGGGATGTGATTTTGTGAGGTTGTTCCGTTTATTCATATTTTTTTTTGTTAAAAGTCAAAGATTGAAAAGTCAAAGAGTGTCAATCTAAACATTTTTTGGCGGGGAAATTATTTTTATTCTTAAAAAAAAAAATTCTGATGTGTTTTTGTATGTAATGCATACTGAACTTCTGAATAATGGCAGCTAGACCTGCTAGAAAGCATAGGTTTAAACAGACTGAACATGGCTAAATTAAACTACTATTTATTCTCATACTAAATCTAGAATTTTGCTTTAACTGATTTTTGATAATAAAAAGCTTGAAAATTGATTCATCAAAATAGACATACATCCTTCAATTAAATTAACATGAAAAACTTCTTTAAGTTCAAAAATATTCTAAGAAAAATCCCTCATCATCATTCTTCAACAACATTCACAAATCCAATTCAATCTACTTCCATTATCATTGATCTAAAATTAATTCAAAACTTTTATTTGTCATATTTTAATACAAATAACTTCTACATACGAAAGTCACATAGATATTTCATGTCTAAGCATATACATGTCTACATTCATAAACCTCACAAAATCCATCAAAATGAATTGAATTCAATTGATTATAGTCGATATAGACCATTCCATTAACAGCCCACATCACTCGATCTGTTTCTATTTATACATTTCTCACCAATTATTTTGTTTGAATGAAAATCCCACAATTTATCAACTTCCAAGCTTTGGGTTATTTAAAAAAAAGTGAGAATGAGAAAAGAAAATTTTCTATGAGAGCTTTTTTTGAGGGTCTACACATAAAATATATTATGCGGACGAAAAGGAATGAAAATAAAAAAAAAGAACCAAAAGAGAGCTTATTAATGTTAATCTGCCATTCGCCCTTCCACTTAGCTAGGAATATGCATATTACATTTCAATTGTGTACACACGCTTTCTTCATTTTCTAGAAAATTAGATACGATTTTGATTATTTTGCTAGCCTGACCCCTATACAGATATGAATGTGTATGTAACATTTAATATAATGTTGATTTGAGTTGAAGGCAAACATACTTTTTTTCACTGAATTCTGAGCCACTTGAATTTTCATTGGAAAATGGAAATTTTCATTTTTTCTATTTCAAACATTTTGACGCCAACAAGCAAGCAACCGATAGAAGCAGAATATACATATACCATCCAAAAATAGCCCTTTTATAGAGTATTACGTATTAATAGATGAAAATAGCCATGAAAAAAGCGCACCCTCACTCAATAAACCATAATTCAAAACAACAAAATATTGTGTGTATATTTTATACATTCATACATACAAACATACTTCACCGTACTAAACAATAGTGCGAGCGAGCAAGAAGAGAGAGGAATGAGTAAAAATGTGGGGAGAGAAAGATGGAAAGATTGAATGAGAGAATGTTCACATCAAAATGAAATTGAAGCATGTCACATCGACACAAAAAAAAGAATAAACTATACGGCTATGTTGAAGAAGAGCAGTACACGAAGAGTGTGAGAAGAAATGGGAAAAAATGTATAAATACAATTCAATAATGCGTGCATGAATCACCCTCTAAATACAGTCATTGATTGTAGCCGTGTTTGTAACATTTAGTAATACGATATAAAATATAGCAAACAAATCCGAGGATTGCATTGCATTTTCATGTGCAACCCCTTGAAAAATTTTATTTTACTCTTTTTTTATCTCGAATATTGATGATTCCCAATTCTACGCTTCTTGATACTATCGTCACCCCTTTTCACATAATGTGCATGTCGATTACAATATTTTTTTTTTTCATTTTTTTCCACATTCATTCACGACACAGAAAATGAAATCAAAAAAATTGAGTGAGTAAAGGAGTTTTTTTTTGTAAATGACGTATTTTTGGGATTTCACATTTTTGACACGATTATGGACACTATGAACTTAAAATTAATGACATCATTTATGGATTGACCCCAAAAGCAAGTAAATAAAAAAGAGCATGGTCAGAAGAAAAAAAAAATTGAAAATGCAAATGGGCCAATGTTGAAAGGCACAACGATTTTATTTTTTCTATTCTCATCCCTACGACTACATTAGTATAAAATAAATTTTTAGAGCGCAATTTTATATACGAAGAAATATTGGATATCGAATGCAATTTGACTGTTTTTTTTTTTTTGTTTTCTTTTTGTTCTGATTGAATGTCAGCTGTTTTTTTTTAATTTAAACGTAGAGTCACACTGAGTTGATGGAAATGTTTCACAATTTTTGTGGCACAAATTAGAGCACTTATGGGGTTTGAGCATTTTTTGGTATTTATTTATTCCTTGTGTGCTTTTTCGGGTTTGAAGTTAATCTTCATGAAATTCATTAATCCATGTTTATGTACAAATTGTTTTCACAGATTTTCAAGGTTTTTACAATGAATTTTTTTTGTTTGACATTTTTTGTTTAATTTTATTTATTGTGTTTTGTGAACAATTTTTTAACTTCATTTCACTTTTTTTTCTTTCGAATTTCTTTTTAAAAAAAAAAATTGAGCACAAGTTTTCTTGTTTTTCTCTTCACATATCTCATGATTTCGTACATTTATCATAATTTTTCAATGAATCTTATTTAAGCTTGATACACTTCATCACTGATTATAATACTTTGAGTTTTTTGATCTCATTTCAAGTTGATTGAATTGTGTTTTAGTTGAAATTTTGTTTATTGATGGTTTTGATGTGAAATATTTGATTTTTTGGATTAACTTAAATTTTTTCTATACTTTTCGATTTTTTTAAGACACAATTTTTTTATTTTTTGTTTTTATTTTTGGATGCCACTTTTGAAATTTGTTAAAATTTCACAATTAATTTTTATTTTGCTAACATAAACACAAATTTCTCATTTGTAAATTAATTTTTTTTTCGAGTGCATTAAAACATTTATAGCTGTAATTTTACACTTTTTCTCTCTGTGTTATTTTTGTTTTAGATAAACTATTTCAACATATGATTTTTTACTTCCATGCTGAGCACTAGAAATTTTCATAATACTTTTTATGTCATATTTCACATTGTTTACTTTTTTATTATTTTAAAAATTTCATTTTCTTTCATAAATTCTAGTTTGTTCTGATTTTTTAATTTGATAAATTTTTAAAAATCACTAAACTTAATTTTTTTAATTTTTTTTTGTTTGACATTTTTTTAAAACTGAATATTAATTTATTTAGGTAATCAATTTTGCATTTCAAACACCAATTTAATTTATTTCAAATCATTCAAAAATTTTTTTCAATCTGTACATTTAATTATTTTTTTCATACTCATTAACCAATTTTTAATCATATTGCTCAACAAACTTCGTAACATCAACTCAAATCACTACGTTTATTTACTAGTATTGCCATTTTTAGCGTAAAATTTTATTTTTTTTCTTGACACGAGACCACAAAAATATTTTTTGTTACTAATTTTTCGTACAAACAATTTTTTTTTTCTTCACAAGAAATATTTTTTTACAATTTTTTCTTGGAAATTTTTATTTAATATTTTGATGATTTTTTTTTGTCATATATTTTTATTGACATTTTTGACCAGTTTTTAAATTTTTCATTTTCACAAAATCATTTTTTTTTGCATTTTTTAATTTTTTACAGAATTTTTTATTTTTTTTTCTACACATTTTTTTTACAATTTTCTCTAGAAGTTCATTTTTAATTTTTTTCTCCACAAAATTTTTATTTTTCTTAAAGAAAATATTTTTTCTTCACATTTTTTTTCTCACAAAAAAATAAATTTAAGTTTTTTCAATGTTTTAATTTTTTTCAGATAAACTAAATTCTTAAATATCCAATATTTCTTTATTTTAAGTTTTTTATTCAATTCTTCTTGCACTATTTTTTCATAAATTTTTATTTTTTTTTTTTCTCAAATGCACAGCATGTGTTTAAAAAAAAAGTTGAATGAATTTTTAGTAGTAAAATAGAAAAAAAACATTAATAAACCCTTTTACACACTCAATTTTTTCTATTAGATCAACCAGAAAATTTTTATTTTTATTTTTCCAAATATAGAAACGACAGCAGCAAAAAAATATAAAAATATGTACAGAAACGAAATCAAAAGGAAAAAAAAAAATCAATTTTTTTCCCTTTGCCTTCTAAGAAGCAAGGCCTTCACACACTCTACACTTTATTTTATTTTGAGGAACTTCTCACCCTTAAGGAAGTTGAATCAACAAGAATATCCACTCGTATAATGAAAGTAATAATATTGTACTCCGCTTTTACATCCAATTTCAGTGAACATTTTTAAAAAATTTATTTTCTTCATTATTTTCTATTTTTTTCTTTCTTCAAAAAATTATTATTTTTTATTTTTGTTTATTATAAAGCACATACACTTATTTCTATTCATTCATTTTTTTACACACACACGATTTTCACCGCGTATATGGAAAATATAAAACAAAAAAATTTATTATTTTATATTTTTTTTATTTTTATAATATTTCTTTCTGTAGACGAATCCGGTTAAGCGGAAATTTATCGAAAAAATATTGCGCTTAATTCACTTATAAAAAAACACATTCTATCGATACCGCTACACAATACCACTTTATATCACCTAATTTCGTTCAACAACAACAGTTGAATAAAGAGTAGCAGAAACATAACATCGTATAAAAAAGAAATGGAAAGAGATGATTTTGAGTGAGAAATTTTTTGAGAGAAAATGAGCGAAAAAGTGACTTTTTTTGAGCGAAGAGAGTCAAATTTGACTCTCAGAGTGTCTCAATTCCGACTAAATTATCTATGTCATGTAGTCACTTAGGGTGTCAAGTCTACAATCATATTATGGGGTGAGAATGAATGAAATCCTTTGCGAAAAATTCTTTAAATGTGTTTGTGAGAATTTTTTTTACGAATATTTTATTATTTACTTTTGGGATATCATGCTCATTTCTGTCTCTTCTCACGCTGCTTATATACTTCCCATTCCATTGTTTTCACTACTTCTCATACTACTTTTTCTGTTTGTCAGTCTTTATGCTTCTCTGCGCTCACATTTTGCAACTTTTTTGCTCAGGTTTTGAATTTTTGTGCTCAAAAATAACTTTTCTCATTTTAAGTTTTTTTCATCTCATATTAAATTTTTTTTATCTCGTCTGACTCTCAATATATATATGTTCATCTCATTTCCCATCACAATCGAGTCTCATTCCAACAAAAAAATATAAAAATATTTATTCTCAGTAATTTTTGCGACTCTCAATCTCATTGTACAACAATTATATCTGTGAATTGTGTCTGTATCTATGTATATGTATCTTCTCTCACAACTTCTCATTCCTCTTACAATCTTTTTTTTTTCAACAGTTCAGCTCTTTTATGTCATAATATATTTGTTTAAGCATTTTCATCTTTCCGCTTGCTCTTTCCCACTCAATATATATATATTTTTTTTCTTTTTTGCTTTCTACTCTGCTTCTTCATTCTCATCCCTACGAGAATGAAAAAAAAAAGTTTTTTTTTTCTGTACTGCCATTATTGTTATTATTATTGATGATTCCTGCTTCTTTGTGTCACATATAAATGTGTTAAGTAAAAATCAGAAGAAAAAAATATTTTTTTTTTTCTTTTTCGAGACGCTTTTTTTTGTCATTAAATGACGATGCTGATGATGATGGGAATGGAAATGGTACAGCATGAGAATAAGGAATTGAGAGGGAAAATAATAATAATAATAAAAAAAGGGATAAGTCAAAAGGAAAGATTATTACACAACATGTATTCATATAAAAACATTATTACCACCGTTTAATTACAAAAGTGGTTTTTACTTTACGCTAAAATGAGAATTAGCAACAATTTCCATTTCGACTTTTGTTCTCGATCTTTTTTATATGCTTTTTAAGTCGCGTTTTTGTGTGTTTTATCCTACATTTTTTCCTCTTTTCACTTTGTATTTAAACTCGAGTTGCTGTTCCTATTCATTCAATTCGAGTCGTTTAAATAGAATAAAAAGGAATGGGATCCTTGTGAAGAATTCTGGATGACATTTTTTTATTCTTTTTTATACTTTTTTGGATAAAAGTTTAAAAGTTGAAAAATATATTTTCTTGAATTTTATTTGAACAGATTTGAACAAAATAAAAATTTTAGTTTTTAAAAATTTTAATTTAAAAAAAATTTAAAAAATTTTTAAAAAATTTTAAATTTTCTTGAAATTAAAAATATTAGTTTTTTTTAAATTTACGATTTTTTGTTTTAAAAATTGAGATTAATTTTTTTCTTTAATCTTAAAATTTTGATTTTTCTAAATTAAGATTTTTAAAAATTTTACAAGTTTTTGATTTGATATTCTTAAAAAAGAATTTTAAAAAATCATGAAAAAAAAATCAACACAAGGCACCCAAGCTCGTGTTGAAGAAGAAAAGAAGGCTACAAATGCCACATAAAAGCTTCATAAGCATATAGACACAAACGTACACACACAAATGAACAAATACAAAAAGCTCTCCTTTTTTGCCTCAATTTTTTATCATAATATTCATCTAGATATAAATACAAAACATTTATGCATTCATAAGCGGCAAAGGAATGAGGAAAATTTAAACATTTGCCATACAGTAAGTATGTTCGTATGTTCAATGATTGCATGTAGATTTGTTGAGTGAGAAGCAAGAGGAATGGCATAGAAAGAAGAAGAAGAAGAATTGTGAGTGAATGAAAATTGTATTTTAAAACTTCCCCCATTTCGAGTTTCTTCAAACTCCCGTATGTACGTAGGATGTATGTTGGAAAAAAAGTATATATATATTTTATTTTTGCGAGAAAAGCGAGAATCGACGATAAAGAAAGGAAAAATTTATACATGATACTTATTTCATTCCTATTCAACTCTACATAATGCATTTCAATGAGTTTTTCTATGCAGCAGTAGTAACATAAAATGTACACCGTTGAACTTTTTTTTTTCTGTTCTCTTCTCCAGCTCTCTGCTGTGGCATGCTAGAATAATAAAATAATATCTATACACACAGACATGCATAAAGCACATAATTTTTCTCGTAGAAAATATAGAAAAAGAAGGAGTTTCTTCGCATGGAAAAATATAATAATTTTAATATTGCAATATTTACAAGTGGCAAAAGCAAGCAGCAATGAAAATGCAGAACAAACAACGACGATAGACGATGTCGACGACGACAACGACGGGTTGAGATAATAGATTTTCTTCAAGTGCAGTAAAATTTTAATCCAGTTCGTACTTTTTTGTACTTTTCATTCTTCATTCACACACGAATTGTGTTTTTTGGACTTGATTTGTTGTTTGTGAATATGAAAGTTGCTATTTCTGTGCTTTTTGGGACCTTTGTATTGCTATGATAGGGATGGGGTGAAGGTGAATTTTAGGCATAGAAAATTTTAAATTTGAAAATTTTTGCTAGCTTGAAACTCAAAAAGTTGTTAAAAAAATCCAGAAATCCATGCCAGTTCAAATCTTTTACCCTTTTAAACTCGGGTATCAAACAGTTCATTCTTCATTCAGTAAAAAAAATATTTCCATTCTCATTTTCATTTTCAGTGTAATGCACTGTTTCATTGCTCGCCACTGCTCTTGTTCAAACTTTTATTCTTTCTTTTTTTCTCATGCACATAAACTCTATTCCCGCACCCCCGAAAAAAAGGGAATGAAATAAAATCTACAACACACCACCGAACAAGAGAATGAGAGTAGATTTCGTTTATTTATTAATAGAATGAAAAACTTTTACGTTATTTTGCTGCTGCTATTGTCTGTGCATTTGATATGAAATGAGACGATGAGAACGAATTAAAATTCATTATTTGTTGCTCTTTCTAAATTAAAAGTTTTCATTTATTATGAAAAAATTATTATTTTTTGTTGTTGGCATGGTGTGTTGATGAAAATAATGCAATTATGAGTGATTTGCAGGTTTTAAAATCATAATTCAATGAATTAATGACATTTAATACTGTTTATTTGTGAATGTATTGATGACGTTATTTATATTGCTAATTGGTGAAAATGGATAGAGAGAAAATTTGTGTAAAATATTGGCAATAAATTTTGTTGATTGTAGATTAAAATGTTCAATAGGATGTTTGATTAAGAGTGAGTATAGGCCATTGAACCTCATTTAGCATTAAAAAGCTCAAATATTTACCTTCAAAAATTCACTCATCCTACCAATCATCACATCTCCCTAATTAATCATACCTTATCAGCATGTAAAAATCCTTGAATATATAATAATATGTAATATTGATCCAAAAAGTTGTAAACTGTCATCAGTGTATGTCTTTAATCTAATTAAAGTTAAATCAACCTTAAAGTTGACATTCATTACATGATTTTGTCATGCAATGAATTGGCATTGTGAATGAACTTTTAGATGCCGTGGTTAGTTGAATGTCAGATGTATGTGGTTGAATGTGACGAATGGAATTAATTTAGTTGTAAAAACAGGTGTTTTGTTTGAAAATATTTAGACTTTGTTTCGTTTTACGGATGGTTGTATGTGAATTGCGACCTCATAAAGCTCGAAATTTTTAAATTCATGAAAAGTGTCTTAAAACATCATCAAAGATTCAAAAATAGCAACTTTATTACACAAAAATCATCGTCTACCCCACCTGACATTTAAATCATGTATCACATGCCACAAAAAACTGTCAAAAACCACCTTAACATCAATAAATCTTTAAATAACCAACATCATCGTCTCAACTGAACCTTTGACCCTTACCAAATCGACAACTAAACCTTTACCCTTCATCTTCTCGTTGTCAATTATTAATTCAATATTGGAAAAACTACCAACAAAGATTTTCCACCCAAATCACCTCTTAAAAACTCAACGAGTGAAAAAAAACAGCAGAGAATGTGAACACATGAAAAAAAAGTTCAACAGATCCACAATCCCATAATTCCAATTTATAATTCAACTCAATGAGTGAAAAATATGCATTTTTTGTCTGATATAAAAAAAACGACGAAGGGAATGAAAGGATGAGAATGAAAATCGCTCATAAAAAACAATCCGCTTGAAGTCAATGATTCGAGAGAGAAAAAAAAAATTTCAATATGAGAAAAATACAATAAAATATTTATGTGAACATTCGACCGAGAGCAATGTGAAGGAGGGTGAAACAAGATGAAATGGTCAACATACGAATTTTTATACTGCTACTGCTGCATGTGATTTTTTTTTCTTTTTTATTTTGATGACAATATTTTTTTTGCTGCTCTCGGATTTTTTATGTTTGCATTTATAAACTGAAATTTTTGGTTCTCATTCGTTCGTAACAAAACAGACGCAACAATTTGAATATAGGAATATTTTGGTGTGTAGGCATTTTAATCGGTTTATTTTCAGAAATGAATTCTGTTTTCTTTAGAACACCCAGAAACAATTAAGCTGAATGTTCAGAATATCACATATGATACTAATATAAGGGAATTAAGTTATGATTAGATTTTGAAAGAATTATTTTTTGGTTAACTTTATTCAACGAGACTGTGTATCAATTAAGTCTAGTTAGAAGCTCTTTATGTCTTTAATTAATAAATATTAAACAATTCTTCCGTATTTCTCACAAGCTTATCAATCACAAGCCATCTTTAAAATCATCAAATTCCCACATGTTAGTCACCAACAACCTCACTTTAATTACCATCAATAATTTATAAACTCCATGTAAATATGCAATTGAAACATCATATCAAGCATAAATCATTAAAAAAAAAGTCATGTACTCATAAAGTTTTACAAAAAGTTACACAAAAGCGCGAATAAGAGCGTCAACAGTATATAGAGAGCGAGAATTTATTACAACTCATCATTTTCATGCATCATCATAAAGTTTATGGGGAGGGAAGTTTTAAGTAGGAGTTTTAATTATAATGAATAACAGAGATACACATTAATAATTAAGTAGCAATTAAATGGACAAGTTGATTTTTTATATTATGCGCAATTAGCTCTTTGACGGCACGAGACATGAAGGACGGCAATAAATGCACTTTTGTCGAGAAATTAAATTAATTAATGAAATCTAAAGGTGGGAATTTAGGTATTAATTGATTATTTTGTAAAATTTTAAGGTAGTTGTTACTGATTTACCTTAAATGTCTCCATGGGTACCTCAAAATTTCAGCCTAGATATGCTAACTAAATTAAAAAAAATTCAGCACATGGCCAAATTTTCAAACCATTCACAAGCCTCAATCATAAAAAAAACATACGTTTATTATCAAAAGACCCAAAATCTACGTACATAAAATAATTTCACAACAATAAAAACACAAAACAATTATAAAAAAAACTTCTTATCAGATCCGACTCTTTGAACGTGCAAATGTACACAAAAATGAATTAAAATCAGATAACACGCAATTGAATCAAATGAATTCTCATTTTTTTTAAAGTGAGAAATTGTAATCATTCACTCACATAAGTGACGAGAAACGAACCAAAAAACCGACAAATTGTACATAATTTATCCACTTTCCATAACAAAAATATAATTTACAATTACTTCCCTAACCCCTCATCCTCGTCCTTATTCTTCATGTTCTCTTTAGAAAAAAAGTAACCCCGTCAAGTCATCAACGTCAAAAAAAAGAACGAAGAGAAAGAAGAGAATAAGCAGCATAAGAATAAGAAGGAAGAGGCAAACAATTTTTTTTACAAGATTAATTTCTATTTTAAAAATAAACACGCGAAAGGGAAGTCATCCTTATGATATGGTATTATGGATATATTATATTGGAGAGAATGAGATGAAAGAATGATGAAGAAGTTGGAAACAAATGACAGCAGGCAACATAAGAAATTTATCATTTAATTCCTTCATCATCAACAGCATCATCTTCGCTCATTGTTTGACTTCCATTCTTCTTCTTTTGCTTTTGTTTAATTTATTTATTTTTTTTTTTTTTGAAAAAATTTCTGAAATTTGAGTTGCCTGAAACGATAAAGTGGTAAATTTTAATCTACTTAATATGAGGTTTCCTTTCGAAGAAAAGTTAAATTAGTCATGCAAGTATGTATGATGATTGATTCTCATTGTTAAAGGATGATGAATTTATAAGGCCATACTGACTCAATTAACTAATAAATTCATATATATTAATGCACATAATGGCATTTATTTGTTAAATTAAATAAGGTATCAGTGCACACAAACAACTAGTCGACATAATAACAAAAAAAAATATAAATATAAAAATAAGGGTAGATTTAATCTACTAAAAATTGTAAATACATGAATATGTGTAAAATATCCTTAACTTATTGTACGTTCACTTCTCATGCCATATCATAAATTTTTTTTTGAGCATATTAGAAGCTAAAAATACAATATTTCGTGTACATCACATACAAGTCATTCATTTCATTTATTTTTATTCATTGTCGTCGTCATCGCTCATTGTATAACTGCATGTAAACGTTTATTTCTATATTCGACTTCCCTTCTTTATTTTTTTGATTCTTCTTCTTTCCTTTTTATGAAAAAAAGTACTGCTGTTAATACACATTGAATGCTCCTGTTACCACTCAGTCAAATCCCTCAAATAAAAACCAATAAACTTCACAGTCATTTATTTAAATTGTAGATATGTATGTGCATGTCATAGGGCACACACATCTATATCTGTACAGTTAGTATTACAATAAATGCATTTAGCAATTTAGATTTATGTACGTATGGATATTACATATGTTGAATTATGATGAGAGTATTGAGAGAATTTTAGATTTTTTTATTTTATTTATTTTTTCTATTGTTGATGTTTGAGGCCGGAAGAGAAATATTTTTGCAATAAATTTTTATTAATTTTTAGTCGGATTAAATTGGAATGAAATTTGAATTTTATGTTACTGGAGTGAAAATTTTATTTTAAATATGAATTAAAAATTATTTTAATATTTTTGAGGATATTTTTCAAAAATTTTTGACTTTTGAAAAAATTCAAAAACCAATAAATTTAATTTTCAAAATTTTAAAAAACATAAAATTTCATTTTCAAAATTTTAAACTTTGACTCATGTCAGAATTTTTCTCAACAAATTTATCTCGTACCGAAAATTCATACACCTCAAAATCAACCCCAACTCCACATCTCAACCAACATCAAAAACCCAAAATTCGTCTTTAAGCAATAAATCCACAAGCAAAATAATTTCTAGTTTAAAAATTTATGAAGAAACAAAAATAATAGAAAAGAAAAATGTGAAACATGATAGGAAAGCAAAAATATGGTTTAAGGAATCACATAAATGCGTGGTAACAAAAAACACAATGATGACGATTTGGCATTCATAAAATATTAAAAGCCAAACAATTGTGACACCACTTTATCAAAAAAATAAAAAAAAGAAATACTTTCGAGATGCTTCGCATATTTTCTTTCCAGTTCCTCTTCTATCTCATTACAGTCATCATTGTCATTATTGTCGTCGACGACGAGAATTGTTGTTGCTTTTCATTCCCTTCTTTCCAACCATCAAGCAATTGCTGAGAAAAAATTGTATGTGTATACATAAAAATAGACGGATGGGCTCTGTGAAAATTTTTTTACATCAAGTCGAGAATATCCCTCGACATTATAAAAAAAAATTATTTTTTTCACTCTCTGCTTTAATCATAACTTTTTCTACCTCACAAACGTTCAACTCTTGTTGATGATTTTGCGGGATTTTTTGTAACATTCACTTCATTTGCTAGATGCCTGATGATGAGTAAAATTTTTTAAATAAAAAATTCTCTCCTTACTAGCTATTTGCTTTTTGTCTACAGTGTGAGTTGATGCAATACGAAAGAGTAAAATGAGAAATGGAAAAATCGCATTATATTGCAATTTTTGCATAAAAGGGAGGAATATAGGAATAGTGATAGTAAAAATCGAGTAAAATAGTTTTATTTGTATGGCGGAGGCATGGGGGTGATCATAAATGAGTTTGTAGGGCTTGTAGGTTCAATTGAGCCAGAATTGAATTTAATTCTTAATAAAGATCAAACGTAAGATATTTCTCGCTAATTAAGCAAATATTTTTATAACATCCTTAAAAATTTATAAACCCAAACACATCCTAACTCAATATATCAAAAAACACAACCATATGTGCCACCAACCCCTCGTCCTTATTTCTATCTAGATTTCAACAATAAAAAAAGCTTCCATCATGTTCGAATAATAAAATTTCAACAGCAACAACAGTGGCAGTAGCGGTATAGAAATGTGTATAGCTCTATCTATAAAAACCTGTCAACCATGTAAAGAGTAGCATAGATATGGATACAAATCTACTATTTAGATAGAGATGAAGGAGAAAAAAAGGATCAAAAATGCCTAAAAAAACTTCGAACCTTTTAGCATGTATACACATCTACGATATAAACATATCCGCTCCATACCTATTCAATTTTTGTTACCAATGCTGCTTCTGCTGCTGCTGTTGCCATTTATTCTTGTTGTTTGTTTCGAACATACATAAAAAATTGTACAGAAAATGACTTTCAGTCCAAAGCAGCAAAGGTTTTTTTTGCTCATTCTGTATGTTTCTTGTACATTCATATTCTACACATAGATATACACTAGATGCTTCGATATTCATCTTTCTACATTACTATTTTCCCAATTCGGTAAAAAAGGAAAGCAACATTCAAAAAAAATTGTTAAAATGAAATAAAAATGTCGAGAGACGTTTGTAGAGGAAAAACAACTGAATGAGGAAGAAAGAAGGAAACAGAGGAACAGCAATAGCATCAGCAGCAGCAAAATATAATAAAATAATTTTCAGTATAACGAGAAAAATAAATAACCATGATAGAGCAGAAAAAAGGACATTACAAAAGGACTATTAAAGTCAAGGAGAGGAGGAGGAAATTTTTTTTTCTCTTTTCACTTCTCATGATGATACTGAGGGTGGTAAGCACGAGTAAAAAAAATTCTTTCTTTCTTTTCTACTTCCATTTCACTCCCTCAGATTCACAAATTTTATTTTATATTTTTTTTCTTTTTTTGTTTTAGACAGAAAAACCTCATTTTCCATTTAACTTTTACGGTTCCTTCGCTTTTTTTGTATCTCTCGTTCTCTGTCTCTCAGTATTTTTTCTTGCCTCGTCTTTTAGTCGTTTGCGATGAAAAGATTTTTATATTTTTGGCGAGAATTTTTTGGAGTAGATTTTAAGGTGATTTTTTGACCTTTTGTCTAGTTTAGGTTTTTTTATTTTTAATAATTTTATGATGTCTTTGAGTTACCAAGCAAATACCTCCAAGGGTTTGAAACTTTGGAAAACAGACTTTTTGTCCTAATTACAAGCAGTGTACACTCTAAATATCCTAAATTAAGACCTATATCTAATCAATTTACAATTTTAAGCTTTAATCATCGCAATCGCAATCGTAACCTACTAAAAACCTTCAAAAAAATCTCCCATTCCCTACTCACTCTACCAATAAACATAAAAAATTTCCATCTCTCTGTTGCTACTGCCGCCAATTTTACTGTTATTGTTCAAAACAAGCAAAAAAAAAAGTGAGTGAGAGGATGAAGCACACAAAAAAATTATATTGAAGTAAATTATTATTTGAATGTTTAATTATAATAAGAAATAATACGCGGATGAAAATTGTGTAAAAAGCGGTACACGATGAGGCGCAATTTTTCACCAACGCTCACACTGTGTTACACATTTTTTTAGTAGTTTCGAGAAGATGTACAAAAAAAAAGATGTGGAAAGATGAGAGAGAGTAGAAAAATATTAAACATCAGAAGGGTAGTCAGCATTTATTCTTTTTTTTTTCTGTGAGGAATGAGAGGGTGAGAATGATGAAGTGAAGGCAGCAAAGAGCAAAAAAAGTGTATATAAATATTTTTTATGTATAAATGAATGGATGAATGAATTGAGTTTGTGAGAAGGGAAAAGGGAAGTTGTTAGAGACAATATGACAGAAAATAAAACAACATTGTCGAATGATAATTTTTACGAAAACGAGAAAATGAAATTTTGCGTATTTTATTATTTTCGAGTCTTTAAACTTCTTCCTTCTTTAATATTTATGGATTTAATGTTATTACTGTGATAGGAAATTTTTTGGAACAGTTGGGATGATGTTTGGGGGAGAAACTTACTTTTTAACTCCTTAATAAAAAGGGATGATGGTGTCTTAGATACCATTAAAATTCTAAGTTTGTGTTGAATAACTTTTTCTTTAAATGAAATTTACGAAAATTCAATAATGAACTATAGATTGTATTAAGTTTATAGATAGATAATTGCAACCTTTTGAACCTGTGAAAACAATACGGTTGACTTGTAATTGAGGGAAATACATGATTTAGTTGAGGGATATAAAATCTTAAATCAGGTGGAAAACTCAATTTGCTGGCAATGAATGATGATTATTTTTTGGTAATTGAGGAAATAGATGAATTTGAGGTGTGTTGTAGAGCTAGTGCCAATAATTTTTAGTTTTGATAAATTTCAAAATTTATAGAGTTGCATGCAATCTTCATCATAAAATTCTCCCAATCATACAGAAAAGTTCAAATAAAATCATCGAACAAAGTAAATAAAATCAAAATACAAAATTTGTTTATAAAATAAAGCAGCAGAACAGAACAGAGGCAAAAACAACACCATAGAATGAATATGAAAAGCTCAATTATATTATAAAAAGCTTTCAATAACATTAAGCTTAATGAACTTGTTGCGAGGAGTAAAAAAAATATATTCCTCATGTATATGCTCATTCATTCATACACATTTTTATGTCTACACAAGATTATGTATACAATTTTTTTTTTCCACATCGCAACAAGTTCTCGAGGGAGACGAGAGCTGAGTGAAAAAAAGTTTTACGCTTCAGTTAAAAAAAATTACAAAAGTCCTCGTGTTTTATATCGAGGGACTTCAGCGCATTTTTGACGCAGCGATCAGTAATCGAGCTACGGATAGAAAATATAAAATCAACTTTCTGAAAAAAAAGTACCAAACTTGCAATATTCTTTACAAAAAAAATCACAATTTTTATCAAAACTGTTCAACAGCTATCAAAAAACCTTCAATTTCATTTTCCTTACATTCATTGTGCATGAAAAGTATGTTTTCATTATGCACAAACTAACAACTTGCTAAACAGAGCAAAAAACTTTTGATCCAAAATAACGGTAAAAAAAATCAAATTCAACGGTCAAAAAATATTTGAAATTTTTTTGTGTGTTTTTACATTTCTTTGTGAAATCAAAAGTTAATTAATTAAGGTGTTTAAACTCAATTTTAAGGCTGCAAATTGCATTTCTTCCCAATAACTCGATATAACAAAGCTATTAAAACTAACCAGAACTCTCTACGATGTCTAGATCAAAAGATAATTTTTTGCAGCCAGCCGAAAGAAGTGTATGATTGAGCTTCCTTTTTGAAAACAAGTTTCCAAAAATGCGCTAAAAATTAAAATCCTCGCGATTATTTCACATATGTATTATACTGGATATGCTTCTGCTACTTAAAATGAATCCTTTTCTGTTCGGTTTGATGATATTTACACGATTTATACAACAAGGAAAGAATGGCTTAATTTTTTTATATCGACAACCACATACAGTGAGATTAGATTAAATGACACAAGTCAACCATATTTAAATTGAAAAAAAAATTCACGAGTGAGTCACACTCAGGAGTATATGGTGTGGTAGTAAATTGGAAAGGGACAAAAAATCAATGTTTGCACGCCGCTATAATCTTTCAATATGAAAACACATAAAAGTCTAAATTAAATCAAAAGAGAAGAAGGAATGAAAATGATGATGACGATGATGATGGAGGGATAAATAACTAGGAATGACGTATGAACTTGTTGACGTCATAAGCGCATTTTTGCTTGCGTCAAACTTAGATTGAGAAAAACTGGAAATATGAACATGAACATTGAAAATCACGATCAAAAAATGAATTTTTGAAAAGACAAATGGACAAAATACAAAAATTAGCTCCTATTTCCCCAAAAAAATGCTCTTAAAATATTGATACCGACCATATTATTTCATACAGTAGACACTCGATAAAAATTTATATTTATTCTTCCTTTCCATTACTTGTGCATTTCTATGATCTTTTTTTACGAAGGGGTGACGAAAAACACAAATGAGAGAGGAAAGAAATCAAATAGCCAGAAAGATGTGAGGATGTGATAATTCACTATTTGGCATAATGCCAAATTCTTTATTCTCGCTCTTTTTATTTTTATTTGCAGTCACGAGAATATTTTGTTTTTCTTCATAAGAAGAGTCAAGAAAAAAAATCAATAATTTAATTTTTGGAATAAAATTTGTATTCATATATGACATGTGTAGAATTTTATTTCTTACATGCATGAAAATTTTTGTAAACATGCAAATAAAACATAAGTTAATGTAATTTTTTTCAATTGTATATTTTGAGTTTGAGTGTGACAAAATTGGTTGTTTAATGATGATATGGGGAGTAGTGAATGACGAATTTTTTGTGATTTTTTATGATTTTTGCTGTGGGACTATTATTTGTAATGCAAGGCTCAGACACTCATCAGAAAATTGTAAAATTGTACAATTTTTTCCAATTTTTCAATTTTTAAAAATTGTAAAAATTGCAAAAAATTGTACAATTTTATAATTTTTGTATGGAAAAAATTGCAAAATTGCAAAAATTGTACAATTTTTACAATTTTTTGATTGAAAAAATTGGAAAAAATTGTACAATTTTTACAATTTTCTTATGAGTGTCTGAGCCTTGTTGTAATGTTAAGAGTAGTGAAAATAATTCAGTCTCTGAATATGTTAATGAATATTAATGTTTTTTGTTGATGCAGTAAGGCTAAATAGTAGAGTTTATGCAAAAATTTTACAAAATTAAATCAAAATCTCAAAAATTATCTAAATTAATCTAGCAATTCTCATCCCAAATATCTCAACAGAATATCAACAAAAATTCCACTTTAATTCCAGTTAAAACTGTTTAAAACAAAACTTCTTCCTCCAATTGACTCAATTTTCATTAAAAATAAATTTTCGAGCTCTCGAAGAATAAAAAAGGTCAAAAGAATATGGCACAAGCATCAAGAAGTAGAAAAAGGAAATGAAAAAGTAACCATTTCTTGCCTTTTTCTTCTTCCCATTCTCATCTCAATTTCTATTATTTTCATCTCATGCGAATGTGTCAAGTGGAAGAAGATTTCATTCCATTATTATTGTGTGTGAATGTGTGTGCGGTTGTTATATACAATAATGTCTAACATTCAAATCTATTTTGGAAAAAATCTCTTCTTTACTAGACTTTTCTTTTCCTTTTTCTTCCTTTCCTTGCTTTCTTCATCATCTTCTACTGCCTTTTATGTTATTATTTTTTAGATTTGAAATTTTTGGGGATCATTAAAAAGTGATGAAATTCAATTTGCAATTTTCAAAAAAGCAAAAAACATCACTAAACCCCTCAAAACTCAAAACTTAAGACGTCACGTCCAAACAACCCCAAAAGGAAAAAGATATTTATTGCCACATTTCATCATTTTGTGTAGTGGCAGGGGAGGTAGGCAAAGAAATTTTCTTACATCTTGAAAATGAAACTTTTTATCGACCCCAATATGTCCTTTACTTTCTTACTTATCTGCTTACTGTTGATTTTTGCGCATTGAAAATTTTTTTTCTCCCTAAATTTTTACCGAAACAAAATCATTGAGTAGAATATTCTATGAATATGTAAACAATGTAATTTATCTAGTAAAGTTATATCAATCAAATCATGAAAGATTTTTCTTCGTCTTATATTTTTTCTAGACATTCTGACATGAGTTGACAAATTTTTCAGGTTTTGGGTCGAGATAAATAAAATTATTTTTCTTTCTTGCTTGAGTATTAAAGTTATTTGTGGAATGGATATACATGTCTAGTCGAGTGGAGTTTTATGAAAAATTTTCTATATAGGGGGTCAAAATGCTTTTATGATGAAATCCTGAACGACGAGGATGTGATTGACATTTTTTGTAAAGATATTCTAAGAAAAGTTCTATAAAAATTGCTGAGCAGGTTTTAAACAAAGCAAAGCTGCTTATAGATGCAAAATTGACAAAAGCTACAAAAAAATTTGACAAATCTTTCAAATATCCTGGAAAATCTCAACCTCACTCACAGTAGATCATCTACCAAGTGTCGAAAATGAACTACTTCACCCATAATTTTCATCATTCACATCCTCATCATCATCATCATCACTAACAGCTTCAACAGTCATCCTAATAACAATAATAAGAGTAAATTTGATAAAAGGAAGCCAAGAAACCAAGAAAACATTAACTAAAACCCGATTATAAGGCGGAATTACTTATTATTAACGACAACACACAAAACTAGGTAGGAACTTTCATCTCATACTGTAACTAAGAGCGACCGTAAGAAGCATAATCAACCTCATCATTCCAAAGAAACGAAATGATTTCTCAGTTACGGTTGAAGAAGTAAGGAACAAATGAAAAGTTTTTTTTTTCCTTTTTCGAACGTAGCTGGAAAATAAAAAGAAGAAAATGTGAAAGACGAAGGATCAACATTTTCATACTTTTTTCTCCTCTTTTCCTCAAAATCATGATTTTCATCGCATCCACAAGCTTCCCATTTTCTGTTTTTGTGGGGATCATTTAGTAGTGATGAGTACATTTTACTAATATTGCTGCATCCTTTGAAAAATAAATTCGAATTTTCAGCAGACATCATTTCAGTACAAACCCCATTAAAGTTTTTCCACTTTTCTTCATGGCATCTCCTTCTTTTTGTTTATCTTTTCTGCCATCTTCTCATATGAACAGAAAATTTCACTTTGAAGGGCCGATTAGGAAAATAAAGAGTTACAATTATTACAAAAAGAAATTACAATTTTCGACACTTTTTTTTACTGTCATGTTGTCAAAATAATCAAATGAATATGTTTCCATGCCTCATTTCAGCACTGAATGGGGACCTCGAATATGCCAGAAAAAGCAGAATAAAATATTTATTCTTTTCCATAAACCATCCTTCTCTATCCTCTTTCCTTCTTTCCATACTGTTAAGTGCCATATATACTTTTTTTTTGTGTGCACCCAACCAACCTCATACTCTAATTCCATCCCTCATCCTCAAACTTTTTTTTTCGCTTTCTTTCTTTCATTCTTTTCTTCTACACTTTCATGCTTTTGCTCGACTCGACTCTGTTATGTAGCTATATATGTTCTACTCTCGCTTCGGCAATATCAGTAAAAATGTTTCATCGTTTTCAACCTTTTTTGCTGCTTTTCTTTTTTTCATTTTTTCAACTTTTCTTTCGCTTTTTTTAGCTTTCAGTTTGTTAGCTTTTGGGATCGTGAATCTGTTGAGGAAGGTGGGACATTTTTGCTAGGTAGCTTGAAATTATTGGGTTTTAAGCTGGACTTAGGTACCTAAAATTATAATATTGACTTATTTAAATCAATGAACTATTTATAATCCATTAAACGCCAAATTGTCTCAATATAGTTCAAAAACATCAAAATGATGTCAATGTCGGTCATGAAATCGTGAATTCTGGAAAACAAATTCTCAAAAACTCGTGCTCAATATTGACTACAAATAGTAATAATTAAAACAATTATTCAATATTGTAGTAACTAAAATATTAATTATGATAAGGTTTTGAGGTCAACAGTAGCTACATTGGAATGTGGCATACACAATAAATTGTAAGTGTCCATCATCGTCAGATTTAATAATTGAATTTCATACAAAGAAAAAGACTGACATTTACAAAGCTATTTTTGATCAGCTTACATCCGGCTATCATGTCGACAGATAAATTCATTACAGATTACCTTGAAAAGTTCACAAAACGCTTTAAGCAACAATCTCATCCACCGACTTTACTAACTTGCATCATCTCTTCTTATCATCTTTTCAATTTCTCTTTAGCTGATGATTTCATATGGTTTATGAAAATTCTTCACAAAATGAGATGGAACAATGAAAAAAATGAAAATCAGAGGAAAAATTTAATGAATTTAATGAAAATCTGATGGACGTGGAGGATGAGGAAATTTATCATTTATTAAATTGTTTGTGTATTTCCTTATGTATCACATATTTTTTACTCTTTCACTCGACAAATAAAGCAGCAATGGAACAGAAAAAAAAGAAAATTCCATCCCTTTGTGTCCGAGGGGAAAACAACATGGTGAGAAAAAAATAATCAATTTCTCACCGATTTCTCACCGCGGTGAAAAATTTTTCACCATTGGTGAGAAATCGGTGAGAAATTTTTTCACCGCGGTGAGAAATCGGTGAAAAATTTTTCACCGCGGTGAAAAATCGGAGAAAAATTTCTCACTTATAGAATTCGATTCAAACTCTTCTTATTTGAGATGAAAAACTCTTCGTAAAAGCAATTTTTCGCGATGATTTTCTTAGCTGGGAAGAAAAACCCCCAGAAAAGCGATTTTTCGCATTGATTTTCTTAGTTGGGATGAAAAAGCCCTCAGAAAAGCCATTTTTCGCCTTGATTTCCTTAGTTGGCATGGAAAGCCCCTCGGAAAAGCGATTTTTCGCATTGATTTCCTTAGATGAGATGAAAAACCACTCGGAAAAGCCATTTTTCGCCTTGATTTTCTCAGTTGGGATGAAAAACCCCTCGGAAAAGCGATTTTTCGTATTGATTTTCTTAGATGAGATGAAAAACCCATCAGAAAAGCCATTTTTCGCCTTGATTTTCTTAATTGGGATGAAAATCCCCTCGGAAAAGCGAGTTTTTGCATCGATTTTCCTAGTTGGGATGAAAAACTCCTCGAAAAATTTAGAGATTTCCAATTTAAAAAATTTTTTAGCATTAAATTTTAAAATTTGGTGAGAAAAATATTGGTGAAAATTTGGTGAGAAATCGGTGAAAAAATTTTTCACCGCGGTGAGAAATCGGTGACAATTTTTTCACAATTTCTCACCAAATTTTTTCTCACCATGTTGTTTTCCCCTCGTTTGTGTCTAAAAAAATACATTTTGAGACCTTTTTTTCCTCATCTACTCCGTTATCATACAACGAGCCAGTTCCTTCGTTTTCAAAATCAGATGGAAGATGGAAAATAAATGAGAGAATCCCAATAATAATAATGAAAACAATAGCAAAGAGTAAAGGCAGTGGCTGTAACAGTCTTGACAAAAAAAAAATATTTATTTAAACAATAGGACATAGATAGAGATTTAAAATCTACTATAGGTTACATAATTAGAATAGTAAATGAATAATAATGTTTTTTTTTTTGGCATTTTAAAAAAGAGAGAAAATAGCCAAAAATATACAAGAAGGAGTCGACGGTGGGAGAGTGTGAGAATCACACAAAATAATTTTCTACTGCTACAAAATTGTCCTTTTTCATCCCTCCTACAACATGAAAAAAAATCCTCACTTAATGGGTCACTGATTAAAATTTAAAATCGTTTTGAGATTGCCGAAATTTATACAGCAGTAAGTAAGTAATTTTTGAGATTTTAAAGTTTATTTAGCGCATTTTTTTAATTTTTTAAATTATCTTTTTCGATTAGAAAACATGAGTGAAGGCTGAAACTTGATCTAAGTTAAATTTTAAAAAATTCAGTTTGAAGTTTTTTTTTTAGATTTTTCAAAATTTTTATAACTCAAAATGATCCAAAACCTCAAAAATTCCTGCACAAAGACGTCCTCAATATCCATCCATAGCCCTTGTGTACTCTGAATTTTACTATAGATATGTTTAATACACAATATATACCGCTGTTGCTACAACCCAAAAAATATTTTCTATTCTCAAAACAGCCCTATTAAACCTTCCTGTTTTCTCTTTCTTTAACATACCTACAATACATTCTATGTCTATTTCACTTACTACGGTTATATAAAGGAAAATAGAAAAAAATTGAAAATTAAACAAATAAATTTTGTCCTTCCTTTAATTTTCTCAACACCCACGCTGAAGCGGCTGTTTCTTTACAGTCTTTTTTAAAGCATAAACGGCAGGCAAAGATAGAGGAGAAAATTTTCTTGCCTTCTTTACTTTTTCTATTCTTCTTTATTTTAGCTTAGCGATTTTTTACAGAAAAGGAGATGATTAAAGTCATATTGGCTTGTATATTTTTTTCCAGCAGATTTAAGCAAAAATTAATGTTTTATTTTAATGAATATTTGACTAAAATGCGCTTAAGACTTGCCCATTTAATGCCTTTCAAATTCATTCCATTTATCGCTTTTACCGTTAAATAAGTTTATAAAATAAAATTCAATCCAGAGACACATAGTACAAGGAGCTTATCGTGTTTTTGGTATTGCATGTACAGAAATTTATGAAACAGTAAAAAAAATTTAAATTTTTAATGAAAAAAGCCAGCCTTCATTCAATAAAAAGCACACACCAAAAAATACAAGTGCCAAGAGAAAAAGAGAAAAATATGTTGAATGAAATTAGAAATAATTAATCAATGTTCTCTGTGTGTACAAACGACCATGCTATTATCAAAAGAATCTCATATCGGAAGTGAGAGAAAAATTTTCCATTTAATACACATTTTGTGAATGGAGGTGTATTTTTATGTCACTTTGTGACTCTCGACACCCATAACAAATATAAGTAAATCATCGCTTTATAAAGTTTTTTATTATTTTCTTTTCTATGAGTATGAGGGAGAGAATAATAGCAAGAATAATGTCGAGATGAAGAGAAAAGTGGTAACTTATAGAATGAGAGCATCAAAAAAAAAGAAAAGAAAAATTTCTGTGCACATACAGCACAACATGATAACAATAAATGAGATTTTTTAACACTCATACTACATCCTCATACCATTCTTTTGTGTACATTTTCATGGCAAAGGGTGGTACAACTCTCTCTCGGCAACAGCACAAAAAATTCTCTCATTCTCTCGGTTTTTACTCGTCAATTTCCCCATCCCACCAGAATTCTTGTATAGGAAAAAAGCACATGATGATATCCATTTATTTTCCCTCAAACTCCACAACCAGACATCATCATCATCATCGTACAAGAGAGAATATAATTTTTCTTTCTGCATAGAATTAGTATGGGGAATGAAAGTCGGAGGGAGTTTACATTATATTTTTCTATCGTCATGTCTATATGTTGAATGTATTTGTGTCGTCGTCGCCGCTTAAAAGGCAAAGTTCGAGTGTGGGAAGCTTTTCTTTCTCTCTTTTCTATCCTGTGCTATGCTATGTGTACATTTCAGTCTTTTTTTAATACATAACCCATCAACCCTCTAAATCAACCATTCAACTTCAGCATACACAAAAAGTATAATAACATTTTTTTTCTTTTCTCTCTCTCTCAATCCTTGTTGTTGCTGCTTGCTTGCTTTGCTTTTTTTCTTCTTTCTCCACGTTTCTTTACTCTGTTAAATGACTATGAGAAGAATAGCTTTTTTCCATCTCTTTCAACTGTGTATGGTGTGTGGAGATGTACACATATTGAATAGGGTGAGATGTGATGTTGTGAGATTTTTTTCAGTGGGTTTTCTGATTTTAAATTAATTTTCTTCTTTTTTTTGTGTGTTGATCTTCTTTTGTCTTTTTCTGATGACTTTTTCTGTACTGTAATGGAACGAAAGGTGAAAATTTTTTTTGAGGTTGTTGCATTGCTTTTTGAATTGTTCGTTTGAAGCTCACTTTTATTGAAAATAATATCCAATAAAATTATCAACACAACCAAAAATCCACTAATAATCCTCATCATCTAATTCAAAATTCTCCCATCGTACACCCATCAAATCAATTTTGTTCTATTTTGAAAATCAATATAATAAAATTTTACCCTATCGAAGGACTTTTCACTGAATGCGATACAAAATATGTGCAAAACATACATTAATGTTTAGGATACACCAAAATGTTCTCTCCTTTTTTATTTCATTCCATATTCGCCTGTTATTATGTTTATATGTTTGTCGGCAGATCTACTTATACCCCCCCAAAAACAGCAAAGCTTTTCTGTGAAAAAATCATTTTTTGTTGCTAGATTCGCCACATAATGTTAGTCTTTGCCTTTTTTGCCTCTTTCTCTCTTTATTTATCCATACATCTACATTTAAGGATCCCTCCCTTAGGCATGTTGAGGATGGAAAAAAGGCTTTCGAAAAATAACTGAAAATATTTTTTTGTTGGCAATGCCTTTTTTCTATGAAGCTTATGAATATCAAAAAAAAAGAAGTAAAATTTATTTCATGACATTAAAACATTGAAGGAGATGGACTTATCTCCATCTTCTCTGTCCTATTGTGTACTTATATTTAAGTTATGTTTCTTTCATGTTATTTCCACATCCACTACATCACAACATCAATGGTGCTCTGCGTAAGGTATGCAAAAAAAAGTAAATGAATTACGTAGAAGAAATGAAGAGGAAGTTTTTTTTGGCTCCCTTAAAAAATATATTCTCGGTTCCTTTTTATGCTAATTTAGATTTTGAATCGTCTTTGAATATTATTTTATTGCTTCTTACTGCTCCCTACCAGCTTTTTTTTACCGTAAGTGCATGGAAATCATGATAAAAATATAGCTAAGGAAAAAGCGTTGGATGACTAAATTTTCTTCTTCCTGATTCAATTTCTTGAGAGTTTGAACGTGAGTAATTAAGATATTGTGGCATAAGTTGAGAGTGGCTAAAGCGCTTTTTTGTTGGATTTTTGAAGATTTTGGTGCTTGAATTAGAAAAAAGAATAAAAATTTTTACTAAAATGACAGAGTTAAAGTTTGAACTCGATTATTTCTCAAAATCATTCTAAATTGGTGTATCTTTAAGATTGACCTATAAATTACAACAAAACCTCTTCAAAATATAATACAAAATTTTTACGTCATCTTGAAAAAAGAAAGAAAATTCCAAACAGCAAAAAACTTCCTTCTCATCCAATTCTTTAAGAAAATTTTGCTTCATTTCTTGTAAATGGCAAATAAATATCATTCAAAGCGCCTTTTTCTGTTGCTATTGTGTTGTGTATATACATTTTCATTTTCTTCTGTTAAATCACCCCCTTAGAATCGTCCCCCCATTTCACATCATACAATCAATTCTCGAATATTTTTTTTCTTTTCCTTTTGCTATGCCTTTTGCATTCCTACATTCAAATGGTAGCAGTGGAAATGAAATAAAAAAGAATTATAGAGCAAGAGAGAGTGAAGGAGAAGAAAAAAATGAAGAAATTTTTACGATTAAGGACATTGAAGAAAAGTAGAAAAAAAGAAGCAAGAAATAAAAATTCGATATTTTTTCTCTGTTCTTATTCTCTTTAAGCTGAGGGAAGTAGTAAACACAATATTAGAAAATGGTATGAAAAGGAAGCTCAACAATACAATGGGAAGAAGGAAAAAAAGGCAAATATTACATAATAAAAGAATTGAAAATAAAGTAAGAAGTATTGAATCATCATCGATTTATTGAAATCTCTTACACACAATAGTCAGATATATCAATGTGTGTACTACAATTTCTGGTCATAAAAAAGACACATCGAATGAGATGAGAAGGAAAATGTCTGAATCAGTAGAATTGAAAAAAAGTTGAAAAAATTCTCTGAACTGGAAAAAAAGTTGGTTATTGCTGTTTCATATCAGTTTATGATTGTTTGTAAGGGATATTGTGTGGTACACCTCAATGTGTAATGAGATATGAAAATGTTTGATTGGGTTGAAGACAATTTTGTATCAGTTTGATAAAGTTCTATCTAGGTACCAGTAATTAATTTTTGATGAGAATCGAACGCAGACAACAACAAAATTAAGTTTCGATTTCAGTCATTCAGTCAGAAAGACTTTTTACTTTCAGACCTACATCCTCAAATGTACTAAATTTAGAATATATTTTGACTAAAATTAAGTTTTCAGGGGTCCAATAGCGCCTCCATTATCCACAAAACAATTTTCAATATTAAAAACCCCTACAGAAAATCTGCAAATGGATATCATGTACTAAACTTCCACTTTCCTATGTCATCTCTTCTTCATACCAATATAGAAAAAGTTTTCATTTCCTTCGTACAACTGTACAAGAAAAATAAAAGAGACGAAAAAGATAAGCATTTATTTATTTGCCTTTTTATTTCGTGTTTGAATTGCGATTTTCCTTCTCATATTGCATTTCTAGAAATTATACAGAAGAGCTGCAAAAAAAAGAAGTAAAAACATTCTGGGGAGACACAAAAACAATTTTTTTTTTGTTGTTAGCAATTTTTCTTTTCCTTTTTGCGTGAATAAAGCAGAATAAAGTCATTTTTGGGAGGTAAATTGTGTTGTTCATAGCGGCATATACAAATTCTTATTGCGACTTTTTTATCGGATAAAGTCTTAAAGTTGAAGATGGAGGAGGGAGAAGTTTGTAAGTGATGTCATCTTTTATCAAATTTTAATGATAAAGTAACTGTCTTTTACCAGAATTCTATATTTTGATTTTTGACCCTCAAGACTAAAATTTTTAATATTTTTTGACATTCTAAATGAATGCCCCCATTGAAATATTATTAAAATGTTTGTAGGAGTCATCATTTTTTCCTGGTGAAATCAATGCTTTTTTACATTTTTAAACATGAATATTGAATATTTAGAAATAAATTTTAGGGTGAGTTTGTGGATGAAAGAAAAATTGATTTTAATCGATAAGATTTTCAAATACCTAGTTTTTTTGTACATTTTCTTCCTCAAAATTCAATTTTTTAAACAGCATCGTAAATTTATTTAAATCAAATAAAATCTACATAATCAACCTCCAAACTCATTGCATAACAATAATTGATGAAATTCCCGACAATTCCTCATCCACTTCATCAGGAAATTATTAAATTAGTTTTCAAACAAGAACATCATCATCAAATAATATTTTAATGTCTTTGAATGAATGAAAATTCTTTCCTTTAAAGCACAAAACAGAAACCTTCTTCAAAGAATAAAATAATAAAAAAATTGAGATGAAAAATTTCTTTCTTAAATAATAAGCCGCATCGCTCAGCACAAATGAAGGGAAAATAATTTTCCTTTTTTTTATCATCATCATTTTTTTGTGTGCAGATTAATTCTTTCATCCATTCATTTAGCATTTCTTTTTTTTTGAAGCAATAAGAGATGGAAAAGATGAAACAGAAATCAACAACAATAACATGAACGATGTGACATCCCAGGGGAGTTAAAGAGTAGAGGAGGTTTGCATGCAACGTAGAAGAAGAACGAAAAAAAATCAATTCTTCCGTCCTTATTTGTTAGCAATGATTAAAATAGAGGAAAAATATCAGCATTGTAGGAGATGATGATTAACTGATGCATGAGTTTTAACTGACTACTTTTCTTGGTAGGGGATGGAGTTTTTGTGAGTTGATTGGAATTTTTGAGGTTTAGTGGAGTATTGTCATTTGATAGGGATGTAAGTAGAATTAATTCGTAGTAAAAAATTTGGTTTCAATTGATTAGAAAGGTTCGACTTTTGCAAAAAAATTTAAAAATTTGAAAAGTTTTGAAAAACACAAAAATAATGCAAAAATTCTAAAATTGGGAAGAAAGTAGAAAAATTTCAAAAACTGCCAATATTCATGACAAAACTTCATCACAAGGACATATTCATGTATTCATTTCATTCCAACTATTTCCTCCACATATCCTATGAGTATAAATAAATATCACAGAACATATACACTAAAGTAATTGAGTATAAAGGACACTCATTCCAACATAATTCATTACATATATCCTAGCTTGTATGTCTCCCACATTTCACATATATAAACCGAAAACACAACCATAGGGGGTGGCTTGAAAAAGTTTGAATAGAAGGAAAAACTATATTAATACGAATATCATATGAAGAAGAAGAAAATTCAATTTTTTTCCTTCTTTTCCTCATTCATGTATTCCGACATTAAACACTTGCCATTTGTGAGGCGCAACAACAACAACAACAGCTAAAGCAGCAGCAAAAAAGGCAGGAATAAGAAGAAGGAAAAATAAACTAAATAGATAAGTAGATGGATGGAAAAATATTTGTACACACACTAACATAACACCGATATTATAGCATAAAGTGATTTCATAGAGAGTAAATAACGATTATTCAGTGGCTGAGATAATGTGTTGGTGATAGAGACACGATGTCGTGTGTTATGACTATGAGCAAAAATTGTCGATGATGATGATGATTGTGAGGCATTGAATATGAATTCATCACATATATCCACATAAAATTGTTGCATTATCTCTCTCGCCCTAACCAGCGTAAATTTTGATGATGAGGATGGAAAATTCGTGAAATGAGTTGAAAAAGCGAGAATCATTGAAGGTCGCAAATGGCCACGAGCAGTTTTTGATTTTCTACACGCATATTTTTTGATGCTTAGCTTTTCACATACGGAACAGCCAAAGAGATATTTTTTTTTTTGTTGGAATATCATGTCTGCATCATTGTGTATTTTTGAGGAAGTCATTTGGGTGGTTTTTTATGAGAATAGATTTTAATTTATTTTCGAGAGGGGTACGGAACGCTTTTTTGGTTACTGAAAATTTTAAAAAATAATTTGGATTCATCCTGATATATTTAAATCGCAATTGATCCCAAAATAACCTCAATTCCTCGAAAAAATTTCTCCTCACATTTAAGGTGAATGCACCTCTAAAAAGCTACAAAATACACAATCATCATCTCCTCAAACATGACAGACAGTCACGATCACCTCGACCCATATCAACCCACCCATAATTTTTCCGCTAAAGAAGGAACAGCACGGATAAACTTTGCACAAAATGTGAAAACTTTTTCTTTCTCGCTCCGGCAACAAACTTTTATTTTCCTCTGTTTCTGCTTTGCTTCCACCACCGTTTCTATTTAATGCTCATCGTGTATCGTATAAATTTTTCCTCCACCTCAGCCAACAAAAAAAAGCAGCACAGCACAGAAAGAACGAGAAAAGAGAAAATAAAAAAAGTTCAAAAAATAAATTCGTGGCATTCAAAATTAGTCGCAGGAAAGAAAAAAGAAGAAGAAAAATCTGAAAAAATAAAAATTATTTGTCGTTTTAGTTAAGGGTGACATACATATTTGAAGTAGTCGAAGTGGTAACAGGGCTTTCGAAATACACAACACAATGTGTCATGTAGTAGACAATGAAAAGTAGCATGAAAAAAGGGGAAAAATATAATTTTTTTATGCTGTTCCTAGAAACGAAAGCGGAGAGCAATGAACAGCAAATTTATGCGAAAACGTGTGCTATAATATAATCGTATGTGTGTATTTGTATAAATTTGATTTTGAGTGGAAGGGAATGAAATGAAATAGGAAGAAAAAGAAGAAATGAACGAAAAAATTATGAGAATTATGATTTCATTTTCCCTCAAAATATGCGATTTCATAATAATAACAACGAGAATGATGGTTATGACCTTATTTCTCCTTTCAGCTACCGCTTACCCTATAGCTTCTTTGTGACATGACATTAGCCATATATATGTATTTTGGATACATAAATGGAATGTTAGTTTTTTGCTTTGGGTAAATTTCTCATCAAATATGATGGGCAGTGTTGTTCCAGTGTTGATAATCTGCATCAGATTTACCATTGACATCTGTGTCATAGACTAGTCTTAGAAATCAACACTGCATGTCCCACTCTTAACATCTTTTTTTTCTTCCGTCTGCATTGTGTATTATTCCATCCCGATCTATTTTCAGACTATAACTTACAACCATGAGATGTGCTTAGGATAAAATTTTACTTTTTTGCAACCCCAAAATAACAATGTTTAATGTGAGGGTATTAAGATTGCGTATTATGCTATTAAAAAAGGAGATGGTGATGAAATTTTTTCTCTCTCTCTCCCATATTGCTTTTGGTGAATTGACATATGCATTGATTTTTATGTTTCAACTAAAACCATATTTTTTGCTATATAACTCGAGTGTCTCGCTCTTTTTTTGTCTAAATAGAATCGATTTTACGTATTGGATGGGAATATGCGAAGGAGGAAAAGAATGTAACATAAAAATTATTTATTCTACACGCATCGAATCATCAATATTCGATTTTAGTAAAGATATGTTTTGTGTGTATGAAAACAGGGTTGGGATGGTGGTGGGTTGGAGGGAATCAAGTGTTGAGTAGTCAAGTTGCGAAGTAAAAACAAAAGTTTTAAATAAATCAAAATTTTAATGCAAAAAATTTAAATTGGTTCTTAAAACTCAAAAAATTTTGAAAAATTTCACAGTTGACCAAAAAAAAAGAATCAAGAATAACTTCACCCCATCTGCTCCACCACCACATCCACCCCTGTAAAATTGAAATATGTTGATGTTCACTTACTTTTTTACCCGAGATGAATTTTTTTCTTCCTTTTTTCCATTTTCAAGAATTATTTTCTTTAACTTAAAAAGAGAAAAATCTTTTATGCAAATTATTTTTCATGCTTTACAGCAGCAACCAAAATATAAAGAAGCAGTGGAAAAAATTTTGCCTTCACAGCTTCTCGTTTTGTTGTGTTTATCACAAGCAGTAGGAAGAATTTATAGATTGTTGCACACACAAATACACACGTGTATATCATAAATATTTATCATGAGAAGCATTCTTAATGGCTCTTTATTTCATTCTACCGAAGATATCTGTGGGGTTTGATAGAAAAAAAAAGAATTTCTCCCGCACTTGTTTTGCTCGCTTTTATTTGATTTATGTATGTTGCCTTTTTTTTCTTTCTCTCTTACTCTATGTCTCAAAATCCATTAGGTAACGTGCACGTCATTTGTTCTTTTCATTTATTCTGTTAATCCATACCATTTTATGTGTATTCATACAGCTAAACAGTCATGGAATAGAAATTATGAAAAATTTCTTTCTATTTCCATTTTCAAAAATTGTACTCACGGGAAATGACGCATTGATTTAACATTGTGCAATTTTTCGATTATGATTATGTATAAAGGAGCTATAACAACAACAAAATTCTCGCTCCCTTCTTTTTGCATGTCGACGAGTGAGTTTACACAAACGAACCGTACCCGATGAGATATAAGTGCATGCTTGTGTATTTCCAATGAAACAGTCAGAGAGAAGGAGTTTTCAATTTGTTATAATTACAGTTCATTTTTTTCACATTGTACGATTTATGGGTGAAGAGATTTTTCATACATTAGGCAGTCACATAGGCTGTTTGTTATTTGAGAGGATGAGAATTTATTTTTTTTGCATAATTTCTTTCAAATTGAGTTTTCAAGTGGGATTTCTCGATGGCTTTTGAATACATGAGAGACTTTAGGGAGGAATCGTAAGAAAAATTATTTTGCTACTTTTACAACCCTTCAAATTTTACTTTAATTTTTTGATTATTATTATTTTTTTTATTTTGCAAATTGAATTTCAATTTTTTGCTTATTCTTTTCATAATGTGAGGAAATTTTTGTTACTGTTAAGAAATCTTTTGAAAATGAGTGAATAGATTTGAATATTAATAGGATTAATGGATGGAAATTTTAGGTACATTAAAAGGAATTTTGATGATTTACTTGTTGAGAAATTTGCATATTGAATTTGATGTGGATGGATTTTGAGATTCTAGAAAAATTTTTGAAGGTAGGATCTTGAAGGTTTAATTCATTTTCTTAAACTCAAAAATTTTTAAATGCTTCCAAATATCACTCAGAAGTTTCAATACCTTTAAAACGGACCCAAAACGAGACATATTTATTTATTAAAATTTTAATGAATTTGTCACGACCAGCGGCAGAATTAGCTTCCGCGCAAGCTCGGAAGCTGTTTTAGTACACTTTGAAAATTTTGTCACCCAACCTACAGCTTACCTATCTGGTCGAGAGGTATTGATTCATATCTCAAAATTTAGGTATTTTGGTCTAGTAGGTGGGAAATTTTAGATGAATCCGCGAAATTTTATTTTACACCCGTGGTGCCACTTACAAGGTTTCCATACAAAACCCATACAAAACTCATTTTTGCTATAACTTTTTTTAACAGCACTAAAACGGAAAATTTCTGGTACTTTAAATGTTTAAAATATTTTTTAAAATTTTTTGGCACAAAAAACCAAATTTCAGAATCTCATCCTGAACCAGCAGAACATGTATGAGATTATTTAAAGTGGGATTAACTTTGTGGCTGGTCTGGTGGTCATGGGTGGGGGAGATTTGTGATGAAATATTTTTTATAAAATAGCTCTTAAAATTACCTTTCCAACGATACCAAACATGACCCACTTTGGTTAAACTGTGAGTCAGGAAAATTAGTTGAAAGTTTAAATCCGTCGGATTAATTTTAATCCTTCCCTATTAGTTACACTTCGAAAATTTGGTCACCTAACCTACAGCTCACTGAGGTCAACATTAAACATAATGAATTATATATTGTTGGAAAGCTACGGAGGTCTAGTAGGTGGGAAATTTAGGCGGAACTCGTGAAACTTCTTTGTTTTCGAGAACGAGCATAAAATGAGTTTAATCCAACTGGCTTAAATTTAAATCCATCGGATTTAACACAAAACCCCCTCATTCAAAATTTTTTCAAAACTTTTTTTTATGAATGATATATCAAATTGAAGGTAAAAAATAGGAGAATTTTATGAAATAAACAGTTTTTCAAAAAGTTTGAAATTTTAGGCGAATTGAGCCATCTAAGAGTTAATCCCGACTCAATTTTAATCCATGTGTGAGGATTAAAATTTCGAAATTTAACCAATTTTATTTTTTTCACTCAAAATTTTTACAAAATAGTTAGAAATGACTAAAAATAGTTAAATAAAGCTAAAATTGAAGAAAAAAAATTATTTTGAGCTTTGATTGGTAGTGTTTGAATTTAATCAAAATTATAAAAAATCAGTTTATTTAAATTTAATCCAACTCGATTAATTTTAGTTTTTTGGTTTAGAATTGATCATTTTTGACATATTTTGACATACTTTAACGTTTTTGGACATTTCTTGACAAATCGAGCTTGATTTAGTGGTTTAAGCGTTCAAATTAAATTTAATCCGAGTAGTTGGTTTGAAAAATTTACAATGAAATTAAAGTCTCAGATTTATCTAAATTCAATCAAAATTTCATTAAAATGGTTTAAAATCTGTAAAACTAGCAAAAAATAAGAATATAAGAAAAAATAAATCTGCGACCCGATGGAGTCTAGTCTTCAATCTTATGCAAAGCGAAGCTTTGCTGACCAGATCGAATCCTAATCTTCAAACTTATGCAAAGCGAAGCTTTGCTGACCCGATCGAATCCTAATCTTCAAACTTATGCAAAGCGAAGCTTTGCTGACCCGATGGAATCCTAATCTTCAAACTAATGCAAAGCGAAGCTTTGCTGACCCGATGGAATCCTAGTCTTCAAACTTATGCAAAGCGAAGCTTTGCTGACCCGATGGAATCCTAATCTTCAAACTAATGCAAAGCGAAGCTTTGCTGACCCGATCGAATCCTAATCTTCAAACTTATGCAAAGCGAAGCTTTGCTGACCCGATGGAATCCTAATCTTCAAACTTATGCAAAGCGAAGCTTTGCTATTGATGGAATCCTAATCTTCAAACTAATGCAAAGCGAAGCTTTACTGACCAATCGAATCCTAATCTTCAATCTTATGAAAAGCGAAGCTTTGCTGACCCGATGTAATCATAATCTTCAAACTAATGCAAAGCGAAGCTTTGCTGACCCGATGGAATCCTAATCTTCAAACTTATGCAAAGCGAAGCTTTGCTGACCCGATGGAATCCTAATCTTCAAACTAATGCAAAGCGAAGCTTTGCTGACCCGATGGAATCCTAATCTTCAAACTTATGTAAAGCGAAGCTTTGCTGACCCGATGGACTCCTAATCTTCAAACTAATGCAAAGCGAAGCTTTGCTGACCCGATAGATCCTAATCTTCAAACTAATGCAAAGCGAAGGTTTGATGACCCGCTGGAACCCAAATCTTCAAACTTATGAAAAGCGAAGCTTTGCTGACCCGATGGAATCCTAATCTTCAAACTAATGCAAAGCGAAGCTTTGCTGACCCGATCGAGACTTAATCTTCAAACTTATGCAAAGCGAAGCTTTATTGACCCGATCGAATCCTAATCTTCAAACTTATGCAAAGCGAAGCTTTGCTGATAATAGAGTCCTTATCTTCAAACTTATGCAAAGCGAAGCTTTACTGACTCGATGGAATCCTAATCTTCAAACTTATACAAAGCGAAGCTTTGCTGACCTGATGGAATCCTAATCTTCAAACTAATGCAAAGCGAAGCTTTGCTGACCGATCGAATCTAATCTTCAAACTTATGCAAAGCGAAGCTTTACTGGCCCGAATCGAGTCCTTATCTTCAAACTTATGCAAAGCGAAGCTTTGCTGACTCGATGGAATCCTAATCTTCAAACTTATGCAAAGCGAAGCTTTGCTGACCCGATGGAATCCTAATCTTCAAACTAATGCAAAGCGAAGCTTTGCTGACCTGATCGAATCCTAATCTTCAAACTTATGCAAAGCGAAGCTTTGCTGACCCGATAGTCGAACGCGGAAGCTGTTGACTTTCTACGTAAGTCGTGTTTTTTTTTATATTCATAAAGGAATGAAAAACGTTTTTGTTTACGATTTCAGGGACAAATTCTTTGTCATTATTTATTAAGACTTCTTTTTCATGAACTCTTTGTTTATTTTAAAAAAATGCTACTTCATGTTCTGTCACGTGAATATTGAGGAGTTTTAATGAAGTCATATAAAGAAGGTTGAATTTGGTTTTTTAAAGGGATTGATTGTTGTTGGACAGGGTTGACTTTCACTGTAAATATTCTCATTTAAATAAAAATTATTTCCAAACACAAAATTTTCATGAGAAAATCTTCATGATTCATCGGATATTTCAGCAAACTTAATAAAGAAAAAAAAAAGATTCAGACTCGAAGTCAACAATCATCACACATGTGCAAATAACATAGGAGCCTTCAGTATCTCACATCCAACATCTCCTCATTTCTAAAGTAAGAAAAAAATAAAAATAAATCCATAAAAATTCCATCACGCGCAAGCTTTTTTCTCTCCATTTGCCACAACATTTAATAAATATTTTTTTGTGTGTCTTTCATATTAAAATGAAAGTCTTAACTTCATTAACTCAGCAAATGCATATGAATGATAAATTGTAATAAAATATGCATAACATGCAAGTGAAAGATGCATAAATAAATATATAAAAAAATCATAAATTCGCACTTGTCACAAAATCTCGCAAATTCTCTTGTGTTTTACTTCATTCGAAATTTATTTTAAGGTATGAAGATCTGATGTGATTTAGTCATCAAATTATAGCATTTTAGGGTTTATAGAGGAACTGACTTGGGAATTCTAAATTTAATTCCCAGATAAAAATCCTCTTTTTGACAATAAAGTCCAGAAAATTGTCAAAACTTTATACCCAACCAAACCATCATCCCTGTACAACTCTTTTAAATTATATTGCTGTATACTCATCCACTTGACCTTTATATATTGTAATGGACTTTTTTTGTGTCGTGAAAATAACAACAAAAAAAAAAAATTTATTTCACATTTTTCTGACTCGCATCTCTCGACGAAAAATACAATTACGATTTTTTAAGTGTTGAACTGTATCTGTTAAGTGTGATGAAAGTACAAAGCTGACGATGAAAAGGAGAAAAAAAACATGATCATGATGTCCTCAAACGAGTACTTATGGATTATTTTTTGTAAATGACATGCCGTATTGCGTATGGATATTGTGTGTAGAGTATGAAATTTATTGAATATGTTGATTCGTTTTGTGTTTATTTTATTATTTTTTTTTTCAAACCAAGTTTCTGAAAGTTTCAAAAATTAACTTTAAAATTTTGATTCTTTTTTACAAAATAAATAAAAAACCCCGATTCGCATTCCAATAACAGCAGATAACTACAAATTATTTTGCTACCTAAATGCCAAGACCACTCAATAAAACATAACTTCGTCTTCTCCACAGGATACCATAGTGCACTATATTCACATATAAAAATGCACAATTTTATTAGCTTCCCATATCAAGCAAACATTTTAATGCGAAATAAAAGTGAGAATCCATAAAAATGTAATTTAAGGCTTATTAAAGTTCTTTTGTCACAAAAATTGTTTATTTATTGTTTTGAATTTTTAATTAAGTTTTTTTTTTCTTTCGTTTATACTACAGAGATGAAATGAGATATTTTTCTTGGAAAGGCTTGCGTACTTTTTTAATGAAGGTAAACAAAAATTTTGTGTTTTTTTTAATCATGTTGATGTGAAGGTTCATCACTAAGGACGTGGTTTCTAGGATGAAAAATTTTATAATCTGATGTAATTCAAATTTTTGAACTTTCTTAAATCATTGATACAAAATTATAGACTATCAAAAATGGATCAACAAGCCAAGCTCACTTCAAACAACTTTCAAATAAAAAAATTTCACAAAAGCTCATCCATCTAACCATAAATTTTCACATAATCTCAATAAATTCCATCGACAGACAGTTTTTAACAGTCAATTTTCTCAATGAAAAAAAAAAAAAAATTACAAAACAATTTTCATGTCAGTTCTCGCTAATCATTTCATGCTCATTTAAAGAGCAAGTGAAACATGTAATAGATCTACTTAATAAATTTCATTTTACTTAATCTATGAAAAATATTTCATCTCATTTCAGGTCTCTTTCACTTTTTGAAAATAAATACATAAATAATTTTCTTATTAGAAAAGTAAGTATTGAATTGAAATGTGCATGTGGCATAGCCATAAAAATAATATTGAAAAATCAATTCATCATAATATAGATGAAGAAAAAAAGGCATATAATACAAGAAAAAAAAATAAATATAATGAAAGAAGACGAAGGAAAAATGAAATAAAATGTAATTGTAAAGTGTGTACGGCAATTTTTCTTTCATAGATATTTCATAATTTATTATTATTTTTGAAAGTGTTTTTATTCAAAAAAATCTTTTTTTTGTGAGCACAATTCACGACTCAATTGAAATTGAGAAAAAAATACATTAATTATCAAGGGTATGAGGCTCATATCTTGTCATTTGTGCTGTTGTTGGTGTGTCATTCGAAGTTTATTGGAATTTATTTTTTTTTTTACTTCAAGTGAAATATTGAAATTTTTTTTTCGTGGGTTTAATGGGACTTTGAGGTCATTTGTGAGAAGAGAGAGATTTCTACTTCAATTCTATAGAATTTTTTTGGTGAGAGTTTTTTGAACTTTATCATATTCACACCGTTTCACGTTGTGAATATATTGATTTCGATACACTTGAAAAATCGTTTTTTTAGTTTTTTGGCGCCAAAACTCAAAATTTTCATAAACTGTTCGGTGTGAAAAGTTCGGCCTCAAAATTATCTACAAAATACAAACTAGTATCAACGTGGTCACTCGTGACCGACGAAAGCGCATTTTCCGCGATCAGTAAATAAACAAAGAACTAAAACCCCAAAAGTACAAAGCCAAATATTTAACTATAACCATTTATTATTTACCGAAAATTTAAAATTGACAGCAAAAAAAAACCGATAAAAAAAATTATGCGACATAGAATCTAAAAAAAATAAAAAAAGCAAAAAAATATCTTGCCGGGAGCTAGGATCGAACCTTAGACTCCACGGTAGTAGTCGTGCGCTCTAACACTTACGCCACTGACGCTCTTTTTATGAAATGTTCATGTGACAATTTGATTATTTATATTGATGATTTTTTTTATATAAGTGTAAGTTTTTATAATTTTCACAAAATTTTCCGGAAAAACTATGAAAAATCCATGAAAATAGAAAACTAAACAACTAAAATATCAAAAAAAATATAAAAAAATTAATTATCTATGAAAATTGTATGAAAATATTGAAAATTTTAACAAAAATCGTCGGAAAAACTCGGGAAAATCGTGAAAATGGAAAATTATGACATGATTCAATATTATATGTCATTAGAAATCAAAAAAGTATCAAAAGAGCAAAAAAAAAAAAAAATGTCATCAGTGGGATTTGAACCAAGGAAGGCTGAGTTTTTGAAAAGTCAACATTTTAGTGCATTCGACCACACTAACACATACAAAGAAATGGCATTTTGGCACTTTTTACGCTGGTTCCAGCAGAGGAAGTGACCATTCGTGCTGATTTTTTCGCCAGCTCTAGCCAGACATACTACACACACTTTAAGCCAAAAACCGCATCAAAAAAGCTTAACCCTGAGGAGGAGATGCGGTGACAGACAGACAGACGGACAGACGGACGGACGGACGGACAAAGTGCGGACAATAGCGTCCTTTTCCCAAGGGGAAAATGCGCTAAAAACCGCATTGAAAAAGGTTTTGATGCCTCCGGACACGACCCCAAATAGTGGTGGTGTATGCTTACAAGCACGTTGGTTCGTCGCACAACTCAATTACGAAAAAATAATTTTATGTCAAAAATGTCTAAAAATGTGCGCATTATCACTCAAAAGTGCTGTGAATCTTTTGGTGCCGATCCATGCAGACTATTCCGAGAAATTAACGAAATAGTGTGTTTTTTAAGCATATTTTAGCCGATTATTGCAAAATACATTTAAAAAAATTCACAAAAACTGTTAATTGAACTTTTTTGATCAAAATCAATAAAAAATGAAGTTTTGTTGAGAAAAAATGCAAAAAAAAATTTTTTAGCCACCAGTACACCTCCCACAAACCTAAATTTTGGAAAAATTCGTGTGGTTCACTGTTTGGATGGATTTTTGTAAACTTTTTTGTATTTGATCAATTAATGCAAGAACTTTTATGGAAAAATACCAAAAATATTTTTAAACCTATTTTGGTCAGTCAAAATCTCGAAAAAGTTCAAAAAATCGGCATTTTTTGAACATTTTGCCCTCCTGTCCCTACAACTCAGAATTAAAAAATCTAAAAACTTGTGATTATTGTAGCTTATAATTAGATCTAAAAGTCGTACATACGTTGTCATGTCCAAAAACATCAATTAGTGCTTGAAAATTGAGTCCGAATGTGAAATTTTTCGATTTTTTTAGGAAACTTAATTGTCAATCATATGCAAAGCGAAGCTTTGCTGACTCGATGGAATCCTAATCTGCAATCTTATGCAAAGCGAAGCTTTGCTGACCCGATTGAGACTTAATCTTCAATCTTATGCAAAGCGAAGCTTTGCTGACCCGATTGAGTCCTAATTTTCAATCTTATGCAAAGCGAAGCTTTGCAGACCCGATGGAATCCTAATCTTCAAACTTATGCAAAGCGAAGCTTTGCTGACCCGATCGAATCCTAATCTTCAAACTTATGCAAAGCGAAGCTTTGCTATTGATCGAATCCTAATCTTCAAACTTATGCAAAGCGAAGCTTTGCTGACCCGATGGAATCCTAATCTTCAAACTTATGCAAAGCGAAGCTTTGCTGACCCGATCGAATCCTAATCTTCAAACTTATGCAAAGCGAAGCTTTGCTGACCCGATGAAATCCTAATCTTCAATCTTATGCAAAGCGAAGCTTTGCTGACCCGATGGAGTCTTATTCTGCAATCTTATGCAAAGCGAAGCTTTGCTGACCCGATTGAGACTTAATCATCAATCTTATGCAAAGCGAAGCTTTGCTGACCCGATCGAGTCTTAATCTGCAATCTTATGCAAAGCGAAGCTTTGCTGACCCGATTGAGACTTAATCTTCAATCTTATGCAAAGCGAAGCTTTGCTGACCCGATTGAGTCCTAATTTTCAAACTTATGCAAAGCGAAGCTTTGCTGACCCGATGGAATCCTAATCTTCAAACTTATGCAAAGCGAAGCTTTGCTGACCCGATACAGAGTTTTGGAACGGTGTGAATATGCACATGAAGCGTGATCCGCTTCATTACTAGTTGATGATTTATTTTGTGTTGATTTGAAAATAATTTTTAAAATGTAAAAGATCAAAATTCACAACCCAACAGTCTCCCTCTCCATTACACCTGACTCGACAAGTTCCTGATAATCTCGGCAACAAATTCTTCAACATTTTTGTCACCACTAATTCAATTAAATGTTTGAATGAATTAAAACTTTCAATTATATCCAGCACAATATTTATTTAGTCCAATGCAATTGAGCATGAAATTAAAGTCTACAACTATAAATTACTTCAAACTTTAAAATCGCAAAATTTTATCTCAGTACATATAAATTCATTAAATATGACAAGTACTTAACAAACTCACAAGTTAATGTTAATAATTTCATTAAAATTCATTTCAAAAAAGCTCAGCTTTTGGCATATATGCTCCAGAAAAAAAATTAAAATTATGCTCCTTTCTTTTTAATCATTTTAACTTGTGACTTTATTTTTTATGTATGCTGATTGTCGGACAATGAGCAGTGAAGCAGGCAGGTCATGATTTATCTATTTTTGTACACAACATTGAAAGCGTTTACGAGACTGCGAATTTTTTTTTTATGTTTGTATAAATATATGAAAATAAAGCATGAGGGTCATTCTTAAGTGATGTTTATGGTATCATGGATTTTTTGAGTTAGGCATGTCTTTATAGGTACATATATTGAAAATCGAAAATTGATAAAACTAACTTTTTAAAAATTCGTAAAATGACATTTTCTCTTTAATTAAGTTGCGCATCCCATACCATCCGTCACCCATAAACTACTCCACACGAAAAAATAAAATAAAATGTTGAAGAAATGAGCAACAACAGCAGCAGCTACAATTTTTCAATTCTTCACTCGTTTTGTGCTCTTTTTATGAGTCTGCAACAGATATTCACGAAATTATTACACAACAGTACATTTTATTTTTTTTTTTCGGGGCTTGAAAACAATTACGCGAAAATATTTTTTAGCGCATTTTTGAAAACTTGTTTTCAAAAAGGAAGCTCAATCATACACTTTGATCGGCAGCAAATTTTTGAAAAACTATCTTTTGATCTAGACATCGTAGAGAGCTCGGGTTTGTTTTATTAGCTTCGTTTAATAAAGTTATTGTGGCCACGGCTATTTAAAAGTCTTAAAATTGAGTTTAAACACCTTAATTATCAAACTTTTAATTTTTTCATACAAACAAAATATGAGTGCGTTCAGAAATTTGAAATTTAACGGTAAAAAGTAATGGATGCGTTCAGAAATTTAAAATTTTTTCTAACGGAAAAATTTGAATTTCAGAAAACCGTTAAATCGTAAGAATATTTTTTGCATTGCATGTTATGAAAATCGATTTTAATGTATAAACTTTAAGAGAAAGTAAGGTTTTTGATCATTCATTTTAGAAAAGGAGTTTTGATCATTAATTTTAAGATTTTTGTAGTAATATTATGACTAAAGAAACAGCAATAGAGTTTTAAAACTTGTCCATCTTTTCTATTAAATCAATTGCTAATCGCTGCGCCAAAAATGCGCTAAAGTCCCTCGATATAAAACACGAGGACTTTTGTAATTTTTTTTTCATACAGTTTCGAAATTTATCTCTCCGTCTTACTCACTTATTTTTTCTGTGTATTAAAATAAAAAGTTATTCGACTCGTGGCCATTTACTGCTGGAGCTTTATTTGATTTGTTTTGATTAACTTTAAACGAATGAGAGGAAAAGTAAAAATATTTGCTAAAGCGATTGCACCACATTGCATTGATAGACAACACAACTTTAACATTAGATTGTAAATATGATTGATTTCAAAAAGGGAGTGTATGAATTAAAACATTTCCTTGAGGTATTTCTTTCATATTTTTTATGTAGCATTAAAGAGAGCGAATTTTCATATTCACACCGTTTCACGTTGTGAATATATTGATTTCGATACACTTGAAAAATCGTTTTTTTAGTTTTTTGGCGCCAAAACTCAAAATTTTCATAAACAGTTCGGTGTGAAAAGTTCGGCCTCAAAATTATCTACAAAATACAAAAAACCGCATTGAAAAAGGTTTTGATGCCTCCGGACACGACCCCAAATAGTGGTGGTGTATGCTTACAAGCACGTTGGTTCGTCGCATAACTCAACTACGAAAAAATAATTTTATGTCAAAAATGTCTCAAAATGTGCGCATTATCACTCAAAAGTGCTGTGAATCTTTTGGTGCCGATTCATGTAGACTATTCCGAGAAATTAACAAAATAGTGTGTTTTTTAAGCATTTTTTAGCCGAGTATTGCAAAATACCGTTAAAAAATTTCACACAAATTGTTAATTGAACTTTTTTGATCAAAATCAATAAAAAATGAAGTTTTGTTGAGAAAAAATGCAAAAAAAAAATTTTAGCCACCAGTGCACCTCCCACAAACCTAAATTTTGGAAAAATTCGTGTGGTTCACTGTGTGGATGGATTTTTGTAAACTTTTCTGTTTTTGATCAATTAATGCAAGAACTTTTATGGAAAAATACCAAAAATATTTTTAAACCTATTTTAGTCAGTCAAAATCTCGAAAAAGTTCAAATAATCGGCATTTTTTGGACATTTTGCCCTCCTGTCCCTACAACTCAGAATTAAAAATTCTAAAAACTTGTGATTATTGTAGCTTATAATTAGATCTAAAAGTCGTACATACGTTGTCATGTCCAAAAACATCAATTAGTGCTTGAAAATTGAGTCCGAATGTGAAATTTTTCGATTTTTTTAGAAAACTTAATTGTCAATCTTACGAAGCTTTGCTGACCCGATCGAGACTTAATCTTCAAACTTATGCAAAGCGAAGCTTTGCTGACCCGATGGAATCCTAATCTTCAAACGTATGCAAAGCGAAGCTTTGCTGACCCGATGGAATCCTAATCTTCAAACTTATGCAAAGCGAAGCTTTGCTGACCCGATCGAATCCTAATCTTCAAACTTATGCAAAGCGAAGCTTTGCTGATCCGATCTAGCCTTAATCTGCAATCTTATGCAAAGCGAAGCTTTGCTGACCCGATCGAGTCTTAATCTGCAATCTTATGCAAAGTGAAGCTTTGCTGACCCGATGAAGGCTTGATTATTAATCTTATGCAAAGCGAAGCTTTGCTGACCCGATGGAATCCTAATCTTCAAACTTATGCAAAGCGAAGCTTTGCTGACCCGATGGAATCCTAATCTTCAAACTTATGCAAAGCGAAGCTTTGCTGACTCGATGGAATCCGAATCTTCAAACTTATGCAAAGCGAAGCTTTGCTGATCCGATCTAGCCTTAATCTGCAATCTTATGCAAAGCGAAGCTTTGCTGACCCGATCGAGTCTTAATCTGCAATCTTATACAAAGTGAAGCTTTGCTGACCCGATGAAGGCTTGATTATTAATCTTATGCAAAGCGAAGCTTTGCTGACCCGATGGAATCCTAATCTTCAAACTTATGCAAAGCGAAGCTTTGCTGACCCGATGGAATCCTAATCTTCAAACTTATGCAAAGCGAAGCTTTACTGACGATCTAGCCTTAATCTGCAACCTTATGCAAAGTGAAGCTTTGCTGACCCGATTGAGTCCTAATTTTCAATCTTATGCAAAGCGAAGCTTTGCTGACCCGATGGAGTCTTAATCTGCAATCTTATGCAAAGCGAAGCTTTGCTGAATTGATTGAGACTTAATCATCAATCTTATGCAAAGCGATGCTTTGCTGACCCGATCGAGTCCTAATCTTCAATCTTATGCAAAGCGAAGCTTTGCTGACCCGATGGAGTCTTAATCTGCAATCTTATGCAAAGCGAAGCTTTGCTGACCCGATTGAGACTTAATCATCAATCTTATGCAAAGCGAAGCTTTGCTGTGATTGAGTCCTAATATTCAATCTTATGCAAAGCGAAGCTTTGCTGACCCGATCGAGTCCTAATCTTCAATCTTATGCAAAGCGAAGCTTTGCTGACCCGATGGAGTCTTAATCTGCAATCTTATGCAAAGCGAAGCTTTGCTGACCCGATTTAGACTTAATCTTCAATCTTATGCAAAGCGAAGCTTTGCTGACCCGATTGAGTCCTAATTTTCAATCTTATGCAAAGCGAAGCTTTGCTGACCCGATGGAGTCTTAATCTGCAATCTTATGCAAAGCGAAGCTTTGCTATTGATTTAGACTTAATCTTCAATCTTATGCAAAGCGAAGCTTTGCTGACCCGATTGAGTCCTAATTTTCAATCTTATGCAAAGCGAAGCTTTGCTGACCCGATTGAGACTTAATCTTCAATCTTATGCAAAGCGAAGCTTTGCTGACCCGATGGAGTCTTATTCTGCAATCTTATGCAAAGCGAAGCTTTGCTGACCCGATTGAGACTTAATCATCAATCTTATGCAAAGCGAAGCTTTGCTGACCCGATTGAGTCCTAATTTTCAATCTTATGCAAAGCGAAGCTTTGCTGACCCGATGGAGTCTTAATCTGCAATCTTATGCAAAGTGAAGCTTTGCTGACCCGATTGAGTCCTAATTTTCAATCTTATGCAAAGCGAAGCTTTGCTGACCCGATGGAATCCTAATCTTCAAACTTATGCAAAGCGAAGCTTTGCTGACCCGATACAGAGTTTTGGAACGGTGTGAATATGCACATGAAGCGTGATCCGCTTCATTACTAGTAAATTTTTATTTACTGTGAAAAAAAAAAAATGAAAAATATTTCCATTAAGACATGAAAGAATGTTTTTATGCTTAATTGCCGATACTGAAGAAACAATTTGTATGTGATTAATTTTGCACGACTTTGAGGGATTTTTTTTTCTCTTGTTGCTAGTTTCTGTGGATTGATGGATTTTTGTTGAGTTAGTGTTTGTAAAAATAGAAAAAAAGTAAATGCCTTACATTCCATAATAATTATTTGAAAAAATATCAAAGTCAACAGCATCTCATCACCTTTCCGAAAAAAAATAATCAACCAACAAAACAAAACGGTAAATAACCAAGAAGTGAAATAAATTTGATGCTGGAAAAAAATCCGCAAATTGATTGTCAAAATACATTAAAGATACAGCGCAAAAAAGAAATGATTCCCATATCTCTCGGCGTGTGTACTCTTATTCTTCCCTCTTTCTTCGATTGACTCGATAAATGTTCATTAATCAGTATTTTACTTTACCATATATCCGTTCATTGGCGGGCAAGAAAACAGTAAATATTTTTTGGATGTATGTAAATATGATAAAAAATTAGTTTGAGACTTTTAGAGTTTATTAAATGAAAATGGATGGTGAAGAAATAATTTTGAGTTGGGGATTGTAAAAATAATGCTAAATTAAAGAAATGGTATCAATTTGAATGTTAAAGATTAAACCAATAAAATTTAACTCTATTCAAAAGAGGTGTGAGTTCGATTCTTATCAAATTTAAGTAAACTTTAACAGTTCTTAAAACAAATAAAAATCAGAAGTCAATCAACCTAAGGCAAGCCCCCATCACCCAACCATAATCACCATCCCATAAACCCAAATTAAAAGACAAAAAAAAATTAAATTTAAGACAGAATGAGACAGTAGAAAGAAGAAAGAAATTAATTTATGAAATCGATAACGATCACGCTTTCACGTATTCTGCGGTCGTCGTCTCGTATTGCTTTACATGTTGTATTTAGTTAAGTATTATTGTAAATACAGAAAGAAAGAAGGAAAGACTCTTTTTTCCGCAACATTAAAACTGATTATAGTAACTTGCGTTTGTGTATACAAACAAACACAGTATGTGGAAATTAATAATAATCAAAAACAAAAAAAGGTGAAAAAGAAAGAGAGAGAACGCGCCCACTGGCTTTTACGGGTGCCTTTTTGGTAAGGGCGACACACCTATCTGGTCACTTCACTTCATGATTTATTTTTCATGTATGTATAAATTGTAAATATTATTTCATTTACCCGAATTTCAGTTTGTTGGTTTTTTATTTGCAACCACTCGCCATAAATATTTGACACAATTTTCAAGTTAATGTTGCTCAATTTACATTCATGTATCCGACTTTTTTTGCGAATTCTCTCCACCACCACTTGACTCTCCTGATATACAGAGAATGTGTTTTTTAGGGAGACAAATAAGCATAATGAAATAAAAATAAATTTACATAATCATACAGTGTCAGTGTGCAAATATATATCTCACTTTTGTATTAAAAATTTTTCACGTCTATTATGTGCTCGGTGTGTATTGTACAGGAAAGAAAATGGGAGATGGGCATGACACAATAAATCATCGCTCGCTATGAATTTATGAAATAATTTTTTTTTGTTGTTTCTTTTTCATATTATGATTATAAAGTTTTATGATCTCAACTCTCTTTATGTTGTTTAACATATGCAGATTGTATATAATATTCACATATTTATTTATGTGCTGAGCTTCTACTTAAAAAATTGCTGTTGTATTTTTTTGGGGGGTTGTTTTGACTTTTGTTGTTTCTGTGTCATTTATTTTTTTATGGACAGTTTTTTGATGTTTTTAGTTGGTTAAGGAGGGTGAGGTATAACGGGATGGATTATTTTATGGTCGGAAGTACTTATTTTTATCGTTCTATTTGGTTTTTGAGAGCTTAGTATAGATTTTCACTTTATATTGGATTATTAGTACTTTGACCCTCAATATTGATGTCTTTGATAGTCAATGCAGTCAAAATTATAAAAATCTGCAAAGATTGGTACATAAACTCGAATTTGGAAAAATATCAAGAAAATCGCTATGAAAAAAAAAAAATTCAAATACAACTTTAGATCCGTTAAATTCTATAAATTAAATCCCTTAGCTCAAAATCCACCACAAATGCGCTATCATACAACCTTAACTTTACTACCATAATTTTCCATTCACAGAGAGGTTTATTAAATTATTATTTTATTATATTGAAATGATTTCACACGTATGATGGTGACTTTTGAATATCCAAAATTATATTATGTATATGCATGTATGAGTATGACAATGGTAATAAAATTTTATTTTCATCCCATTCCACACATCCGCCCAAGCCACTCCAACCCCCTTTTGTTTATGTACACATATTTTATGATGAGCACACGAAGAATAACAAGTGGCCACACTCTGCTTTTACATTTTGTTATTTTTGTTGTTATTAATAACAGCCATAATAGTTATTATTACTAAGTAAAGACACAGTAAGTATAATGTTATCTAACATGCCATTAATTAGATTGCAAAGATATTCATCATATCATACTTGAACATGTCCGCAATGTTACCACCTTTATATTGTAACATTTCAAACGTTTTTCTTTTCAGTACTATATGGCATGCACTAAATCACATTGCAGTTGATCCACCTCTCCTCTGTATCTTTTCATTTCATATATATGAACGTAATTTGCTCACTTGTGTATGTAGATGCAAAAAAAAAAAAAAATTGCATTAATATAGTGCGTACAAAAAGCAGTAAGCTCAATGACAATGGAATATTTTTCATTCACATTTTTTTTTGGCTCAACATAGCACGGACGAGAAAAAAGTCGAGAGAAATAAACTGTGATAATTTTTTTGTGGGCATACATAAAGTATCTTTTTTGAAAACTCTCGGCTTTCATACCACGTATGTGCATGAATGACAGTTTTTAGGCTGCCAAAAAGAGTAATTTTTGGAGCGAGAAACGGAATGATGATCTCTATGTATGTGCTGTTTGTGATCCTTTATAATGGAGAAAATGGAAATTGAAAGAGGAGTGAAATGGGAAAGTTTTGTGGTTGATGTTGGGATAGGTATTTGAGGAGCTTTAACAGAATCCTTAAAAAGTTAGTTCCTGTGTAATTTGAATTAAGTTTATTAATTTTTTTAAAAATAGTTTGAATTTCAATTCAGCTAAATTCAGCATTATTAAACTAATTCAGCAAACTATTCAGCTAAATTAATGACAATTCAGCAAAATATTCATCTTCAGCACGAATAAACTAATTCAGCTAACTATTCAGCTAAATTAATGACAATTCAGCACCCAAACTGCTTCAATTTTATAATCAAATCCTCAATATCCTTACTTAAAAAATATTATAAACGCTGTACAAACATAAAAGACTCATATGATAAATATTGAAGGACTAGAAAATAGAAAAAGTTGATTTATGAACTCAATTTTTTCCTCTATCGTCATGCATTTAACTAACTCCATCTCTTCCAATTCTTTTCTCTTGCATCCAACATTTTTGAGTGAGAAAAAAGGAAAAATGACGATGGGAAAAATTGTAATTTGATTACAAACTAAACTATGAAAATGTCAAAACATCCGATACACATTCAATCACATGTCTAACGTCCGATGAATATGAATATGATGATACGGAAGCGAATCGTATCTGACATTTTCTGTTTGTGTGTTTTTTTTTGATGCATCATGAGAGAGTATCTTTTAATTAAATTATTTTTTAAAAAATAACTTTTTTATTTGTATTTGTTTTATTAATGAATGTTGATATCGTTGGAATATTTATGGGAAGTTGTAGTTTAGGGGGTGGGGACTATAGGATACTTTTGATTGCATTATTGGGTCAGAATTTATTTATAATTTTGTATCTCTTAATTTAAAGGAAAAAATTCTCAAAATCTAACACTAGCCAGAGCATCAAGACCTCAAAACAATCTAACTGTGACTCGCACAAGTGATTACTCCGCCAAATGAGCGTGGGATGTGGATGAATGGTGAAGACACAAATCAGTTAATTTATTATTATTGTTCATCTACTAAGTATTGTACTTGTATGCACTCAATAAATATGTGTATTATTATAATAAGAAATGCATATACGGCACAGAAAGGGCAATGCGCTCACGCTCGAGTTTTGATGACTTAAACAGACAATAATTTTTTTTCTACGTATATACTTCTGTTTACATTTCTCGCTTCACTTCTCTTTACTTTTTTTGTCTGTTGTTGCCTTGTTTGTTGCCAAATGCACATACATAGTTTTCGTATTGACTGCTTTGCGACTTTCGTCTGCCCACTTTCCATTTCATTTTTTTTAGTCTCTGTCTCCTTACATTTATAATTTAAATATATATAAAATAATAATCTACGCATACATGCATGGAGAAAGGCAGATAGCTACGTAATAACAATGAAGAGATTGTCGATTTGAAATGAAATTAAATTAAGTGAATAATGATGCTTGAAATTATGTACGTGCGACAAAAATATTTAATTTTTTTAGACGTGATTACCAACAATTTATATCTCCTTTAATGCCTTGTATGTCTTTATTTTATTTTTGTTTATATTCATTTGTGAGTAATTCGTGATAATTGCGGCTGTTCATCAAAAATAATTGATTGCTAAATTTATTTTTTGACTGCATTTAGTTGAGGTAACTAGGTATAAGAGGGAATATTGAGAGTAAATTCATGAAGTTTTGGATATTTTTTATCATTCACTTTCAAACCTTCAAAAATACAGTTTATTATCATATAAATCCTCCATGTCACACTCTAATTCCGATCAATCGTCACTCAAAATTTATCGACTTCAAAAATCAATTTGTTACTAAATCCAGCTCCTAACTTGATTCCCCTTTCTTACAAAGAAGAAAAGCCTACAAAAATAAATTTATTGACTTTATCGACATACAACATATTTTACAATCGTCATTATAAAAGCATTTCTATCCTTTATTAAAGAAATTTATTACTGTTGTTAAAATTATTATATTGATACGATAGAATGTCCATTCCTGCTGTTCACGAGGTGACTAAATAAGTTGAATGACTTTATCTCTGAAATTTTTTTATAATGTTTGGTGAGGTGTGTGGTTTCAAATGATTTAAAGATTGTGAAAGGAATTTTATTGGGGTGAAGAATTTTTTAAGGAAATTCTTGGAATTTTTAGTAATATTAAGTATTTTGATATTTTAAAATTGCGATTTGTGAACGGTCTTCATAACTTTTAGTAAGACCCACCAAAAAAATCTACTCTAATAAATCTTCATAGCCAAAAATCAGATCATCAAATTCCATTCACCTCAATCAATTCAATAAAAACCCATCACCATATTCACACAAAAAATAAAAATATTTATATCCAATAAGCACAAGAAATAATAAAGTAAAGCAAGTTGTTATGAAAAGAAAAGAAAAAAATTTGCAAGCGAAATTCATAAAGTAACTGTAAAGAACATGGCAAAGCGTTGTTTTCAATATAAGAATATGGCAGAACACATAACTGTAAATTATGAAATGTTAAAGGCATTAAAGGTATTATTTAATCATCATATTTATCATGTTATTTAGACCATTTTCTCTCCATCTCTTATGCTCTGTTCCTTATTTTATTTCCTATAAAAGCATATGCTTCATTTTATATGCCTGATTACGATTATTATGATTGAGAATTCAGCAATCTTTAGTTCCAGTTTTGATCAAATTTTTTAAAATCTCATCTCATATTTTTTTGATGATTGCAGTACGATTCATTTCCATATCCAGAATATCGTGTTATTAAAAAAATAAAATCAATAAAAAAAAACACGACTTACGTAGAAAGCCAGGAACTTCTACGCTACTTTCTGATAGATTTTTTTACTGAAAAATTACAGTTTATGCAATCAGTTAAGCTATAATCTTAAATCTCTATATCATGGTTGGAAATCGGCGGTCCAGTCCATAGTTCTTGTCCTTGGCGGCCTCTTGGTTCAGGCAGCCGATGTCCAAGGCAGCCTCTTGGGTCAGGCGGCCGGTGTCCAAGGCGGCCTCTTGGAAATATGGGCCTATTTAGGAATTTCGGCGATGTTCCGTTCGAATTTTATAGATCACAGGAGTGACCACAGGAGTGTCTCCACTTCGCTTCGTTCCGTTCGACTTTTATAGATTACAGGAGTGTCGAACTCCACTTCGCTTCGCTTCGTTCCGTTCGACTTTTATAGATTACAGGAGTGTCGAACTCCACTTCGCTTCGCTTCGTTCCGTTCGACTATTATAGATTACAGGAGTGTCGAACTCCACTTCGCTTCGCTTCGTTCCGTTCGACTATTATAGATTACAGGAGTGTCGAACTCTACTTCGCTTCGCTTCATTCCGTTCGACTATTATGGATTACAGGAATGTCGAACTCCACTTCGCTTCGCTTCGTTCCGTTCGACTATTATAGATTACAGGGGTGTCGAACTCCACTTCGCTTCGCTTCGTTCCATTCGACTATTATGGATTACAGGAATGTCGAACTCCACTTCGCTTCGCTTCGTTCCGTTCGACTATTATGGATTACAGGAATGTCGAACTCCACTTCGCTTCGCTTCGTCCGTTCGACTATTATAGATTACAGGAGTGTCGCTTCGCTTCGCTTCGTTCCGTTCGACTTTTATAGATTACAGGAGTGTCGAACTCCACTTCGCTTCACTTCGTTCCGTTCGACTTTTATAGATTACAGAAGTGTCGAACTCTACTTCGCTTCGTTCCGTTCGACTTTTATAGATTACAGGAGTGTCGAACTCCACTTCGCTTCGCTTCGTTCCGTTCGACTTTTATAGATTACAGGAGTGTCGAACTCTACTTCGCTTCGCTTCGTTCCGTTCGACTTTTATAGATTACAGGAGTGTCGAACTCCACTTCGCTTCGCTTCGTTCCGTTCGACTTTTATAGATTACAGGAGTGTCGAACTCTACTTCGCTTCGCTTCGTTCCGTTCGACTTTTATAGATTGCAGGGGTGTCAAACTCCACTTCGCTTCGCTTCGTTCCGTTCGACTATTATGGATTACAGGAATGTCGAACTCCACTTCGCTTCGCTTCGTTCCGTTCGACTATTATGGATTACAGGAATGTCGAACTCCACTTCGCTTCGCTTCGTCCGTTCGACTATTATAGATTACAGGAGTGTCGCTTCGCTTCGCTTCGTTCCGTTCGACTTTTATAGATTACAGGAGTGTCGAACTCCACTTCGCTTCACTTCGTTCCGTTCGACTTTTATAGATTACAGAAGTGTCGAACTCTACTTCGCTTCGTTCCGTTCGACTTTTATAGATTACAGGAGTGTCGAACTCCACTTCGCTTCGCTTCGTTCCGTTCGACTTTTATAGATTACAGGAGTGTCGAACTCTACTTCGCTTCGCTTCGTTCCGTTCGACTTTTATAGATTACAGGAGTGTCGAACTCCACTTCGCTTCGCTTCGTTCCGTTCGACTTTTATAGATTACAGGAGTGTCGAACTCCACTTCGCTTCGCTTCGTTCCGTTCGACTTTTATAGATTACAGGAGTGTCGAACTCCACTTCGCTTCACTTCGTTCCGTTCGACTTTTATAGATTACAGAAGTGTCGAACTCTACTTCGCTTCGCTTCGTTCCGTTCGACTTTTATAGATTACAGGAGTGTCGAACTCCACTTCGCTTCGCTTCGTTCCGTTCGACTTTTATAGATTACAGGAGTGTCGAACTCCACTTCGCTTCGCTTCGTTCCGTTCGACTTTTATAGATTACAGGAGTGTCGAACTCCACTTCGCTTCGCTTCGTTCCGTTCGACTATTATAGATTACAGGGGTGTCGAACTCCACTTCGCTTCGCTTCGTTCCGTTCGACTATTATGGATTACAGGAATGTCGAACTCCACTTCACTTCGCTTCTTTACGTTCGACTTTTTTAGATTAGTGTGGTGTAGATCTCCACTTCGCTTTGCTTCGTTCCGTTCGACTATTATAGATTACAGGAATATCGAACTCCACTTCGCTTCGCTTCGTTCCTTTCGACTATTATGGATTACAGGAATGTCGAACTCCACTTCACTTCGCTTCGTTCCGTTCGACTTTTATAGATTACAGGGGTGTCGAACTCCACTTCGCTTCGCTTCGATCCGTTCGACTATTATAGATTACAGGGGTGTCGAACTCCACTTCGCTTCGCTTCGTTCCGTTCGACTTTTATAGATTACAGTTTCGATAGTTTTGCAACTTCCGCTTCGCTCCAGTTGCTGCTCCGCGGTCAGTCTATTCAATAGATCAGAGCTTCATATATGTTGGTCTTTTTGTTAGATCAGACTTTATCATAGATTACAGTCTCGATAGTTTTACAACTTCTGCTTCGCTCCAGTTGCTGCTCCACGGTTAGTCTATTCATTAGATCAGAGCTTCATATATGTTGGTCTTTTTGTTAGATCAGACTTTATCATAGATTACAGTTTCGATAGTTTTGCAACTTCTGCTTCGCTCCAGTTGCTGCTCCGCGGTCAGTCTATTCATGAGACCAGATGGTGTAGGTTTTATATTCAGACGTAGCCAAGGAATCTACATGCCAAATTTCAGCTTCCCTAGACCTAATCAGGTATCAAAATAAGTGCATTCTTTTTTATATAGAAACACGTGGTTTTCTTAGTAGAATGCCCCTCGGATCTTGGTATGATGTTGGTTCCATATTTAGGCATGTCCAAGGAACCTACGTGCCAAATTTCAGCTTCCCTAGACCTAATCAAGCATCAAAATAAGTGTATTCTCTTTTATATAGAAACACGTGGTTTTCTTAGTAGCATGCCCCTCGGATCTTGGTATGATGTTGGTTCCATATTCAGGCATGTCCAAGGAATCTACATGCCAAATTTCAGCTTCCCTAGACCTAATCAAGCATCAAAATAAGTGTATTCTCTTTTATATAGAAACACGTGGTTATTTTAGTAGCATGCCCCTCGGATCTTAGTATGATGTTGGTTCCATATTTAGGCATGTCCAAGGAACCTACATGCCAAATTTCAGCTTCCCTAGACCTAATCAGGTATCAAAATAAGTGCATTCTTTTTTATATAGAAACACGTGGTTTTCTTAGTAGCATGCCCCTCGGATCTTGGTATGATGTTGGTTCCATATTCAGGCATGTCCAAGGAATCTACATGCCAAATTTCAGCTTCCCTAGACCTAATCAAGCATCAAAATAAGTGCATTCTTTTTTATATAGAAACACGTGGTTATTTTAGTAGCATGCCCCTCGGATCTTAGTATGATGTTGGTTCCATATTTAGGCATGTCCAAGGAACCTACATGCCAAATTTCAGCTTCCCTAGACCTAATCAGGTATCAAAATAAGTGTATTCTTTTTTATATAGAAACACGTGGTTTTCTTAGTAGCATGCCCCTCGGATCTTGGTATGATGTTGGTTCCATATTCAGGCATGTCCAAGGAACCTACATGCCAAATTTCAGCTTCCCTAGACCTAATCAAGCATCAAAATAAGTGTATTCTCTTTTATATAGAAACACGTGGTTTTTTTAGTAGCATGCCCCTCGAATCTTAGTATGATGTTGGTTCCATATTCAAGCATGTCCAAGGAACCTACATGCCAAATTTCAGCTTCCCTGGACCTAACCAACCATCAGAATTCGAAAATATGTGTTTTCAACTTCCTCTCAAATTTGGAGGTTAAACACCTACTTAACCTCAAAATCACGCTAAGCGCATAGCTATTCCCCCAATTTCACTGCTTGCCTGATAAAATGGCATCAAAACCTCATCAAAATATATTAATCTCTAAGCTGTAGGCCTGTGGACAAAAATTGATGTTTTTTTAACATTTTTGTTTCCCCCCGGGGGGTCGCAGGGGGGGACCACCGGAAAAATGAGTTACACCATTCGACGCGTAATTAAATTCCGACAATTTGATGACCACGTTATATGGGGTAAAAATGCTTAGTTTTCTCAAAAAATGCGAAAAACGTAAAAAAGGGGCAAAAGTAAAACCAATAACTTATACGCTTACGCGTAGAAGTTAATATTTTTATGTCATTTAACACGAGCTAAAACAATAGATTGAATTTTTTTGTGAAATATGTTTATGACTTTTGAAGGTTCTAAGTTTTTTTTATCGATTTTTTTCTCTTTTCTGCTTCAATCTGAATAGTTAAAGCTCTTCTTCTTACACATCATTAATTCCAATCTATATTTTTATTAATTTAATGACCCTGGTCACATGTGACGATTTTATGTATTCCACAAAACCACCGTACAGATGTTTTACACTTCAACGTGATCTTTGAAGAATTCTTAGCGACTGTTTTGCAATGGAAATAGATTTTACAAGTTTTAACTTCCAGATCCAAACATTTACTCAAATCTAGACCTCTGGTACTTAATTTTCATTTTTTAAATCTAGTTCTCAATAAAATTAAATCTTCTTCGATTCCAAGATTTTTTTTTCTCCTACTAAGTTTGTATTACAACTGTCTTAAATCATGATTGCTTTATCAGTCCGGAGAAATCACTTTACAGTTCGAGAATATGTAAGCGACACAAAATTGAAATTTAAATCAGTTGAATAAGCAATTCATAATAGTTAAAAACTTCCTTTTCAACTTGTCATTCATTTACTTTGTAATATTCTTTATGATTCTTGAAGATTTTTAAAAATTGATTCTGATGTGATTTTCATAGATTTTGAGATTTGAATAGGTCTGATCCAGTCTGATATTATACTTTAATTTTGGAATTTTCAGGATTAATGAGAATTTTTGCATGAAATTGATTTCATCAACTTTTCCTATTTTTTTCTTTCAAAACTTGTTCCAATATATTTTCAATCTTCTAATCCTGAAAATTTTAAACTTCTCTTCAACAACATTTTTTCAAGAATCATGAAAATAAAACCTGAATCCATCATGATGATCTGTTTATGCTACAGAAAAAGTCACAACATGAAAATGTATCAATATACACGATCATCGACACTACTTCCACTTATTTTCAACTCCTTATCGATCATTTATCCATCCAATCGACAATGCTTAACTCTTTTTCTCATCTTTCTTTTATTTCTGATTTTTTTTTTTTATCCTCCTTCTCGTTCAGACAATTTGTATTGATGTGTGTGCCTGAGCGTCCTTGTTAAAATGCTAATTGGACAAAATGTGACAATACAAACTTCACATTTTGACTTGTACGTAAATTTTTTTTCTTCTTCATACGTATTTATATTTTGAATACAGAATGTTGATTGATGATGCCTATACCTTTCATGGAGTTCATATATATTCATGTAATCAAGATTTTTTTTTATATATTCCATTTCAATTTTTTTAAACATAAAAAAATCACAGTACGTGATGCGGTAGATGGAACATCATCCATAAATGCCTTTTTCTTCACTCATTCGTTTCGTTTCGCTTCTCAACTTCTTCGGGGTCTTCTTCTTCACCTCGCAAAAAAAATATTTCTTTTCTGTTTTCTGCTTGCTTTATTTGCATCAAATATCATCATCATATTTCTGTTATTGTTGTTGGAGTTTTTCAAGTCATCAGGAATGAAGACTTTAAGCGATCATTTTGCTCACCAAAATTTTTTTTTGTTACACGTTTTTATTTAATTTTTTATGATTTTTATCAAATTTAACATGTGTGCTTAGTGCTTTGACAACGTGATCATATTTTGATTAATTTTGAGTAATTCATGGACAATTCAACTTAGTTAGTCTTTTTGTGAAGATTCTTCTTATTTTTTTTAGCAAATATCCAACGTGAACAGATCAGAATATAATGAAATAAATTATGAAGTATATGAGGTGTATTTCGAGTTTACGAATGAATGATCAAATTATGGTCGTGTATACTTGAGAAAAAAAAATCGAATAAAACTCGATATAGTGATGATATTTATTTATTTTTTGCAAGTTATTATGGCAATAAATTTTTGGAGTTTATTGGGGAGAAAATGAAGCTCGGATGCAGTAGCTTTTGCTGTTTGGATTTAAATTCTTAAATATTTCTAAGATTTTTGTAAAGGATTCCTTAAAGTTTGAAATAAATTACAATTGCACCCCCAAAACACTCATCAACACTTTAAAAATAAATTTCATCACATCCAAGTCACATAAATCACTTAATACCAAAATTCAGCAAAACTTCCCAATCAGTCAAGCAATAAAGACTGCGTTAATCATTCCAAAAAATATTTCTCACGCCCAAGCCCTTGCGATTCATCTCGACTTACATACTCTCACATACACACATGCCATGCCATGCGAACTTGCAAAACGTTATTAAATTTCTTGTTTAAGAAAAAATTCCATCATATCAATCTCAACTTTAATCTCAATAATGTCACACATGTAAGTAAATATATTGATGTGAATTATCCGCAAAATAAACGACAATATGAATACATATATTAAAGATGATGCAGATGAAAGAGGAAGGGTCAATAACCGATTGTCAAGAACATTGCCAATCCCGAGACACCGATGAACACTTAATTATCACTTATTCCTCGAAAAATAAATGTACACATCTCTCTATATATATACACTCATTCCGGTATGGTGGAAGAAATAAAAAGAACAGCAAAAGCGCAAAGAAATTTATGATTTTCATAAATTCATAAAAAAGCATCTCGAGGAAAGAATAAAGAGAGTCATTGAAGAAAAATTATTAATACGTGTACGTATGTACGAGAACCAGTACAGAGAGAACTTCTGGAAAGAAAAGCACACAAAGCGACAAGTTTCTTTCAATTTCTTCTCTTCACATTCATATTGTTCTTCTTCTTGAACTGGATATTTTATACACTTTGCATTTATCTCTTTCTCAATGTTGTTGGCTCGAGTTTGGAATTATACACAACAAGATCGCTCATCTTTATTAATATCCACACATTATGTGCAATTTTTTATTGCGAGTGATTTTTTGTATTATGTTTTAATGAGATTTGAGAATTATGGTGGGGAGATGGGTGGATGGATGATTGTTGAAGTTCATATGAAATGGAAAATTTTGAAAATCTGACATTTTCAATAAGTCTAGTTTTTCTAAACTTAAATTTTTTCTTAACCTCAAAATCTAAATATAGTATGTAACTCCAAAAAAATCCAACATCAACTTCCATTTTGATAATTGAGACAGCACCAGAATCTTTTATTTTTTTTTCTTCTGCTTGCCTGCCAATTCGTCTGTCCAGTCGCAGTCTTTAACGTGTGCAAACACACAACACAAAAAAAATTCATTCCATATAATTTTCATTTTTTGCTGTTTTTAAAAATTTATTTTCTAAAGAAAGATAAAAATATAATAATTGAGAAGGAATTTAAAAGAAGAAAGAAATCATCCAAGAAAATTCTAACGATCAAACTCATGTCCAATGATGATCATATTGTTATGATAAATTCATTCGAAAATCATACACAAATAAATTTAATAAATAAAGGCATCAACATTTTATCCTCGTCTTTATGATAATGAAATTTTTCCTCCCTTTTATTTATTGAGATGAGACATTAAGTACAAAATAAAGTAGAAAAAAAAGTTAAATGGGGAATTTTCATTTGACATTGAATTGTGATGGCGAGACAGATTCACAAACACATTTAAATGGCTTTGAAAAATAAATAAGAGATGGAATGATAATCTTTCAGCAGTGAATTTTTTGTATTTTTTTTCTGGGTAATTCTCGGAATTTTTTGTCGACTCTTCCACTTGCATTTTTGTGAATTTGGTCGGAACAGCATTTACAGATAAGTTATTATTTATTAATGCAAACAAATCATGGATGTATGAAGATAAGATTATTTTTTGAGGTTTTTCATCTTTGTCGAGATTGTTTTGTGGGTTTTAAATTATTTTTGGTATTAATGACAAAATGTTTGTATAATTATTGGGGTTAGGTTGCTTCTGTAGATCTTCGTTGCAAAAAAGATTCAATGATAATCTTATAAAAATTTATGCAAATATTTTTGAATAATTGAAAATTTTGAATCCAAATATTGCGTATCTAATGTTCTGGAGACTCAAAGCAGACCCAAAAAACGAAAAAATGGTTTGGCACCAAAAATATCAATACGAAGAAAAAAATCCTTTTAAAAAATTAAAAGTTCAAAACACACAAACGTCGAAGCTGTATATTGATAAAAAAGAATAATAAAACTAATCCCATATCAAGTCTATAACTCATAATTTTCCGCAATCAAAATCAGTCCATAAAAAGAATTGTAACGCGACTAGAAAGACAGAGAAAAAAATATCACAAAAAGAAGCTCGAGAAGCACTCAAGTGCTTAAGAGAGCCATAAACTTATCAATTCACTCTTCTTTTTTTATGATTCATCAATGCGAATATCATAATGTTTAATCATGAACTATGATTCTATTTTTTATAGTTTGTTGTTTTTGTTGGTTTTTGTGATGTGATTGAAAACTTTTTCTTTTTCAGATATTTTGTAAAGCTAAGCATTAAAATAGCTGTTTTTTGGGGTCATAAAAATCCTCATCTAAAGAAGTTTATTTTGTTTTGCTATTTAGTTCAATGGTTTTCCTTTTAAGTTTCAAAAGTCATTGACTGTTTTTTTGTGATTTACTTTTTTGGGGGTCATTTGTGGAGTAGGAATGCACAGGTGATTATGTACCATACCAAAAATATTAAGAGGATACAAAACCAAACCTTTTTCATACTACACAACTTCCATTCAACCCTCACATACGAATTACATAACATCATTAAAATCAACCAGTTTTGCGTAATTTTCGTCTCAGATCTCTTTATTTCTTTTTTGCTTCTGTAAATATCGTCATTGACTGTCGTAAACTGTTGAATGTCTTTTATTATTAAAATTATTCGACTTCTTATTCTTTGCCTCACTGTCTTACATATTTGAAGTAAATTAGATGTGCCTTTGAATGTTATTAAGGCAAAACAATAAATAGTAGCAACACTTAGACCAAAGGTCTATCTTTTTTTCATTCGGGGCGTTTCCGGTCTCATTTTGTATTGTGTATTAATAATATTTATTTAGTCAAAAAAAAAAATTGTAGTGAGAATTTGTGTTGATTGAACTAGAGGCTTGGTGCTGACAAGTTTGATTGGTAAGGTAGGAAGTAAATCAAGGTTTTTAGGGAGGTTAGGAACTTTTGATATTGACCAAGTGACTCATTATGAGATTTAAATAATTGCATTAAAGGAGTTTGATGAAACTGGATGAATATTTTCAGCATAAGCCATCAAACATCAAACTAGATGAATTTAGCATCAATTTAGGTAACATGCTTCTAATTAGTTCATAATTCATAAATTCCAGCATTTAAAATAATTCAAAAATTAAAAGTAGTCTGGCATACTAATAATGACATTTATAACCAAACACATCCACACACATCTCAAGTATCTCTTTAAAAACCTCTTCCATATGACCCATGAAAAATCAATTTTCCTAATTCAAAGACACACAAATAAACAGCATAAGCACTTTGCCCATACCGAACAACAATTTTTCATTATTTTGACAGCAATGACAAATGTGGCGTATTGTATCTACATAAAAATATCGGAAGAAGAAAGAATGGGCAAAAAAATAAAATAAGCGACATTTGAACCGACGTGTGTGCAAATTCCATTGTTATTCCTTTGTTGTTTTGTGAGAAGAAATAAAAATAAAAAAAGATCGCGAATTTGGATTTTTGGAAGAAGAAGTTGTCTTGGAGGCTATCGGCATTTACCTTGATGGTGCATTATAATGAAACATTTGAGAGAATGTGTGTTATTTAAATAGCTACTGAGGTCTCAAAAGCAGCTCAAGAATGTCGATATTATAAGCACTAATAGAAGGGAATTCATTGACCTCCATACAAAAAAAGTGTCTTTAATTCAATTCAATTTAGTAATTTTTTTTTGGTAACAACAATTTTCTACATTTTTTGAAAGTAAATTTGAGCATAAGCATTTCTTAGTTACTTCATGAAATTGAATGGATGGAACAATAACAAAACAACATACAGTGCATGACGATTGACTTTAAAATAACTCTTTTTTTTCTCTTCGTGTACACGAGTGAAAAGAGAAGGCGAGAAGTAAAGAGTAAGAAAAAAATTGACTCTTGATTGAATCAAAATTAAGCACATACTCAAATAGTTATGCCACATATGGTGCACTATTAATGCTTATTTCCTTAACATAACAATTAATCATGAAAAAAAAATATTTTCTATTGTTTGTTGTGTGTTATTAATGACAATGAGATGAAATGAATGTTTATGAACAGTTAACATGAGAGACTTTTGATTGCAACTGTTAAAGTTTGGATTTTTTTCTTTTTTTTGTATCAGGAAAGTCCTTGAGATGTTGTTGTTGGTTGTTATTTTTGGGAAGCTTTCAATCATAAAGATTTGTAAATATGAGTTTTGCGCAGTTTTGAGTTGATTTTTTGAGGAATTGATACGAAATTTTGAAGGAAGTATATTTAAATGAGTTTGAGGTGTGTGTTTGGAATTTTACAGGTTCAAAATCACATGGACTTTGCAGGTGACTTTATGTCATTATTATTGATCAAAATTCTAAGGTTTGCTTGGATTTTTCAAGAATTAAATTTCAAACTACATTAGCTTAAAGCGTTTTATATTATTCTTCAAGAATTTGAAACTTTTAAAAAATCTTCAATTTTGATTTCAAAGTTATTTGAAAATTGTTTAAAATTTTTGTTTTTGATTTTTTTACACATAAAAATATTTTTTTCAAATTTAGGTAAATAATCCCCGAAAATCTCGCAATAATTTGAAATTCAGAAAAATTGCCAAATTTTCATCCATTCTTAATTAAATTAGAAATTGAAATTTTCAATATTTGAACTCGCCATCAAATTAGATTATGCACTAACCCCAAAAAAATTCACTAAAAAAACCTTCATATAATAAAAACAAATTTAAATCTTCAAGCATGGATAATGGTGCACATACACATAACATACGGTAGTTGAGTGAACGAAGGAGTAGTAAGAAGACAAAAGAAACAGTTTAGTTATAAGAAGTAGGAAAAAACGGCAACATCAGCGAGACTATTTAACATCAACCGCAAAGTTTTGCTTACTTTTCCTCACATTCTTTTCTCCTCTCTTATTATTTTTTTATTTTTATTTTATATATTTTTACCTCCTCAATGTGAATCTATTCAAAACAAAAAAAAATTGATTTTACAGTTGAATACTTGCTACAGCATGCTGTCAGCTTTCATCACAATGCCAAAAAAAGAGTCTCGAGTCTGTGTGTGCAGAGATGAAATTTGTTTTCATTTATCCTTCACTATTATGATAAATTGAAATGCTTATGATTTGAAATTGGGCAGCTTAGCTTAGTTATATCACATGTTATTAACTGTTTTCTTTACACATTCATATATGTTGTTACATGTATAGATATGGAAATTTTCTTAAACTTTTTTTTTCTGAATGAATGTTGATTGTTCGTTCAATGAGTGATTTCATACTTGTTGTGCTTGTTGGCGGTGGGAAAAATTTCTTTTATGGTCTGTTTTTTTCGATGGACTTTTATGACTTTTTTTGAGTAGGAACTGGATTGGTTTGATTTTTTTCTCTAAAATTATGAACACCAAATGTCGCCTGATTTCTAACCCAAATAAATCTATTTTTAGATCCCCATTCAACCTTAAAAATTCCATAAAATCATTCAAATCCTAACAAGCATGTAAAATCATCAAATGCAAAAAAAAAATAATCATTGCCTATCCAATCGCTGTCCGGAACGCCTCTTGACCGATAAAAATTTCAAATCATTCTCTAATTGTAATCACCATAACTTTGAGTTTACAATTTATTTAATCAAGCTCACGAGTGAAATCAAATTCAGTTCACAGTCTAATGATGATAATGATATGAAAAGAAGGATTTGAGAAGTTGTAAATTATAGATTTGAAAGGTGTTTGGATGGATTGTAGAGTAGTTTTTGAGTAGTTGAGCAAAATATTTGCATTTTAATAAAAAAAATTGATAGATTTTGAGGTTATGAAAGAAGAGGATCTAGGATTCAAAAATATCCATTAAAGCATAACATTTTGCATAACTCAGTAACATCATCAATATCAACTGAATCATTCAATTAAGATAAACAAAGAAATAGTCGCAAAAAAAGCTTTCACATGTGAGTATTATGCTAAGCTCATGTGTGTGTACTGAAAACATAACCATCTATACATAAGTTTCAGGTCATTGATTTTTTTCTTTCACTGTTCGGCTCTTTTTACTCGAAAAAAAAAACTATTTTTTCTTTCTATTTTTCCACTATTGAGTGAATATGCGAATAGAGTATTTTTCTTTCTACTTAACATGGATGTAGACATATCTATGAACTTACTATATAGGGAAAAAAATTAGGGACTTTTTCAAAAAACAGTATTTTTGATCTGGTGCTTTAACGTTGCATTATTTTTAAAAACTGTAAAGGACAAAATTAAACCTAATGTGATTCCGCGTCTAATGGTATATAATGTTGGACATAACTTCCACACCAATAGGGAGAAACGCTATTTTGATTTTTTGGCATGAAATTTTTTCGGAAAAAATGACATTTTTTTACATTTTGAGTCAGAACTTTTGTTCTACTCATTGAATCTTGCTGAAACTTTCACAGATTATTTGTCTTTGGTTCTTAAAGAGATTCTGTGAGTTTTAGATTTTTTGACGAAGATCTTCTTGTACTTCCGTGCTCATAACTATGTATGAGTAAAATTTTTTAAATAAATTTTTTATGGCTTAATACGCAATGTTAAATTTTTTCTAACTAATGTATTTAATAGTATTTTGTTTAAGCTTTAATTTGATATATAATTTATTATCCAAGTATTAATAGTTTACGAGAAAACTTGAGAAAATCCAAAATGGCGGTCATTTTTACGACAAAATTTTTAGAAAATTATTCATAACTTTTACAAAACTCGACTAATTTTTAATTTCTTTTGATTTTTATAAAGATTTTATGATTATCTACAAGTCTTTAATACATAAGAATGTTCTACAGTGAATGCAAATAGATATTTTTTGAGCCTGAAATGTCATTTCCGAAGCAAATTGCAAATTTTTCTACAGCGAAAAACTAAAAGTTACTTTTTTTGCAAAATACTTGTTCAATTAGACATATTTTGATGTTTTCGTGATGTTACATTAATATTTTATGATTTTCCTATTATTTTAATAATTTTTTTGACAAAAATGAAAATTTTAGTTTTGCGCTTTACAAAAATTTGAATTTTGCTTCGGAAATGACATTTCAGGCTCAAAAAATATCTATTTGCATTCACTGTAGAACATTCTTATGTATTAAAGACTTGTAGATAATCATAAAATCTTTATAAAAATCAAAAGAAATTAAAAATTAGTCGAGTTTTGTAAAAGTTATGAATAATTTTCTAAAAATTTTGTCGTAAAAATGACCGCCATTTTGGATTTTCTCAAGTTTTCTCGTAAACTATTAATACTTGGATAATAAATTATATATCAAATTAAAGCTTAAACAAAACTAGTAATGAAGCGGATCACGCTTCATGGGTATATTCACACCACCAGTAGAACTTCTTTTGATTTCAATTAGAGAAAAAAAATAATCATACTTTATCTACTGATTAATTTATAATCACAAAAAAACTAATCTAATTAAAAAATTTGCGAAAAATATTTAAGAAATTTTCTATTCACTTTTAGTGAATAATATAAAATCTATATTAGAGCTTTGCAAATATTCTTCATTTTCACTTTCTCATTATCTTATGAATCGAAAGACTGGGAACAGATAGGGAAAATTTTCACACCTTCACTTGCTTCGGCTTTAATAGATTACATCATAATTAATCGTTTTAAAACCCTACATCTGTTCAGCGCGCATTTAGCACTATAACTAAAGTACAGCCTGCGTCGGTCCCGACGAAAAATTTTTCAGTTTTTCAACTTTTTTGTTACACTGCGCATGAAAATTTTTTGGTCATTATAGTGTGAATTATACCTTAAATAATGCTTAATCTAACACCGAAAATTTCAAATCATTTGGTTAAGTTATGTCTGAGATATTAAAGAAAATGTAAAATTTTTTGCATATTTTGGTCAAAAATGGCACATTTTCGTCCATTGTGCCTCACAGGAAGCAGCTCATGACTCCAAAAACTATACAGGTTTTCCTTGGGCCAATATTAATCAAATGCAAAAAACCCGAAGTCTTAACGTTTCGTTAAAATTGAGTTATCGCGGAAACTAACTTGCTAACTTGCTAACTTGCTAACTTGCTAACTTGCTAACGCTAACTTGCTAAATGACAGAATGCGTTTTTTATGCGATTTCTCTTGACTGGAAGCACCAAATGAGATGCGGTTTCACTGTTAGATTGGTATTTTCAGGCACAGACTTTCCACCATAGACAGTATGGGATAAAATTGTAATCCTGAAGCAGCAAGTTAGAAAATGTGGTTTTCAGTTTTACTCAAAAGCAATATATTCACCCAAATTGAAAATTTGGTGTGAATATGATAAAGTATGGTTTCGGGTTTTTTGATAGAATTCGATGTATTTGGATGTTTTTAGGTCCTAGAACATTGTATATGTTAAAAAAATTTCATAATATGTGCATTAAGGGGGTATATTTAGGCAAAAATTCAAATTGACCTAGTACTCATTGGTTTCATTTTTATGAGCTGAAACTTTGCATATACATTTTGTGCATCTATATCTCTAGACGTTTTTGGAATTATTCCATTTGGACTTAATATTGAGGAGAACGAAACAATTTTGTGTCAAAACACGAAAAATTTTTCGATTTTTCAACTTTTTTGTTACACTGCGCATGAAAATTTTTTTGTCATTATAGTGTGAATTATACCTTAAATAATGCTTAATCTAACACCGAAAATTTCAAATCATTTGGTTAAGTTATGTCTGAGATATTAAAGAAAATGTAAAATTTTTGCATATTTTGGTCAAAAATGGCACATTTTCGTCCATTGTGCCTCACAGGAAGCAGTTCATGACTCCAAAAACTATACCGGTTTTCCTTGGGCCAATATTAATCAAATGCAAAAAACCCGAAGTCTTAACGTTTCGTTAAAATTGAGTTATCGCGGAAACTAACTTGCTAACTTGCTAACTTGCTAACTTGCTAACTTGCTAACTTGCTAACTTGCTAAATGACAGAATGCGTTTTTTTGCGATTTCTCTTGACTGGAAGCACCAAATGAGATGCGGTTTTCACTGTTAGATTGGTATTTTCAGGCACAGACTTTCCACCATAGACAGTATGGGATAAAATTGTAATCCTGAAGCTGCAAGTTAGAAAATGTGGTTTTCAGTTTTACTCAAAAGCAATATATTCACCCAAATTGAAAATTTGGTGTGAATATGATACTATTAAATACATTAGTTAGAAAAAATTTAACATTGCGTATTAAGCCATAAAAAATTTATTTAAAAAATTTTACTCATACATAGTTATGAGCACGGAAGTACAAGAAGATCTTCGTCAAAAAATCTAAAACTCACAGAATCTCTTTAAGAACCAAAGACAAATAATCTGTGAAAGTTTTAGCAAGATTCAATGAGTAGAACAAAAGTTCTGACTCAAAATGTAAAAAAATGTCATTTTTTTCCGAAAAAATTTCATGCCAAAAAATCAAAATAGCGTTCCTCCCTATTGGTGTGGAAGTTATGTCCAACATTATATACCATTAGACGCGGAATCACATTAGGTTTAATTTTGTCCTTTACAGTTTTTAAAAATAATGCAACGTTAAAGCACCAGATAAAAAATACTGTTTTTTGAAAAAGTCCCTAATTTTTTTTCCCTATATAGTAAGTCTCTGTCTCGTTTCAACGCTTTTTATTTACATTATTAAGTTTATTAGTGAAATTGCATAGAATCAGATGGAAAATCAGTTAGAAATTTTCCAGAATTTTGAAGAAAAAGTTTTTTAGAAAATTTTTTTATAAAACTAAATTTTCGATAAACTCAATAAAAATATATTTTTTTTTTTAAAAAAAATCGAATTTGATTGATAATTCAAATGTCATTGAACCCCAAAAAATACCCAAATTTCCATTTCTCGCTCAAGAAAAATCCAAGCTAAAAGTCATTAAACTGCAAAAAAGTCAACAAAAAAAGAGATTTTTCTATCATCTACATGCTCGTAGATTTCAGACACATTTTGATACCGTCTCATGAATGGAAATGTAACATTCAACGTATAAGCTTTTCAACATCATTCAACCACGTAATAATGTTGATGAATTCTTTCAACTCGACTCTTTTTCTTCTCTTCATTTCACCGAAAAAAAGTATCGCTTTTATTTATGAAAACAATGAGCTATAGCAATAGCAACACAAGAGTGAGTAAAGAAGAAGTAAAAACAGCAATTCCGGTTGATATAAATTTATAAAAAAAAAAAAAATAAATACACACATTCATATTCATAGAAAGAAGTCAACAAACGCACTTATAAAGTGAAAATGTAATAAATAATCCATGGTACCTAGATTTTGTAGACAAAAAAAAATAAATAAAAATATTATTCAAACGTGTGATGATTGCCTTAATCGAAATGAATGGAAAAATTATTAAAAAAATATTTTTCATTGTCTTTTTTTTCAAGTCACAAAAAATAAATTTACAGCACATCACAGCTACCTATTTTAAATGAATATAGCAACAAACAAAAACGAGAAAGTTAATATTAATGTGAATATCGTTTATAGACGAAGTAAAAGAACAGAGATAGATAGGTGGTAAACATCAAACAGAGGCCACAAAAAAAATAATAATAAAATTAACTGAGAGATAAATTTTACCATGAGTGCAAAACAGTTATGTGGAAGCCAATACAATTCTATATAAACTCATTTCTCAAAATTGTATATGAAAAAAAACATGAACTTTCAATGAACATGAACAACAGAATAACACAAAAAAAACTATATTGTAGATGTATATAAATATAAAAAAAATATGAGGAAATTCTCAATTAACTAGTAAAATAGAACCGAGGAGATGAGAAAGTAATGGAAGAATAGTAATAATCGCCCTAATATTTGCTCGTCCATTTCACCCATTCACATTTTATTTTACAGCTCGCTACAGTCATGAATATTGTGGTCAAACAATTCCCAAACCTAGAATTTATATTCATCTATTGTTGATCGCAATTAGGTGTAACTGGTTAGTTGCAATCAGTCAGTCAGAGCAACAGATTTCACTTCTAGACTGTTTTTTTTCTCATTCTCTCTTTTTCACTTACTTAATGCTTAGTTATTGCTGCTGCTGCTGTTGCTCTTTTTGATTCAATTTTATTTAATTTTGTGGACGTTTTTGTTGCTTACTAAGTATTGGGTAAATTGATAGCTGGTATGGAATTCGATGGTGTGGATGAATGGTGCAAGTGACGAAATTAAGTTTCAGAATGGATTTAAATATGGCTTGATTTTAAGAGGGGATCTAGGTTGGATTTCAAGGGTGGACCCAGGTTGGATTTTAAGGGTGGATCCAGGATAGATCTTAAGGGAGATTCTGGTTGGATTTTAAGGAAGATCCAGGTTGGATATAAAGGAAGATCCAGGTTGGATTTTAAGGGGGAGGTGGGGGTCTAGGATTTTGTAACAGGTCAAACAAAAGAAAATTTAATACAAATAACGTAACAAGGGGGAGGGGAAGTGGCTCTAAAAAGTTATTTTTTTGCGTAACGTACTAAGCGAACGACCCATTAGCTTTAAATCTTTTTATTTTTATTAAACTGTTTAGAAACCTTAGAATTCTTTACGGTTCAATTCAACAGAATTGACAGCATCAATAAAGCTAAAAATTAGTAATCAGACTCAGTTCAAGTGAGAAATTTAATTTTTAATAGAGTTTAAAGAGCTTTAAAAAAATTGTTGGAAGTTAAAATTAGCCAAAATTCGATTCTGATTTAAAAAATCCCAAGAAATTCTCAAAATCTACCAAATTCTCAAGAAGACGAGAAGCAAGGAACAAGCAATTCAAACTATCGAATGGGAGTGATTTATTACAATTTAATTTGTCGATGCTCTGCTGTAAACGAGAAGGAATTGCATAAGATATCTTTTTGTAAATTTAACGTCGTTTTAAGTATACACTATAAAAATTATTACAAATTTTCAGTTCACCAACTTAAATTGTTAACACAAAAAAAGATGGATTGGTTGCATTACGAAATTAAGAAGGCTAAAATAGTAAAGTAACAACACGAAAAAAAGAGAGAAATATTAAAAAAATATTGAATGTAAAAGAAACTGAAATGAATAAAGCACAAATTATATAAAAGTGTCGGAATCTATATTTAAATTCATTACAAAATCTCCACTCGCACATTTTTTTTCACTTCTCCTTTACATATTTTTTTTTTTAAATTCAAGATTCAAAATGGAATACAGAAAAAAATTACAATAATCTGTCGGATATTGATTTCATTTGAATTTAACTTTACTTTACTTTACTTTTTTTTGCTGCTCAACTCTCGCAGTATTCGTTATTGAATTGCAAATTAAACGTTGCAGTTATATGTGCAATTACTCTTTTGATGCTAGGTTTTGTGTAGCTCACTTTTTCACTATTTTGATGTTGGCTTTGATTAGTTATGATTTATTAGGAGCAAAAAAAAATTGTTGAACATGACTTTAAGTCGATAGATTTATGATCTAAATTGAAGAACATGTTGTTACTAGAAGGTGATCTGGAACGATGTATAACGAAGGTATTTCTTATAAATCGTGTAAAATATTTGTAACGATCGGAGATTGCAGATATTGGCGATTAGAGGTGCATGAGAAAAACTTTATTTTTCTATAGCTTTTTGTGAAGATTTATGATTTAGAATATATTTTATGTAGCATTTTTTTCATAAATTGTCAATAATTTTTAAACTGACTTTTTGTGATTAGCCACCTACTAAGAGGATTTTGTCTTACAAAATATTTTCCTTCTGGTGATCTACTTAGGTGGCTTATTCTCTTTTTGTAGATTTTTATGGTGTAGTTTGACTAATTTGTGGGTTTCTAGCTTTAAGGGTAAACAATTTACAATTAGTTCAATGAATCTTTGTCAATACTAATGAAATGAGAGATTTAAAATTTCAAACTTCAAAAGATAAAATTAAAACTATTTTTCTCACTATTTAAACAACAATTTTGCAAAATCTATGTCTCAAGAGAAACTTCAAAAACTTCATTTTAAATGCCCACTTAATCATCTTAAAAAAATTCACACGTCCTCTCTTAAATAAGCCTCAAAAAAAGCTCACCAAAAAAATAATCACTATTTATATTTTCGAAAAAGAGAAAAAAATATATTTAACCAATTACCATACACAATTAAATTTTCAAAGAAAGTTTCACAACTAATAATAAAAAAGATTAAATTCGATTTTTTTTTCATACATTTAATTAAAATATTTTCAAACAGGCCAATTTTGAAAAGATGTATTGTAACACTTTATTTTATTTTTTTTTTTTCAGTTCGTTCCGAAAATAAATCAACAAGTAAGTATTATGACAATGTTATGGAGAAAATCTGGTGAATTCAGTGTTGATAGCTTGGATTTTGGTATGTGTAGGGGGTTTTGGATGGTTAGTGGAGTTTAGTAAAATTTATTATACATTTATAAAGATAAATTTTTTTAAAAATTCAGATCTAGATATCATCTTGGTCTTCTTTAAATTTCGAAGCTAGTTAGATAAGTCTAGACCCTCAAATTTATCAAACCAACAACCCCTAACAGGCAATGATGACGATATTCCGACGCGATCACGATAGTGATTGTAATCACTATCGACCTTTTTTTCATATTTTCGTGATCGCATCGTTAGATTACAATCAGTGATTACAATCAGAACATGCCAACTTGCATAAGTTTGATTGTAATCACCTGATCACAATCAACGATTGTAATCAAATATGAATTTTCATAATCATTGAACGTGATCAGTCGTGATCACAATCACTGATCGTAATCAATGAGCAAAATCATTGTGAACGCAATCAATGATTATAATCAATGATTGTAATCGTTGAGCACGCTCAATCATGAGCATAATCATTGATTGTGGTCACTGATTGCAATCAAATAATATTATCGTAATCATTGAAAAAATTACTTGCACGATCAATGATTGTAATCACTGATTGTAATCATTGAACATAATCAATTGCGATCGTGATCACTCGATTATAATCACTGAACATGATCATTGATCACGATCAGTTGTGAATATGATCGTTGATTGTAATCACTGATTGTAATCAAATATTTTTTAAAATCATCTAAAAAAATAACTTGACAAAAACTTGCATGATCGTTGATTGTAATCACCGATTGTAATCAGTGAGCGTAATCAATCGTGAACGTAATCATTGATTACAATCACTGAACATAATCAATGAGCGCGATCAGTTATGAGCGTGATCAATGATTGTGGTCACTGATTGTAATCAAATAAAGTTTTCAGAAACATTAAAAAACTTACTTGCACGATCAACGATTGTAATCACTGATTGTAATCAATGAGCGTGATCAATTGTGAATGTAATCAAGGATTATAATCACTCAACATAATCATTGATCACAATCAGCTATGAGCGTGATCAATGATTGTAATCAAATATTTTTTTAGAAACATTAAAAAAAGTTACTTGCACGATCAACGATTGTAATCACTGATTGTAATCAATGAGCGTAATCATTTGTGAATGTGAGTTATGAGCGTGATCAATGATTGTAGTCACTGATTGTAATCAAATAAATTTTTCAGAAACTTTAAAAAAGTTACTTGCACGATCAGAGATTGTAATCACTGATTGTAATCAATGAGCGTAATCAATCATGAACGTAATCATTGATTACAATCACTGAACATAATCAATGATCACAATCAGCTATGAGCATGATCAATGATTGTGGTCACTGAACATAATCAAAGATCATGTTCATTGATTGTAATCACTGATTGTAATCAAAGAAAACTTTTCGTAATCATTAAAAAAATTCGAAGTTAAAAAAAATTTTTTTGATCATGCTCACAACTGATTGTAATCACTGATCATGATCATTGATCACACTCACAACTGATTGTAATCACTGATCGCGATCACTGATTACAATCACGATCGTAATCACGAGAAAAATTGATTAAACTCGGATTAAACTAATTATTAAACAGTGTAAAACTTCTCTAACAGTTAAAAATCAACCCCCGTGCACTAATCGAGCGTTAAAACTGTAAAAAAGTACATCAAAAATATATAGTAACTTAAATATGTCTTTTGCCATATTTAAATTATTATATAATTACAGATGGTGACTTCAAGGAAAAACGCGAGATCTCGAAAGTTAAGCAACGCAACGACAAAGGATGGGTGACCGAAAGATTTCTAAGTATAATAATTTCTAATACAAAATATCTAATACTAATACTAATACTAATAACACTAATAGTAATATGAAAAAAATGCTTAGAAAATTTCGGCCCCACCGAAAAAAATAATTTTTTAATTTTTTTCGTAATCATTCCCCCCCGAAGTGATTGTAATCACTGATTACAATCAATGATTACAATCACTGATTACAATCAATGATCATAATCTGTGATTGTAATCAATGATCACAATCAGTAATTACAATCAGTGATTACAATCATTGATCGCGATCATTGTGATTACGATCAGTGATTACAATCAGTGATTATGAAATTTAAAAATTTGCATGCAAGTTTTCACTTGCATGCAAGTTAGTGATTGTAATCAGATACGATAATGATCGCGATCAGTGATTGTAATCAAATTAGCGTGATCGTGTCGGTACCGTACTGTAATCAAATGAATGTATGGAGTGATGACGAAAATTTTCGTCATCACAAAACCGTTTCGTAATCACAAATATCGTATCTGATTGTAATCATTGCCTGTTAGTTAACTCTGTCCCATAAACAATATAGAAAGCTAAAAAGCTAAAAATAACAACAAACATAATCTTTTTCATCAAGTAGGAAATTTAGTCAAAATTAATCATTGAAAGTAAGTGTTATAATAAATAAAGTGTACAAGTATAAATTCCATAAACTTCCATTTATCAATTTTAAACAGTTGTACATAAAAAGTTAGAAAAACGAGATTTTTTTTCGCAATTGAATTGATCTATTGTTCAATTTTATTTTGCTCTGCTTTTTTGCTACTTTTTTTCATTCTCTTCCACCATTCGTACTGTTGTAATGTGCAAAAAGGTCAAGGGACGACCAAAAGCAGCATAAGATTTCTATCTATTTATCTGCTGCTTAAATGGTTACTTCTTGTACACAACAATAATACAATTTATATAAAAAATAAATTTAAAGCTCATACAAAAAATACTTCTCTCGACCAGATTTGTTATGCTTTCAAAAAAGCATTTACTGAATGAAAATTTAATTCAATTGCTATTAGGTGCTGTTGCAGTTTCATACTTGTTTTGTGATACACAAATGTGGTAATCTAATTTCTCATTGAAATCAATTAAATTGACGTGATGACCCCAATAATGCTCTAATAAGCTTGTTGTTGTCTGTATACTTTATACACAACTTTTGTGGCACATGAAAAGAACAAAAGCAAATAGTACAAAGAAAATTGTAGAAACATAAATAAGTAAAGCTAATAAATAGTTGAAAATAGAAAGAAGCTTACACAGTTAGGAATTGGATGAAAATCTACGCGATATAATAATGTGGACAATTGGGTAATGTTGGTGAGATTAGTCATTGTTTTTTTTGAATTAAGATGTGGATTTTCAGTATTATTGCTACATATTCTTATGATTTTTCAGATTAACGAGTAGAATACATACTTAATTTTTAAAATATGTGGCATCTTTTCCTCCTAACAACCGAACCACATTTATATCCCATCAAAAGTAAAAAACTTGCAAAAAATTCAAATTTCTTGCCTTACGTCGACAGAAATGCAAATTCTCATGCAAATCATATAAAAAAGAGAGTGTTTTTTCAGTGCAAAGACTTGTTTAATTCCTTTCCAGTATTTCTTTATGCTGATTACAGAGCTCAAAAGAAATGAAACAGTCATAAAAATTAATAATAATTTCGTGATGCGGAACAATTTTTTTTTCTCTCTCCTCTTTTGAACTTATTTTTCTGTATCAAGAATGAGGAATGTAATGGTAGAGAGTGTGTGAACTTGCTGAATATATATGCTTGGGCTTATTTGCAATTGTAAACGATTAAAATTCACTTTGCATTTTTCTTTTTTCATTTCCTGACTCTTTTTTCTATTGTTTGTGGTCATAGATCGATAGATTTGCTTGTGACATGCGATTTGGGGTTTGAACTGAGGGTTGGTCTTCTATAAGGGATGTTATAATACTTTGAGGTCATCAAAAACGTCCTTTAATTATTAACGAGACTTAATATTCAGTTTAGAACCTCATTAAATGAAAATTTCATCCCCAAACCACACGCCTCAATTAAATGTCATTCAATCATCCACAACAATCAGCCCAAGTAAATTATAAAATCAAAGAAATGAAAAATAAAAACAATTGCATGTCAACACAGTGCAAGGTTCCATTCTAAGAGCGAAAAAGAGGCCGATACAATGCAATTTTATAAAATAAAAAAAAACGAAAATCAATAATCCGTATATTGTTGTTACCTGCCACCACTGACTGATACAATGGATCATAATAAATTGAATTCTTTCTTTTTTTATTGTATTTTCAGTTGCTCGCAAAAGCCAATTGATACAAGGCGTAAACACTTGGGATTTCTGGGATTAATCCTCAAAAATCCCAGAAAATCCCAAAAAATCCCAAAAAATCCCAGAAAATCCCAAAAAATCCCAAATTCCTTACAAAAATCCCAAAATCCCAAAAATCCCAAAAAATCCCAGAAAATCCCAAAAAATCCCAGAAAATCCCAAAAAATCCCAGAAAATCCCAAAAAATTTTTGTTTGAAAATGTGAAAGAAAAATATTTTATTCATAACTTTTTCATGAGTAATCACATAAAACAATGAAAAAAGGTTTTTTCAATGAATTTTTCATAATAAATTTATCATAAATATGAAAATGAAGGCAAAAAGATTCTTTTTTAAGTAATTTTCATCCCATATAAGAAAATCAAGGCGAAATTTGGCTTTTCCGTGGAATTTTTCATCCTAACTGAGAAAATCAATGCGAAAAATGGCTTTTCCGAGGGGTTTTTCATCCTAACTGAAAAAAACAATGCGAAAAATGGCTTTTCCGAGGGGTTTTTCATCCCAACTAAGAAAATCGAGGCGAAAAATCGCTTTTCCGATGGGTTTTTCATCCCAACTAAGAAAATCAACGCGAAAAATGGCTTTTCCGATGGGTTTTTCATCCCAACTAAGAAAATCGAGGCGAAAAATCGCTTTTCCGATGGGTTTTTCATCCCAAATAAGAAAATCAACGCGAAACATGGCTTTTCTGAAGGATTTTTCATCCCAACTAAGAAAATCGAGGCGAAAAATCGCTTTTCCAATGGATTTTTCATCCCAACTAAGAAAATCAACGTAAAAAAATGGCTTTTCCGATGGGTTTTTCATCCCAAATAAGAAAATCGAGGCGAAAAATCGCTTTTCCGAGGGGTTTTTCATCCCAACTAAGAAAATCAATGCGAAAAATCGCTTTTCCGAGGGGTTTTTCATCCCAACTAAGAAAATCAATGCGAAAAATCGCTTTTCCGAGGGGTTTTTCATCCCAACTAAGAAAATCGAGGCGAAAAATGGCTTTTCCGATGGATTTTTCATCCCAACTAAGAAAATCAACGTAAAAAATGGCTTTTCCGATGGGTTTTTCATCCCAAATAAGAAAATCGAGGCGAAAAATCGCTTTTCTGAGGGGTTTTTCATCCCAACTGAGAAAATCAAGGCGAAAAATGGCTTTTCCGAGGTGTTTTTCATCCCAACTGAGAAAATCAACGCGAAAAACAGCTTTTCTGAAGGGTTTTTCATCCCAAATAAAAAAATCAACGCGAAAAATGGCTTTTTCGAGGAATTTTCATCCCAAATAAGAAAATCAACGCAAAAAATCGCTTTTCCAAGGGATTTTCCATCCCAACTAAGAAAATCAACGCGAAAAATCGCTTTTCTGAAGGATTTTTATCTCAAATAAGAAAAAAATATGAAAGAAGGTCATAAAAATCACTTTTTTAAGGATTTTTAGATGAAAAAAAAAAATCGTACTTATTATATCTACATGCTAGTATATGAAAAAAATTTACGCGAATTTTTTGAAAAATATTGAATTTAACAAAAAAAAAATAAATTTTAAGAAAATCCCAGAAAATCCCAAAAAAATCCCAGAAAATCCCTTAAAATCCCGAAAAATCCCAAAAAATCCCAAAAATCCCAGAAAATCCCAAAAAATCCCAAAAAATCCCAAATTTCCTACAAAAATCCCAAAAATCCCAAAAAATCCCACCAATTTAATAAAGTGTTTACGCCTTGAATTGATATGAAATTTAATTATCGATTTTTCATCCATCGGTACATACCTGAAATGAAAAGAGAAAGAGAGAAAAAAATAAATTAATGATCGTTGTTGCTGTCGTCATTGGCAATATTGCATTGCTGTATGTATTTATAAATCGTTGGTCATACAATCACACACAAAAATGCATATCAGCGTGAAGGTATAGACACTAATTTAATTAAATATTTGAGATCTGTGGTAAATTAATGCTTCAGCGTTGTCCACACCTAACATTATGTGTGATTTATATCATGTAATCAGTTTTAAGGAGGGATTAATTATAGTTATTGATCAATTACTTATTATTAGGTATTGAAGGAGAAAAAATGAATGATTTTCATTGCTTTTAACACTTGGAATCAAATTCCATAAAAACTTCATCTACAGCCCAGTCAACCCATAAACAAACAGTGAAATTTCTCACATCTGACTTAATTGCACGTTCTATTGATTTTAAATAGCTTATCATTTATCTAACGAGACCCGTTTAAAGCTTCAATTATGCTCTCATAAATTGCATGACTTCAAAAGCATTCCACACACACAATATTCTATGCTGTTTTCATACTCATAATGATAATCTACTGTTAAGTAAATTACCGTAAAATGTATTATCAAGGATGAAAGAGACGTTTAGTGTCTACACCTTCCATCATATCATATCACATCGTCGTGTTATTCCATTAATATATTATGTATAAGATTCAACAACCTGGCGCTTCTCTGTACAGTGTACATTAAAAAATTGTACACATATATCCGCTAAAAGTTATTTATATTCTTAACATTATGCAAACGCCCACACTCAAACATAAATATTGTACATATGTATATGCTAATTTTGATAGGCGCATAGAGGAAGAAAAAAAAATAGTTTTCTATTTAAAAATTTTATTACTTTTCAATAAAAAATCACGTTCCATTTTGCCTGCTTGTGCTATATGCTGGCTGGCTGATGAAATGGATTCAGATACACAAAAAATATATTCAAATGTTTGACTTTAATGATTTTTTAGTGTTTTTAGCATGTTTAGGGGATTTTTATTAATTTCTTAGCACATATTTTACTTTAATTGAGTTTAGAGACCGTTAGTTGTGACATTAAAGTTTTGGCTTTTTATGTTTTCGGGACAGATAGGAATTTGAAGTAGTTTGGTATATAAAGGGAAGTTTGTCAATGTGAAATTATAGATATACATGCCTTCTTGGCATTTAATAGAAAATATAGTTGATGATTGCTTAAAGTAAGAAGTCTTGGGTTCGAATCCTAATGTTATAATTCCAGAAAATATTTATTTCATAACAGTTATGGAATTTTTTTTTTATTTCTAAAACTCTAATAAAAAAATTTTAATCCCATTAATCCACAATAAAACTTCAATTCCCCATATCCCACAATAACAAATCAATAAAATCCTCAACAATGTTTACAATATAAATTATTAATTCCAATGAATTCAATTTAATTCATCAACATTGAAATGACTGACATATTGCTGTACATTCATTGATACATTTTACATGATTAAAATGTATACTTCATAAACTTGACTTTTCTAAGTCGTACAACTCATTATGCTATGTGTATTATTTTCACATGCATGTTGAGTTCGTGAGCTGCACGTAGGATGATAGGTTAAATGTCAAGTTTATGTGGTTGAGGCTTGGACGCTTGGAAGGAACGATTATTTGCGTTTTGCATTTATTCCTTGAAATTGAATCAACTCAGGACGGTTTATGGCTGAAAAAATTCCTTAACCTTACAAATTATCCGAAAATAGCTTTTACGTACTTATTAAGATTCATCAACAAAAAATAATTATGCTCCTCATAAATTCCTATGATAATATTATTCCTTGTGAGAAATTGGAACAAGGCGGCTAATCTACATTATTCTGATTCTATTTTTACGCAATTAGCAGCTCAAGGTATGAAGATTATGTAATTGCTAAGAGAGGGTTCAATTTCGGTTAAATATTCATATATTTTTGAATCAATTAGCGACTTTATTGTGTATTAATTGATTTTTATTATGTCATGGTTGAACAACTATGAGTGCTAGAGTTTGTAAAATGTAAGCTTGTAACATTTTCTTTTAGATTAAAAAATTTGAAATTTCTAAATCCAAATACCGATTCTATCAATCAAAACCACAAAATTTTACTTCATTCAAGTATCCAAAAAAAACAACAACAACAAATTTCCTTTTTCCGGTTTCACAAGAAAGCATTTTTGATTATTATGGAAATCAGTATTCTCATGATTAAGTCATGATTGTTATTATCGAGTATTTTATTGATATTTGCAAGGCCGGCTATGATTGTGTCAATAAAATTGATAAACATTGTGGGTTTCTAGCAAAATATTGGTAATAAACTGGATCATGTTAAATAATCTTTTGATTACTTAATGCTTTTGTGTGGATGATGATATTTATTGAGGAGATTCTATATTGGGAAGTTGATGAGTTTTGGTCGAGAGAGTGAGGTTCTTATGAAGTTGAGATTCTTGAATATTTTCGAGAACTGTGTGTCTTTTCCTTATCTTCATTAAAAGTATCAATATTCATTATTAAAACTTCACAAATCAACCATCAGCACTTGCCACACATTCATCCATCCACACTCGTAAAATTACGACCAAAACTTTAATTTTTTATTTCAATTCCTTTGTGCTACACAAAATTTAAAATCCACACAATGACTCATGGACAAAGCAAATTTGAAATTTTATACAGCCATAATCATAATCGTAATGTGCAGCACAAGATATCCATGATTGGTGAGAATTAAAAATAAACTTTTTGTTGAAATAATTTATTTGCGACTTTTATATTTATTCTGAATAATTTTCTACTCGCAACTGATCGGCTTTGTTAGCTTTTTTGTTCGAAATCGTCGATTTATTGAATTTTTAAATTTCATTCAAAAATTATGAAAAAAATTAATATTTCAAAGGAACCGGCTTTGATGGTTTTTTTTTTGCAGTATTTTGTGTGTTTGTTTTATTTATTGGAGCTGTTATTTGAATTTTGGGTTAAGATTGAAATTAATGAGATGATTTTTTGGTTAATTGTGCGATTTTATCGGCGAATTATTTAATTGATTTGAATTGTTTAATTTTATTGAGAAACTTTCTGGTTTTGACTTCATTTTGGAGTTGTGAATTGTAGATGATTAGGAAGGAAAAAGTTTAAGTCGGGTAAATATTCCTGGATATTTAAACTAAGGTTGGTTCCTATTCAGATAAGAGTTCAATGTTAAAAATCTTAAGAACACTTTAAATGCTAAAATTTAAGGAACATCCAGACATGTATACTCTACAAAACTTCCAATTTATATTCAAATCATCTAATTATTTGCAAATCATCTCGACCATTCAATCCACCAATTAGCAGTTCACAATATTTTGCAATTTTCTTTGAAGTCCAATCCGAATAATGATCGAGAACAAACAAGTAAAAAAAATATAAAATTCAATTAAACTCCAACAAATGCAGTCAGTAAATTTCTTGTCATTAACGAATTAATTCAAAATTATAATGAAAATTCATCGCTATAATTTTTTTGTTTATAAAATTAGCCTTGTGCCACTTTACTATTTATTTCTAAAATGCCATAATACACCGATGTATATAAATATGTAGAGTACATTGGGAGCATGAATGAATGAACGAAAAAAAAAGAATGCGAAGTAGAGAAGAAAAAAAAAAATAAAAATTAAGAATCACTTGCGCATTCGCGTCAAGAACAATTAAAGTAAATGTAATGTTGATTGTTTAGCGGAACATAAGAGAGCATTTACATTTTCATGTTGGTATGTTTCACGGCCACGATAATTCAGCAACAAATCACGAGAAGAATAAAAGAAACTTTCGTAAACTTTATTTACTCGCATGATATTAACTCACTTGATGATTTGGTGGGGGCATAAAAAAATGAAAAATAAATGAAATATAAAATAAATGGAATAAACAGCTATATTGTATCAAAAAAAAGCATGATGTTGAACTTTATGGCATTTTATGTATATTTACATCTATTTTAAAATGCATTCATATATATGTGCATGTAAACATTCCTATGTATATGTCTTTGGTATTTCTCTACGCTTAAGTGGTGTGTAATTATGTGTATATGCACGAGTATATTTATTTGTGGCATTAAAGAAAATTTAAATTGCTTTTAATACACATGGCATTTTTTTATGATTTGTGAGATGCTTTGAGGGCACTTAAATATCATATCATAATCCATAGTCTCTCTCTCCTCATACATAGTAAGAACTTGACATGAGCCCTACGGGACGTTTCTTTATTTTGGATGAAAATTTCTTTCTCACTTTTCTTGAAGTTGTCAGGATTATTGGGATGTGAGGTGTAATACGTGACTTTTTGTGTGGCTTGAATTAAGCAATTATGGAAGTGCTTATGGAGATTTTGTGTATGAATTGAAATAAATCTTTCAGTGGTTGGTTGTTGAAGATTTTATTTGAATTAAAATTTGATTTGTTCCTAATATGTCATTCAGCATAGTTATCCCAAAACTCATGAGAACCTTCCAAATATCAACTATAACTTCATCCATAAAAATCCCAAAAAATCACTTTCATAATCTACATTAAGATATCCCCCCTTGAGCCTTCATCATAATCATCATCGTCGTCATCATAATCAACATTCCGTTTGTTGTTGCTGTCGGTAAAAGTGTTAAAGCCATAATTAAATTTTTCTGATCCGCACCACGCATAACTTCTGTATGTACAAACGAAAAAACATACCCGACAAATCCAAAAGAGAGAACAAAAATTCTTTGAAATTTCGGGTCGATTTGAAAATTCTACTCGTCTATATGCCATAATATTCATTGCTGAAAACCCGATAGAGAAAGAAAAGAAGTTATATATTTTTTTTTTTTGGTTATTTGTGATATACAAACACTCCACATTGCCACTTATTACCCTCAATATATTAGAGGCTTTTGCACGGTTAAAAAGCGAAAAAACCAACAAATTCTTTCCTGTGTGCGCTCAATTTGTGTACATTTACATTTTTTGTAGTTCTTTTCTTCTTTCCTTCTGTTTTTTGTGTTTTTTTTTGTGTTCGCTTCAGCTATGACCAAAAATATACACACAATTTTTATTTTATTACTTTTCGTCTCGCAAGACACCTAAAAAAATATTGTTTGTGTGTATGTATGCATGTTCTTATAGGCATGGTCATTGAATAGGCACACGAAAGCTAGTCATCATCACATAAAAAATAGTATAATGAAGTTGAAAAAAAAGTTCTATATAAACAGGGCTGTAATATGATCATATAAAAAAATTAACATAATTTTCGATGAACAGCTCTGATAAGCTTATTATTACATCTTTCTTCGCCTTTTTTCTGACACAATTGATTTTTTGTTGTTAGATTGAATATTAGCAATGTGTTTTTTGGCTAGTTGTCTGCTGGTTTGTTAATACGTTTGCTAGCTAATCTGATTGAAAAAATGCGCTCTAAATCCGCAATTGTATCGTAATTTTTCAACTTGCATCAAGATTCGTTGATCATAAAAACATTACTGCTTATTATTGCGGATGTTGATAAATTGATAAGAAAGAAGGCTAATGATATTATTCAACCTTTTTTACCAAAAAATCAAGCACTTTGCGAAAAAAAAAATTTAAAATCCATAAAAAAGTTAAGCTCATACAAAGGTAAAATTAATCTCCATCTACGCGCCAAACATGGAAATTAAAAAAAAAAATTAAAAAAAATTAATTTAATTAACAAATTCAAGCTGATCGGAAGTCCACGATATGCCTGCCATACAAAACGATCATATTAAATTGATGATGACTTAATTAATGGATCGAGACACTCTCAGACAGATATAAGAGAAGAAAAAAAATTATGAAATTAATCTTTCAAATATTCATTGACTGCTTGATGACTGAAAATAATTTAAATTGTCTCTTAATGGTGTAATTTCATGTCATCATGATTGTTGTCACCTCGTGCAGCCAATTTTGTCTGGTATGTTTATGCTAATTAATTTATGAGGTTTGAAATTTCGTGCAATTATCGACTCAAGTTGTTTTAAGTTTTTTTTTTTGGAATGTAAAATTGCTTTTAGCATGGAATTGATGGAGTAATTTTGCGGAAAATTGCAAAGTGTCATTTTTGGTTTTGTGTAAATATTGGACAAATTTTGCACATTTCAGAAAACTTAAACAGTTAAATGATGTACGGGCATCTGAAATAAATTCAGTACTCTGTAAATATTTACAGTTGCAGATGCCATCAGGTGGATGTGAAGCAGGAAAATGAAATTCTATTGAATCTTTTTATTAAGGCTTCTCAGAATTTTTTTATAGAGCTCATGGGGGAACTTAAAATAAATTCGCCGAAAATTATTAAAAAATTTGTATTGTACGGCTTTAATTTGAAAGTTGTCAAGGAAAATTTTCGATGGAAACTTCCAAGAATTTGATAAAATTCAGAGTCATCTATAAAAGAATTTATCAACCTATTACAGCATTATATAATTAGAGTTCTTAAAGTTTTAAGGTTATGAATCATGCTGTATGTTTCAAAATTCTAAAATTATCTCACAAAAAGCTTTTTCATATCTAATTCCATTTCTAATTATTCAAAATTCCCTTACAAAACCTCCTAATTAATAAACCTCAAATCCAATCAACAACCAATAATTCTCATACTCAACAAATTCATCTTTAAAATTTATCGTCAATTTCCTTTGATTTTTTTAGAAAATTAACTTTCTAATGAGAAATATGTTGATCCACATCATTACAACATTCTTCCCTACATTATAAACATTTTATGAACGCTTTAACAAGTTATTTCATCATAATTTCCATAGAAACATATGCATAATATTCAATCGGAAGTAAGCGAGAGGTTGGAGAGGATGTAAGAGTTACGTTACAAAAAAATTCTTTCGTTATGTCCATTGACACATTTGGTACTAATTAATGATGCTGGATGCGTTTGGAATATTCAGTCATCGACTAATTTTTCAACGCAATAATCTTGACAGAACCTGGACATGATGTGAAATAAACCGTTTTTAAAGTTATTTGACAATTTTTATGACTGCCACTTTATTAAAAAAAAAAAAAAAACTTCACAGTCAGCCACTTAATTATAGCACATCAATTCTCCCATCAGCAAAAAAAAAAAAAATCGCGAAACTGTTCCAAAAAAAAGTATCTAAGCACGGCGTTAATGTCGTTGGAGAAGGAAAGACATTAAAGATACACAATAATATGTAAATGTGAATAATTGGAACTTCTTCATTGTTAAATGCCTCAAAAATATTTTTTTTTGTGTATTTAAATTTCTATTTCGTTCATAAAGCGGATATGCCGTAAAAGGAAGTTTCGAAAAAATTGTAATAAAACAATAAGTTGTTATTTGACTTTTTTTCACTTCTACATTTTTTTATGTACACTTATTGCTTCTACATAGAGCAGCGTGGAAGTGTGGAAATAAGTTTAAGACTTTTTAGCGCATTTTCCTCTTGGGAAAAGGACGCTATTATCCGCACTTTGTCCGTCTGTCCGTCTGTCTGTCCGTCCGTCTGTCATCGCATCTCCTCCTCAGGGTTAAGCTTTTTTGATGCGGTTTTTGGCTTAAAATGTGTGTAGTAAGTCTGGCTAGAGCTGGCGAAAAAATCAACACGAATGGTCACTTCCTCTGCTGGAACCAGCGTAAAAAGTGCCAAAATTGCATTCCTTTATATGTGTTAGTGTGGTAAAATGCACTAAAATGTTGACTTTTCGAAACCTTAGCTGTCCTCGGTTCGAATCCCACCGATGACAAAAATTTTTTTTGCTTTTTTTGATACTTTTTTGATTTCTAATGACATATAATATTAAATCATGTCATGATTTTTCATTTTCACAATTTTCCCGAGTTTTTCCGACGATTTTTGTTAAAATTTTCAATATTTTCATACAATTTTCATAGGTAATTACTTTTTTTATATTTTTTTTTTGATATTTTATATTTTATATTTTTTTTTCCGGAAAATTTTGTGAAAATTGTAAAATAATTCACTTTTATTAAAAAAAAACTCATCAATATAAATAATCAAATTGTCACATAGAGATTTCGAAAAAAGAACAGCAGTGGCGTAAGTGGTAGAGTGCGCGACTCTTATCATGACAGTCATGGGTTCAAACCTAGCCCGTGACCAATTACTTTTTTGCTTTTTTTTTAATTCTATGTTGCATAATGTTTTTCATCTATTTTTTTCTGTCAATTTTAAAATTTTGGATAAAAAAAGAATGGTTATAATCAAATATTTGGCTTTGTACTTTTGGGGTTTTACTTCTTTGTGTATTTACTGATCGCGGAAAATGCGCTTTCGTCGGTCACGAGTGACCACCGTTATACTTGTTTTATAATATACACACATATTTTGAGTACACACCGTTCGTCGGCCCGGTGATGAACAATAATATCAACAGCACAACAAGTAGACGATGAAATAAAAGGCATTGAATATTTTATTTTTTTTTGTGTGTGTATTTTTTTGGAATAAAAAAAATTAAATTTAATTATCGCATTTCTTTTCAAACTTGAACGAAAGAAAATAAAGTCTGAAGTCTGGGAATTAAAAAATACAAAATTCTTGTGTACATTTTCGTTTGCTTTTGCCTTTCCATTTATTCAAATGACCATCAATAAGACGAGGCCCAGAAACAAGCACACACAAGAAATGAATTTCTTTATGAAGCAGTGGCAATTTCATCACTTGAGGGGGACAAAGGCAAGAGAGCAAATATAATATTAAGTAAGCAATGTGGGCCCGCATTTATGTAAATTTTTTGCTTCACAATCTCTCATTTTCAAAATGATATAATTTATTTATTTATTTTTTAGCTAAAGTTTTCGATGAAATTTGATTAGTGATGGGCATGTTGTCTGACTTTTGGAGGGTTTGTGTTGCTTCTTTTTGGGGAATGTTGTGGTTATTTTTGGGGTTGTTGGGTGTTCGATTTTGGGTAGGTAGGTGTTTGTTAAACATTTCAATTTTTACTTATTTAATGCCAATTTTTAGACACTTTAGAGCAATAATGGCAAATCTAGTGTAAATTTTTAACTATCAAACCCCCTTAAAGAGTTCAAATCCTATTGCAAAATTTTAAGGGACCAAAAACCATCAATTTTAACCTTTTTCATAAATTCAAATTTAAGAGTCCCAATCATTCCATATTCTCAAAGAATCACTTTAAATGTCGACAATTGCGCTTAAAGTCACTCACATTCTTCAAGAATAATCCACAAACAAATTCTCACTCATTTCACATTCAATTTTTTTTTCTCATAAAGAAAAGAGAAAAAAAAATATAAAAAAAATTGTCGAAAGATATGAAACAAAGCCAAAGTGAAGTCAAATAATCGAGGCACCGAGCAGAGCAATGTGAAGTGTACGAGGAGAGAAGAAGAAACATTTTTTTTTTCAATTTTAAGTTCATTTCCATATTCCATCTGATGATGAATGGTAATTGTAATAAAACAATTTCTTTTCTCTGTATTTTTCTTCACCCAAAAAAGAAAGTCTTTGCTATTGCTATTAATATTCTTGCTGTCAAATTTATCCATGATACACATGCTCCGTTACAAATCTCGAAATAAAAAAAAAATCTCATTCTATTTTCTCACATTTCGTTTGTTGCTTCTTATTTCTTCTGTTTCTAATGTGTGATTAAAAACAATAAGAAAGTTATGTATCTTGAGTTCTTCTTCATCATTTCGTCCAATTTTCATTTTATTTTGACTTTACAAGTTGATTATTTTTTTTCTTCATTCTTTGTGTGTATGAACAAATTAATGATCTCTTACTAACTCACTTGACTGTACTATGTATTGGGTCGTTCATAATTGATGTTAATCGAAATATTTTAAGATTCGACCCCTTCTCCTCCTTGTTTTACTTATGTTTATTAAATTTTATGAGAGTCCTAAAACTTTTAAGGACCTAAAATTATTTGACATTATAAAATCATCCCCCCCCCCCAAATACGTCTGATATTTACACCCAAAGTTAAACAGAACATACATACAGTATAGAAAATTATGAAAATTATTTTTTGCCTTTTGCTTATTGGAATTAAAAATGAGCCATAATTGAATGGAAGAACAGAAGAAATGAAGAACAAATTTAAAACGTAAAGAGAAATTATGAAAAAAATGAAAATTATAATTTGATAGAAAGAATATAAGATAAATTGAGATGATTATTTAAAACTGTAAAGTTCTTCTTTTAAACATTCTTTTATCTCTTTTTCACTTACTCAATTAAGTTCAATAGTTTCTGGTGAGAATAACATATTTTTGATGAATGGCTATTGAAAATGTTCTGGAGTAAATTTGCTAATAAGATTTTTTTTTGTTGCTGATTGTTGGTTGTGTAAAAAGGTATTGATCGGTATTGATAGATTTTTACTTAGAAATGTGAATTTTTGAAAACTGTTGCAGTGAAGAATTAAAAATTTGAGTGTGAATTGTTTTATTAAAAAATTAATTCTAATTAGGATTTTAAATAATTTCGAAAAATTAAATTTACTTAAGGGGTTATTCAATTACCATGTTCAATGTTTAGGGGGGGGAGAGGTGATCTGAGGCTGTGTGACAGTTTTAATCGATAGATTTTTTTGTATGAAAATTTTGTGAGGGGGGAAGGAGGGTCTAAAAATGTGAGATTTTAGTGGATGTCATAAGTGAACAGCCACTAAAACAAGTTGATAACTTTAGCTATAAATTCATGCTCAAACAGATTTCAGTGTGAAATATAATTGAATATTCTAATCAACTTAATGAATCTATTGAATCCAATCTAGGTCAAAAATTATTACCAATTATCGAAAAACATCACATTTCCACCGGATAATAAAATGCTAACCGAAAAAAGAAATCAATGCACAATCGTCAAATCAAGTCAGATATCAAACATCACATTTAATGATTATTATTATTTTTTTTTTTATTGGAAAATATCAAAAGAAATCAAACACGTAAGTCAATCAACAATTTTTTTATGACAAAAGTGTTAAATGGCACACGAAATTCATAAGACAAAAAGATTATAATAATGTAATATTAGTCATGATATGACATAAATTTAAATTTCAAACCATTTACATTTAAATTAAATGTCAACGCTATTTTTATGCTAGAAGAAAAAAAAAGGTAAATTGAATTTTTACAGTGAAATACAAACGGCATCGCATATAGATCGTATCATAAAACACAACATAACTGCCAGTTGAATGATTCATAAAAATACGGCTTATTCCAATTAATTAAAATTCAGTAGTTTAAAGAAGCTCGTAAACATTGTTTCGGAGCCTGCTAGGCAGGCGTAAATCAGATCGAGAAACGTGTCATTGAGTGTATTTATTTCTTTGTTGAGGAAGTGATTCATTGGCGAGAAGGTGATACTTTCTTCGGTATTGTGATGGAGGTTGATTGAGTTGATGGCGGTGAAAAATTGATCGGATTAAATTTTATGGTGAAATTTGCATTGTTTGGTAGTTTTTTGGGGATTGGAGCTGTATATTTTGATGAAATAGCAAGGTGTCGTTGAATATTGGAATCTTTGGTGGTGAGCTTTATGTAATTAAATCTATCAAAACAAGGTTGTAGATCTTTATGGCTGAGTGGTTAGTAGACAAATTTCGAATTTTAATTTTTCGTAGATCAAAGAGAAAGGTTCGATTTCTTTTCAAGTTTAAAAGCAAATAAACTTGTCTCTAAAGCTCAAATCATGTGAAAATGTTGTTTAAGTATTCTTCTGAGTACTTTTTATGCTTTAAGAATTAATCAAACAAATCTTATTCAGCACTTGGACTAGCATCAGTCATACGTCTAAAATCACAAACAAACAATTCAAATTCAATCATTTTTACAGCTTTTGAAACATAAAAAAGTCCAATTTTCATTCACTTCATATTAACATAATTAAAAACACAGCAAAAGATTATGCAGAGTCTCTCAAACGCAATAAAAAAAAGACCTATTTCGACAACAAATCAAAAAGTGTGTACGAAAAAAAGTAAGACAGAAAAAAATTGCCACAAAAAGAGTAAAAGAAAAATTGAAAACTTTTATTTTTTTTTCACATTGAATAGCGCAACACATCACACACAGGTTTATGACCCTGTGAAGAAATGAAATAAAAATAAAAATAAATGGAAAGCATGAAAGATGATGATGACGTGAAGATCAACGCAACGCAAAAGAAATAGACAAGTCGAATGTCGTAAGTTTTCACAACCAAATAGTTATCAAATGATGTGTAGCTCCTCCGCGCAAGTAAAACCAAAGTAGAGAAAGAAATTGTTGTATTTTTTTTATTGTTATTGTTTTCGATTCCTCTTTCCATTCACTTCCAAAAGAAAAAATATTTAAATTTAGCACCGAAAAAAATAACCTAAAATTGAAATGTAAGAGAAGCGCAACGACGTGTATAAATAATATCGTCCGTTAATCAAATTGCTAAAAAATCATTCTATGCGCGTCTACTTTTATGATCGGCCACTAATTCCCATTGTTTTCTTCGTTTTGACTCTCGTACTCTGTTTTTCTGTGTATGATATTTTTTTTTGAAATATATAAAAATACTTCAGTTCTGTTTTATGACTTTAAAAAGAAACATGATTTTGGAGAGAGCGAAAAAGAAGAATAGAGAAAATTAATGAAAAATATACACATAATAATCATATTGTATAAGACTTTCCATGTACTAAATTTGAGTGGCAGGAAGAAATAAGCAAGCAAAAAAGCACTGGAAATGAAAAAGAGATGAATGACCGTGTCATGTTACTTTCAAAATTATTGCATTTATGCTCCAAATCAATATCTATGTTGATGACGAAGATGAGTTACAATGCACTTTGACTTTATGCTTTATATTTTTTTCACGAATAATGTCAATCTGCTGTGAGATGTTTGAGTAACAGATCGTTTTGTTACGTGGGTTGGATGGTGGATGGTTTTATGATTTTGAGTGAATTTAGTGATATTGAGGAAATTAAATTTATTTGCGATTTTTGAGTTGACAAACTTAAGAGGCATAAAGACAAAATATGACATTTGAATTTAGCTCATTTTTTAAAAAAATCTATAAATATCTCGAATTTCATAAATATTTAAGTAGGTACTAAAATTTTCCATTCATGTCAATTTTTTTAGTCACTCTGAAAAGCTTTAATCTCAACTATTTGAACACCTTCTAAAGCAATTAATTCTCTCAAACTTGAACTCATTCATTGATCATCAGCCAAAACGAGAAGTAAATAATTGTAAACTGTACCTCGGGTAATAACGTTTAAGATATTTGATTACTTCCATTATGTTTCTATTTTCACATCATGCCACATCTAACAGACACTGGCACTGGAAAAAAAAGTTTATCGTACGACAAAATGTTGGTAGAAGAAATGAAAATGTTGGAAAAAAAATCTTGAGAGACTTGCAGGGTTAGTGGAGTTGGTCTTAAGTATTTTATGAATTTTGATAAATGAAATCCTGATTCCTTAAAGTTTGATCACATGAATTTGAATTGTAACCCTTTTTAATTGCAAATAATAACCACTTTTACATATTCCCAACTCTGCCAACGAAAAAATGTTATGAAGATCATTATGAACGATGGTCTTCAAAAAGAGAGCATTGCCTGCAACCAAAGTGCTGTGCTTAGTGATCAAAAACACCATTTTTTCTTTCTTCCGTACCATTCACTTTTTGGACCCGCTACTTTGTTCGTCGATATTTCTTTTATTATTTTTTTTCCATAAATATATTCCAATGTTATTGTACGTAGTCAAAAGAAAAAAGAAACGACGACGATGAAAATAGTTTTGTGAGTATTTTTTTTCTTTGTTTTCATTTATTTCAACAAAATAAGGCAGTAAAAATATGTGAAGTAAAATAAAGAGAAGTATAAAGTGAAAAAAGAGAAGGTAAAGACAGACATTAGTGTAGGAATAACATATTGAGTAACATAATCTTGTAATTATTGACTGACGTTTTGCTTCACTTGCATTATTCATGTTATTTGCGTTTTGTATGTGAGAAGGAATTGCAGCATAAAATGGTGTTTTATTAGGGATCTTAAGGGGTGGTTGTTGATTGAAGAAAATTTTTAAGGAGCTTAATGATGTGTGGAATAAAAGAATGAGGATTATTTTAAATGTTTTTAGATGTCAGAAGTTAATTTTACGTTATTTATATAAGAAGATTTTTGAACGTAAATTTAAGTTCAAAATTATCAATCTAATCATTTTATCAATATCTTTAAATTCATACAAAATTCTACAATCTTCAAAATCATACGACAAAAAAACTCCAAACATGCAAAGAAGCACGTCAACCAAAGATCATAAAATCAACAAACACAACATCCATTGGTCGAAAAAAAAATTCCCTCATAAATTTTCCGGTCCCTCAAATTGTCAAACATCTGATTTTAAATTACCCAAAGAAACACAAAATTTACTGTCACTAAATCATTCTTACCAACTTTAATATGTAGACAAAAAAATTATCCTGCTTTAGCACTAAAAAAATATTTTACGATCATGCAAAAAAAAGTTGAAAAATATTTTAGTGCCTCATGTTCATCTATTAACTCACATTTCTTCCCTTTTTCTCTCTCGCTCAACTTTTTTCTTTCTTCTCTAAACTTTTTTTCTGTGCGCATAAATGCGAGTTCGTGGGAATTTTTTTTCCTCTTTACATCCTCTCTTCATCATATTTTATTTTGTTTAGAAGTTGTTGTTTCTTTTTTTTTGTTCTAAACATGTTCATCGATACATACATAACATCTAACAAATAGATTGGAATGAGAAAATTGAATAAAACGATGAGGAATTATTGAATTCGAATATGATTAACGTTTTGAGAAGAAGTAAGTGAAATGAAGGAATGGAAGAAGATGAAGAACATGAAACTGACAAATCTGGTAGAAAGAAATAAAATTCCAGAACTATATGTGAAGATAGATAACAAAAAAGAGAGTGAGAGGAGGTAGAAGACAAACTATTTGGAGATATGATTTGTGGCGTGTAAAAACAGCATAGCATAAAGGCACATCATGATGTGGAATCTTCTTAACAATTTTTTTTTAATACTGAGATTTTTTTTCTTATTGTGAATTCCATTCATTCCCAATGCTCTTTTTGTGTTTGCTACTTAATGCTTATCGATCCTTTTATGGTTTCTGCATTAATTTCTTATTCTTTCTTTCTTGTTAAAAAAAGAAACTTTAAAGAAATTCTGAAGAAGTTTCTCTCGAGGTTTGTTTTTTCATGCAGGAATTTTTGTGTAGAAATTCTTTAAGCAAATCAACACATTATGGAAATATTTCGGTTAATGATCACAACATGTAGATGTTAATGATGATGTATTGCTGGGAAATTAACTAGAAGTTGGAAATTATGACAGTGGTTGGGGTGTATTCATGAGTTGCAGGTTGTATAGCCTGGATCCCTAATCAACAAAGATCTAGATCGCATGTATGAAAAATCTAGATCAGATCTAGATTTTTGTGGATTAGGGGATATGAGTGCTTGGAGTTATAACTCTAGTAGTATTAAAAACCTTCAATTTAAACTCAAATTCCCAAATTATTCAGAGTCATGTGAATTTAGAGAGTTTCCAAATTTAAATAACAACAACTTACCTCAAGCATTCACACCAAAAATCAAAGATGTCAACAATATTTCCACAAAACAGAATCAACAATCCTCCGAACCCACTCATCCATCCAAAGAGTATCTTACAAGAACCCACTCACATAACAAGCAAAAGAAAAAAAATCTGTGCTAAAAGGGAGCAAATTTTGTTATAGAAAATGTGATTATCCCTTATTTGACCACATAGCAGTAGCAACAGCAGTAATAGTTATTCATATCGAGTGCCAAAGGAATTCGAATTGACAGCACATATGTACATATTTTCTCCTCATCATGTGGATAAAAGTGAACATACACATAATATTATATACAATTTATATAAAAGAAGGAAAGAAAGGCAAGAAAAATGATATTTCACAATCGTCCTCTAAGTGTCCTTTTTCGACTCATTCTCTGTTCGATTATACTCTCTGTGTGGTGTGTATAATGGAGAAGTGCCATCTTCGCATTTCTTAACTTTCTTACGTTGTATATGTTGGAAATATTACGTGTGGGATAAAGAAAAGAAAAATATTCGAAGCAGATGAAAAGGATGTAAAGCTATTCCACTCAATAATTTGGGGTTGTTTGCTTTTGTGTGATATAGATTCGGATGGAGTTGTAGGACATTTTGATTTTGACAAAAAAATGTTGAATTTAGAAAATTTAGAAATTATTTCAAAAAATTAATTAGTTGAAAATTAAAAATAAAGTGTTCATCTCTTTCCAAACTGTCTTAATTTAGTAAAAATCGAAGAATCTTCATTCTAAACATTTCATATCATCCTAATGCCCCCTATAAAATTGAAATCGAATACGAAAAAAATATTTGCTATTAGAAAACCGAAAATAAACAAAAGTTATGAAGAATCGAATGCGAATAAAAAAAGGGATGAACAATATTTCCTACATTTGACATTTTTGTTTCTTTGAAGATTATTCTTTGTTCTCGAAAAAATACGAATCAAAGGGAAATTTTAAAGATTTTGCAAAAGAGTAAGCCAACATTTCACATGAAATTGAAAATCAAACAGATTGGAAATAACAAAGTAAAACAAAAATTCAATTCTAGGAAATAATTGTTGTGTTAAGGAAGACATAATTGTCTGAAAATTAGGATTAATAAAAATTTACAAAAATTATCAAAATAGTAGTCACACAGTTATAAAAATCTCAAGTCATTAAGCGTCAAAAATATGATTTTCAATAAAAAAATGGCATCAAATTTCTGTCAAAAGTATTTATTGCAAAAATTTCACAGTGCTACAGTTCCAAAAAAATTTATATTGCTGCCGCAACCGATCAAACGCCTTAAAACTGCACGATACTAATTGAATTTGTCTTTAACCTATTTTAAAATGCAGATTTTTTTGATGACTCGATAATTAACATATGTCAAAATTTGTCGTGTGCAGTTTAAACATGACTATAAAATTATGGGAAGCAATAAAATACTATCAATAATCTATAACATTTTAGAGAGGAAAAAAAATGTATTGCATCATCAGCGATTATAAAAATATTCAAAGTCTATAAAATCTTAATCCATCCAAAAATCAAACAACAACTCATCAAAAGAATAAAAAAAACTGCACCAAATCTATGGCCATGACATTCTGCAAGTTAACATTTTTATAAGAAGCGAATGTCTTGTTCTTTCTGCAACAATGTGAACTATAAAATGCACAAAACGCGACAATTAGCGACACGTTTTTGATAAAATGAAAAATTGTCCTAAATTTTAGGATTTTTTAGGAGTTTGGGGTTGTTTATAAGTTACAGTTCACAAAATGTTGAGAATTTTTAAATTTCGAACCATAAATGACGAGAAGAATTTTAGTAGCTTTCGAACCCTTTTTGGGTATGAAATCTTTCTAGATGCTCTTTCCTCAACCACTGACGTAACAAATGGTTGTTCATTTCAAAGATTTAAATAAAATTCATTGAGACAAAAACATTTTGCAATAAATTATATTGCATTTGAACCAAACAAGCAACAACAACAACTCAAAAACAAGCAAGAGCAAAAGAGAAGAAAAAATCCAGACTAAATAAAATTAGTTGAAAAAAAAATAAATATAAATCGAGCAGCCGTAGAAACAGGAAGGATACATTTCCATACACAAAAATTATTTTTTTCTTTCTTTTCATTTCTTCTTCAACTCGTCTCAATTCAATTTTTTTTTTCATTCTTTTAAAAACTCATGAACAGGAATATATAGAAAAAAAGTATATCAACACACATGTGTATATACTTTTTTTATGCAACACATGGCAGTTGTGTCTACGTCTCGAAGAAGAAAGAAAAAAAAAAAACATTTCTTTCCTTCTTTATTTGAAGAGAAGTAAAAACAAAATTTCGAGATAATTTGTTGATGCTTTTCAAACACCTTGAACTTCTTTAAATAAATTCTTTATTCTTTCCACTTAATGCGTAATGTAGACAAATATGTGAAGAGGGGGAAGTAAGAGGATCATGATCATCATCATAGCCAGTTATTGGCATAAAGATGGTTATGATGACATACTTTTGTGTGTAGAATTTATGTTTTGAGTGTGTAGATTGATCAGGAGGGATTTTTTAGGGGTTCTAGAAGTTTTGAAGGTCGATCGGAATTTTTAAGTATGTATGTGGGGTTTGAATGGGCTACATTATGCAGCGATTACTATTTTTAAGAGTCTACTAATATTTAAAGTCTCAATCAGAAAGTAATGCCTTCATATGGTCAAAATATTTATCGTGTAATCCTCAAGTGTTCACAACTAGTGGTTCCAGTCATCAAAAATGTCAAACACCCATAAAAAATGTTAAAAAACCATTCCTTCAAAAGATTATATCCTCAAAACGATCAACTGCCTGCTCAAATACATTCAACACATCCTTCAACATATCCACTTTCAAAAAAACAGAACTAGTGTAAGTTAATAATAATGACACTCATTTACGTACAAAGATTAGTACGACGTAGTTATTGAGAGATAAAAACGAGGATTATGTTGTGTTTTAATAAGCGAGACGCACACTTGAATGGAATAACATATTTTTATTGTCAAAAAATGTGTGTATAAATAAATATACATGTACAGCAGGCTAAGTGACAGCTTTAAAAAAAGGTTTGCTAGCCACATTTTCAAGACGCACACGTGCTCATGACATTAACTTTATAATATTCCATCTCTCTACTTTAGTCTGCTTTTAATTAAAAATTCAAGAGCGTAGTTACACCTGCCCCTCACAATATCTTCTTCTTTTTTTTCTTCGCTTACTCCAAAACCATTTGACGATTTCTTTATTGCGTTTATCGGTTATTTTATATTCTTTATTATATTTTATGGATGGTCGTGCATCTTGCGTGTATAACATATTCTTTTTATATGGTGGTAACTGATCACATTGCTACGCTCGTGCTATTGCTTCTTTTTTTACAACTTGGGGAAAATGATTAAATAATTGCGGATGACGGTGAGTTAAGGTATTGAATTGAAGAATTTACAACGTGAGGTTGTGTCCTGATGATAATTTTGACGTCCTTCAAATTTATTAATTGACATTGAAAAGGCTTTGGATTGTGGGTATGTTTGATAAGTGTCAGAATTGTGTATTGGGGATGGTTTGAATTAATTTTTGTGAATTTGATGTTATTTTTTAAGCAAGTTATGCAATATGTATGGAATGTTTTTGAAAACTCAATCAAGTAAGAAAGAGTATCTCAGGAGCTGAAAGTCAAGACTTGAGTAATAATCTTTCCAGGCATCCGTTCAATTCCCATAATTTTAAGTTTTAGGATTATTTATATCAAATTTGATCTAAAAATCATCCAATAATCAAACAATCCTCTCATACTTCTGACAAACTCCTTAAAAACGCAAAGACTCAGACCATATAAAAATTATTGGCATTTACAGAAGACGACTGAGTAATTATATCAAAAACAGGAAAAAAAAATATTTCAGAATTCAAAAGAAATTCAGATCATTAAAAATGCCGGTAAACATTCTGCCTTTCATCATTTGATTGCATGCAATTCTTCGGAATATTCATGTCAAGATGAATTCTCTTTTGATCGACTCTACCACCCCGACAAGAGATGTGTATAGATGTGTATTTTTTTTATATAAAAAAGGAGAAAAAACTGCATTTTTAGATTATTGAATCGTCTGCTACAGTGGTTCATGGCTGCCTTAAAGACCGGCCACCCGTGGACTTTTTCTTTCTTTACAGCACATATAAATTCATTATTGTGAAGAGGTCTTTAGTATCATTTTTGATATAAAATATGTTCCATTTTATGGATCACTTACTGTACAAAAATCCCAATCCAAATCGTCGCTTGAAAGCAGCAACAATCAAAAAGATGTATGAGAATGAAAAAAAAGGAAGAAAAAGAGCAGAAGAAGAAGAAGGAAACGAATGAAAAGAAGAGAAAAAAAATTCTCCAATTGTCAGAAAATTAAAATCATGAGATGAAGAGCGATGTTATACCTTTCAATAAGCATCCATTCCAATACACAACAGAAGAAAAAAAAATAAAATAAAAAAAAATCTCTGTAAAAAACATAATTTTTGCTTCTTGCCTCAATTCTGTGTGTCTTCTCTGCACCGACAAATTTCTCAGAATTTCATTTATCCTATTTTATTTTAAAAGGCTGGTTTTTCTGTGTTTGCTGTTAATGTACAATATCAAAACACAAATGTGTGTGCTCGGCATTTATTTTTTTTTTTCCTTCTGCTGCTCTTTCATTATGCTCATATATTCATTCTTTTTTGCTCATTTTCAAATGAAAATTCTTTACAATGTCTTTATTTCTTTCCTTTATGACACACAACAACAATGAATGAATGTATTTAAATGAAATTTGCATTTTCACAGTTGGATATTTTTATACAAAAAAATGAGTATGATTTTTTTTACCATGAAATGTACACACATTTAATGACAATGAGGATAAATTCTTGTTTCGTCAAAATATTAATAATTTTTTTGGAATGACTGTCGCTTGGAGTTCATAAGAAATTGGTGAATCGTTTTTCATAATTTTGGGTATCTTGAGAAGATTTTGTCAGAAACTTTTGATGGAATTTTCATTAGTCACTGAGAATGTCAATAATTCATAAATGATGTTAGTTGCAATGAATTGAATTTAATCTTTAAAATAAGTCAGATTTTCTATCAAGGCTCCCAATTTTTCAACCTTTCAATGTACTTCATTAGCTGTCCTCTTGACAATCTACCTTAGTATTCACAACCAAAAATCCAGCAGAAAATCCACCGAAGGGTCAAAAATCTATAAATTTTATCATCCATATTTCTTCTCTCATTCCCGCCTTTTATTCCACAATTAAATTTATTTTATTTGATTTTCCTTTCCATCGTCATTTTTATCTTCATTCCGTTCGTTTGCTCGTCTTTCTCAACATCTTTTATTATTTTATTTTTTTTTTCACTAAAGAAATCAAAAAAAAAAAAAATAAAAATTTATATAGTTGAGTTGTTATGTTATGCCCCTCAATGTATGTTTGAATGTATATTATAAATATAAATAAAATGCCGATTTGTGTCTATAGTTTAGCCATACTCATGTAAGCACCAAGTGAAGATGAAATAAGTATGAAAAAACGAGAATAAGGAGAGAGACAAGAAATCATTCTGGATGTCATGGATGTGAGTGAATAAGAAGTGCCCTTAAGAGTCTCTCCGAGTGTGTATATATACATACAATATTATAATATTTATTATGTTGAAGAAAAATGCATCGCCATACAAGAAGAAACAAATATGCATGGTGAATAACAAGAGCAAGAAAAAATGAAAAGAAAAAAAAATTATATATTGTATAGATTGTAGATTGTGTGGCGAGACAAACAACAAAAGCTTCTTCACATTGAATAATCTCTTTAAAATAATAATAATAATACAGTTAATCCTTCATAATCTTTATGAAGATCTTTATGTTTTATGTTCATAAAACCAATAGGTGCTGCACAATGATAATGCAGAATATTGTACAACATGAAACAATGTATCAATATAAATATAATATGAAAGGCCTTTTTGAATTGGATTTATTCACTCGATGATCAATTCGATAATTTATTCGGTGATTTTATGAGCTTTTAAAAAAATATTTATAGACTATGATGGGGAACAAAGACATTGGAAGTATGCGGACCAGTTTTTTTTAAAAATTTTTTTGTGTGACTTATTGAATCATGTGGTATCATGTGGATTGGTTGAGAGCCGATGGAAATTTTATTGATATTCTAGAAAATTTTGCTTTAAATTTGATTAGGTTCAATATGTTTTAGAATTTTTTTATGGGCTGTTGAATGATTTTCTAATATTTTTAGCACCGATTAAGCATGTTTGAAAGACTTAAAGACTTAAAACAATAACATAAATTTAGTCATATCAAAGTAAATCTCTTCTAAGATACTCAAAATTCAACCCCTTTTTAATCAACCATCTTCAAATTAATCGACATCTAATTATCCAATTTTATCAGATCACAATAATTATCTCCACAAATCACAACTTAAAAAAAGATTTAATCCCATAAATGTGTCAATAAAAATTAAATAAATTTATTAGAATTTATAAGGACCAGCAATCTCAATTTGTATCACAATAAAGCGCTAACAACGTTAACACTATAAATAAGCCATCCATCATCGTCATCATCATCTACAATGTGTTATTTATATTATTAGCATTCATCTTACTGAGTTAAAAAAAAAAGAATGAGAATTTTTTGTGAATTTAATTTAATTTAAATTAATTAAACAAGTCGAGAAACTCCTCTCGGAAAAAAATTATGAGAAATAAAAGAATGAGTGATTAAGAAGAAGGGAACATGAGAGACTCATATGTTAAACAAATATCATCATCATCATCAACAATAAACAGCAACAGAGAAGTATAAAATAATAAAATAAAATATTCTAAAAAAGGAGGAGAAGATGATGATGGAGGTATAAGAAGAAGGAAATAGAAGGCATGTAAATGAACCGTACAAGGGAGTTGAGATGTGAACAAGGTTACCAGTTACCACAACTAAACTTTTAATACTGTTTATTATTTTATTAAGCTCAGGGGTTTGGACTCTTGGAAGTTTTTATGCAAATTTATTGGATTTTTCTAAACTTTTGTACCTCTTTAGCAAAGATTTCAAATCGTATTGTTAATTTTTCAAACCTTCGTACCCCTTTACATAAATGTTAGATGTCCGATTTTGATTTGATAATCATTTGAGTTCTGATTATTCAAATTTTTATCATTTAGAAGCATTTTTCACAGTTCTCAAAACCTTCAAACCCCTTTTTAAAAGCTGTATACCGCTAATTAAAAAACCTTTGTACCCCTCTTTTATTCAATTTTTTCTCATTATAATCGCTTTGATTCCCTTTTTGATAAATTTATATCCATAGAATTTAAAATTGGATTAACTTAGCTTAATCAAAATTTACTTCAAAATCCATAAATTCTCTTCACACTAATATCCTTTCAAGCAATAATTCAATCTCCATAAAATAACTCAAACCCACACCCAAATCAAATTTAATTAATTAATTTATTTATCTTTTCAGTAGTTCCAACTCCCCATATCATGTCCAATTTTCAACATTATTAAGTAGTTTACTTAAAACTTGTGTATGAGAATGTGTATAAAAGGAAAGAAAAGAATTCTTCAAGAGCAATGCTCAGTCATACGAATGTGAAGAAATGAAGAGAGTCAGAATGAGAATTAAGGAAAAAAAGAAACAAAAATGTAACAAGAAACAAATCTTTTTTATTATTTTACATTTCATCTTGTTCTGTAGCACATTTTAAGCGCTTCCACATGAAATATTACCTCTCTCTCATGTGAGTTCTCTCAAAATTCATTGATTCAACTCTCTTTCATTTCTCGCATCATCTTCTTTATCCATATTTTTCCATACAAGTCAGTAAAGAATGAAAGAAGATGAAAAGGGAATGAGTGAAAAAAAGAAGCGATCAAAAAACCATACACATTGAGTGAATAACCATACACTCAGTTAACAGATACATTTATAGATAGATCAGAGACTTAAATAAAGTGCTTCGCTCGTGCCAACTCACAGGAAAAGAAAGAAAATATGCTGTTACTGCCGTTCTCATTCACATTTCAATCTATATTGTTGTTCTTGTTGTTGTTGTTTTGATCTTCTTCTCTTCTTCTTTTTCTTATTCTTAAATATTTTTTTTTCCTGTTGTTATGTTGAGTATTACTTACTCTCTATATCATCACTTACTCAATGTGTATATATGCTACTCAAAATATGTGTGAATGTAATTGAAATGATTTTTTTTTTCCTTTTTTAAAATATGTCTATAAAGGAATTTAAATTCTGATTGGGGTCTGTGCTCAAATTAGGTACATTAATGGAAACTAAAAATATTGTATTTATAGTTCAAGACTTTAAAATTTCCAAAAAAATTTCTGAAATACGAAAATTAATGTTAAAGAATTTTCTTGACAAAAAACTAATCAGCCCCTCTCCAAATTCATTTTTACATTGAAGTTCTTTCTCGAAGATATATTCTATAAAAATCCAAAATTCAATTAAAAATCTTAAAAATTCAAATGATCGAATGAAACTGAGTTTAAAAGTAACATAACATCCAAAAAAACCCTTTCCTAGTTGCTGTTTAAAAAAACACACAAGAAATAATAATAAAAAAGAAATATATTTTCGTAAATTAACATCAAGGCAATGAAATGAGAGGAATTTGATTTTATGAAGTTTGAGGAATTTGTTGAGATTTCAATAAATTTTGACGGAAGTTGATGATGAAGAAGGATTTTCATATTTATTTCTGAGGTTTTGTCGGTCTCCATGTAGTTTTCGAGAATAATAATAATGTTGGAATGAGAGTATGCCTTGAGGCTGTTTTGCTACCGATGGCATTGTAAAATTTAACATGAGAATTTTTTTTTTTGTTGGTTACAAGATTCAGTAAGTGATACATGTGTTCATAGTTTGTTTTTAAAAAAAATTCAGGGGGGAACTCAATTAATCATCAAATCGATCGATAAATTTAATGGGTTTGAAAGGAAATCTCAGAGAGAAAATGAATTATTTATGTGTTTATTGATGTAGATTGACAATATATTGTTAAGGTAGCTTGTAAAGAATTTTAAGTTTATTTTGAGAAATTCTTGTGAATTCTGTAAAGCTTCAAGTCATTAATCAAATTATGTTAAAATTTTCTTGTTAAAAATTCAAATTCAACATTTTGTATAATTTTGTTGAATTTCACTTCAATTTCCAACCATCGTTACGACCAGCTATCAACACAAGCCTCAAAAAACCTTTCATTTGATTCCATTTCATCACTTTACATAATGTGAATGTTAACTGTTTTGGACACTAATTTCTGTATAAAACAGCAGGTTGAATGGATAATTTTGCGACTTTTAAACATTGAAATTTGAGAATATATACTTAATGTCTTTGTAAAATTTATTCTATGAAATAAATTTGATCTATAAAGTAAATCAAATGGGTGAGCTTCTTTGGATAGAAACATAGAATGCTGGAATTTTAATGGGGATATAATTTTGCATATTTTTGGTGGTCTATATTGGAATTATTTTTTGAGGTTTTTGTGTGGCCTGACTAGCAAGCATTATTTTTTTATTGATGAAAAATGAATCCATCTGCATACTCCATTTTAACTAAAATTTGTCAGAACTTTAAACCATCTCTAAATCTCGTTAACATGAACATCAAAGTGACCCACTTAAATTCATTACCCTTCCAATAAATCGACCAAAACCAAAAAGCCAAAAAAAAATCGTTAAAAATTTTGCAATAAAAACTTTTTATTGTCCTTCAATTTAAATTCAATTTGTAGCTACTTTACGCTCTCACTTCATCCATTCCACATAATTTCCATCCTCTCATTCGTTTTCTGTTTTTACTATGCTCATACAATATTTTTATTTTTATGTCTTTTCTTACTCTATGCTTTATTCTAAAACCATTCTACATGGGTTTTTATGTTCCTACCATCCTGGTGGTGTTGGTGGCTTCAAGCATTTTTAGTTCTCTTTCTCTCTCATCTCTCTTCTACTTTTTTTATGCCTTATTTATTGTTATTTTATTATATTTATTAATACAATAATACTGATCGGTTAAACGCTTAAACAGCTGGTAGATTTTTTTCTCTTCTTTATTCTTCTCACTTCTTCTTCTTCTTATTCATCGTCTTTTTTTCTTCCTCTTCTCTTTTTCATCATCATCATCATCAGCATTATATTTGCCTTACGAATGAACAATTTTATTTATGTGTATAAATTGAATTTGTTTCTATGCAGTCAGTATATAAATATTGTATGTTCGGCATTATAATGCACATTTTTTTGTGTATTACTTAAACAACTTACACCACATTGCGATGAAGTTTCTTATGAGATTAATTTGATATTGAGAATAGAATGATCGAGATGGAAGAAGGTAGGAAGAAGGGGGATATTACATTCATTACCTATGTCATCATCATTGTTGCTATTGATTCCCTTTCATTCAAGTTTTTTATTTTATTTTGTAACTATAGATGAGTAATGAATAGGTGAAGTTAAGGAATTGAATTTAATCAATATGGACCCTATAAGGTAGTTTTGTGGGAATATTTTTGAAATATTGAAAGGTTTCTAGTCTATGGGGTGAGTTTTCAAGATGACATTTGACTAGGATGTTTTGGAATTTTTATTGAATGTTTGTTTTCTGTAAAAAGAGTCAAGATTGTTTAAAAATTTAAAATTTGTAAATTTTATACTAATTAAATCATCTTTATTTCCCAAACAATTTAATAAAGAACGAAATCATCACGTGGACTTTAATGTCGCATCTAAAAAATTCTCACGAAATCCTTCACAAGGACTAAGTAAAAAAAAACCAAAAATGTTTTCCAGAACGCCATAAAAGCATCAACTTTTTCATACAAAAATAAACGAAACAAGGAACGAGAAAAAATGGAATGAAAGAAGGAAACTTTTTTGCTTCATTCTCATCTTATGCTGTGTGAAAAAAAAAAGTTTTCTATGCTTCTCATATTGCTCTGAAAAAAAAAACTTTTGCTTCTACTCTCCTCAACTGCTGATGCTGATGCTGGTTCAATGATGGTTAAGAATAAGAAGCAAGCAAAAATTGTCTTACGGTTCTCAATTTCTTATTCTTTTTTTTACATTAAAACATATTTTATGGTAAATAATAAAATCTATATAGAGATGTACATGAGCATAAGGAGACGATCTCACTTGATTTGAAGAAAACATTTTCATCTTGTCTTATGCTGCTTGCACTGTCGACAGTGAGAAATTCTTCATTGATGTTTATCGATTTTTTTTATTCAGTTTCCATTCTCAACTTCTTCTTCATATTCAACTTCTGCTGTTGCATTCGGTTATTCCAAATAGAATATATAAAAAATATACATTAATGTTTATACATAATGAATGGTTTACATGCTCTCATGCTCTTGTTAATATCCATTTGACTTGGGTCAACAATTCAATACCCAGCTACAATGTATGAAGAACTACGCTTTAAAATATCTACAAATGCGGTTTTTTTTCGTCGATACATAAAATATGGAATGAAATAAAATATTGCAAGGTTTCCATTTAATCCATTTAAAATTCATTTAACGGCAATTAAGAATGGTTTGTGATCGCATAATTCATCAATTCTAGTGCGGTGATGAATTTTCATTCCACTTTGTTTAAGGTGATTTTATGTGAAAAGATCAGATTATCGTATGGCATGTGCGCTTACGTTCACTTGTTGGGGATTTAAATTGAAAGGTGAGACGAAGCTAATGTGGTATGGATGGTGAAGGTGCTTTTTAATGGGATTTTTTTTCTTGTTGTGGTTGTTTGGGGTATAGATGATGGTTTATTGGGGTATGTATTGGATATTGTCAAAACGAACTTCTTTACCCCAAAAATGGTTCACTATTAAAATATTAAAGTCTATTGATAACTTATAACATACACAAGAATCATATGCAACATCATTAAATAAGACACAACATGATTATCAACCATCCAACATTCGATAATTCCAATCTCATCCATCAAATCTTAAGAAATCAAAGATTAATGAAGTCATATAACGAAACATATTTCAGTTAGCTTCAAGCGCCAAAGTGAACTTTAAAAAAATGTACAAACTTTTAATATTTTTTTTAAACAAGACAAGAGGAAAGAAATTATGCAATCAACTTCCACTCACTTATTCACTTACCAAACTACTCACTCATTCTTCTTTCTTTCTCAAGAGCATAAAAAATCAGTGAACCTCAATAAGAAAAGTTTCTTCCTACTTAAAACTATATAATTATAATAGCAATCGCATGAAAAATGAATGACGATTTTTTTTCTGCTCTCTTGTATATATTTTTTATGCTTCTTGGTCTTATTCGTTTTACACTTTTATCTGAACTTTATATTTTCATTATTATGATTATTCATATGGATAGAGAGTCGAGGGGGTGGGTACTCTTTGATTTATGGATGAAGTGTTCATTGATTACTTGGAATTAGTTGGGAATTTTTAATTAAATCATGAGTAAGTAGATGGGGGGAGTTGTAGATGATTTATTGTTGACTTAATGTTCTATGGTAAGTATTTCTGGATTTAGTTTTTGTTTTGTCTAAAATTACTTATTAAAATTAGTGTGCTTATTAGAACTAAATATCTCTGAGACTTGAACCTATGCTTTTTGATTAATACGGGAGAAATCTAAATCATCAAGATAGCTCTGCCACTCTTTCATTCTAGCAAGTTATGTCATGTCTCACTAAATTTAACTCATTTCATTACTAATTACATGACCCCACCAAAAACATACAAAAAGTATCAACTTTTAATCAAACAAAAGAAAAACTAATTTCTTATAAATTTACTAAGTCAGTCCCAACCTATTTGCCATCCATACCGTCAATTCAAAGTGCGTATAATTCATAACATATAATTATCATTGTTATTATTTAAACAGAATGAAAATTAAAGTATGAATAACTAATATGTAGAAAAAAAATACTCATTTGAATGAGATTAAGTGAGATGCAATGGCAATAAACACACATCATGGAATTCAACCGGAAATAAAATTCTATTTTTATATATTTTTTGTCTTCTTCTTCATCATCTTTTTTTTCTATTTACTGCTCTTCATAATAATAAAAGATGGAATAAATGTATTTCTCTATATTTTTTTTCGTGCGGCTATTGTTCTTCTAACTGAGGCCTCCAACAACACACAGTTAATGTAATTTTCATGAATATCTTGAAATATTTTATGTGTGTATTTGTTATGTTGTTCATCATGATCATTTTTATATATACAATTTTTTTGTTACTTGTTCAATCAAGATTTCTCTTTTTTGTCCATCAAGCGGTAAATATTTTTGTGTGTGGATGAAAAATTGAAAGGTAATTTTCATTATTCAATGAATTTATTATAATTAAGTATCTATTAAATTGAAAAATAATAAAAAAACACTTAAGATCGTGATAAACTCATAAGACCATAATGAGCTTCACATAATTAAGAAGCGGAGACATTGCAAGGTCTTTAGGTCTGCAAAGACCTTCTTATGGATTGCGATTTACATGACAAATTTGGTAAGAGGGATAGGAATGGTTTGAGGTTAATTAAAAGTGACTGAGACGTGTCTGATAGTTGATTTGCAAATTTTTTGGGGAATTATTGATTAAAATCTCTTAAAATTCATGCCATGAAGTTTTTATAAGCAGAATTCCCTTCCAAATGCCAAACATCATAATCAAATAAATTCGTCAATAATCTCGCAAAAAAGAAGCCTCAAAATCCCAAATAAAATCCCCGTTAAAAAAAAAATAATCAAGTCAATGATACTTCATTACATGTAAACAGTCAACTGACAGCTGAAGAATATTATTGGCAATAAGATGTACAATACAAAAAAACGTTATATTATGAGTAAGTACATAACAATCACGATCGTCTAATACAAATGAAATGAGAGCTGTAAACGTAATTTCCTACTTTCCAAGTTCAACAAACAGCAAAAAAAATAGTGACGAACTGACTGGAATCTCATTTTTGCAGGTAATTTGTATCTTTTTCTTTGAACTGAGTTTTAAGAGAGATGGAGTGTATTATGATGATGGATTGTCTGAATGTTTGTTTTATTGACTAGACATGTGACCTCAGAGGAAAGTAACTGAGATATAAACAATCTAGGCTGAATAAAATCGCATATTTTTTAGTGTCTGATCATAAAACTTTATAATAGAGAGCCTCCCAAGTTCAAATTATGAATAAAATTTGTATTTGGTGATCGTAAATTGAGGAAGTATTCAGTGTGATTTTTTTTTTTTCGAGATCAGATGACCGGAACTGCTATAAATGGTAGTAAATCATACAAAATATCATGTTTCTAGTTCAGTATCGATCAATTCTTGTGTATTAATTTTTTGAAAATATATTTTTTATAGAAAGATGTATTTTTGTAGAATCGTCTTCAAAAATTGCTCGAAATCACAAAACACATGCCAGAAAACTCCCAAAAATTAAGGAAAAATGCGTTGCATTACATAATCCAATCCCACCTTCCAACCAGCAATCGTCTCCAGTTTTTATAAGCAAAAAAATAATTTCAAATGACAATCAAAGAAACAGACATGACAGTACAGCAGAGCAAATTATACTACGCGACACAAATTAATGTTGTGAATTGTTATGTGAAATGGAAAGGAAGGCATTTGTGAAAAAAAAAATAAAAATAAAAAATTTCTTTCTATTTTATTTTTCGCATAATTATTGGCGTAAAATTGATAATTAAATACACAGTCAGATTTCTCTTCATTATTCAATAGAGATCGCGCGTCTCATTTGGAAATGAGTAGAAATAAGAGGAATTGGAACTGAGTATGTAACAAGTTTTTTTTTCAGTCGATATTTTCTTGATGCGATGGACAGCGAGGTCAATTGCCACGCGTTGTTTTATTTTATTATTCTTCTTCTTTCCTCTCTTTTTACTACTATCATATGTGGGTGTCTTTCCTCTTCTTCTTATTGCTTATTGCCACGCATCTCGTGCTGTTATTTTTTTTACTATCTCAATCAATCGACTTGATGATGACTTTTCCATAACGAGATCTTTGTTTTTTTTTATCGTCTTAATTTAGCTTCAAGGCGTTAATCAGTTTTCTGGTTTTTGGAGGATTTTCTTGTTTATTTAATTGAAATTTTTTGAATTATTTTAGGGATTAAAATTAATTTGAAGATTTTGTTAAAAATTTTGTATGTTTTTAAAAATTCGCTAAAAAATTTGATAAAAATTCTAACAATTTTCAAAATCATCGATCTTACAAAATTCCTAACTCTAGAAAATATTACAAATATTTCCCCAAACGAAAATTTATTTTTGATTCTTTTTAATTCAAAAACCTCAAAACAACCAAAAGCAACACAAAAAATTCACTTTGATGTCTCACAAAAAAATGTAAAGAAGCTAAATTAGCAAGCGAAAAAAAAAATTCTTTTCTTTTTCCTTCAAATTAAAATCCGATTTCATCTGTGCGATCAGATATGTGAGAAATGAAGGAAAAAAAAGTTTTGAAATTTAATAAAGAGCAAAAAAAGAATTTTCCTGATATTTATAAATAAAATTCTGATAATTTGCCAAATTAAACATTGCTAACAGTGAATCACTTCCATTCACATTTCTCACTTTTTTTTGTGAAAAATAATTTTTTTTGCGCTCAATTTTCATTAACTAATAGGAAGAGAAATTAAAAGAGAAATTTTTTAATTTTTTTTTCGACTTCTTATGCAGGAAATTTTTTCGATGTTTAAAATTGCGTAAATTAAATTGTCTTGAAAAATGGATCAGTTGGATGGCAATCATGTGAATGTAAATTGTTTTGTATCAACAGGACAGCGAGTAATTTTTACTGTGAAATTGAACTCATAAAGATTCATTAAAACCGTAAAATTTTTGCTCAATTTAATCTCATGTGCAATCAACTTTGTGACAGTTTTAAGTAAGTATGAAATTCCCGTTGTTGTTTGTTTTGATGTTACTGAGACTTTAATTTTGTCTTGAAGAGTATTAACAGGTTGATAAAATTATAATCTAGTATAAAATATTTACGAGAATGCGATTGTTTTGCTTTGAAGTGGATTAATAGGAAATTTTAAAATTTCATAAAAAAAATAATGCAAATATTTTGAAACTGTAAATTTAAGCTCTGTTGACTCAAAATATAAACATCTTGTCATTTAAATGCCCAATTTATCATTTGAAAAACCTGCTAATTTATGCTTCAAGAAAACCTAATTGATATGTCTACAAAAATAAATGCACCCGCATGTGCCAAACCCACATTAATTAGCTACACGTTTCTGCAAAAATTCCACCAAATCCTCGGAAAAAAAAATTACTACAAAATCTCAAACTTTAAATCTAACGTTTCAAAACTAGACTTCAAATTTAAGACTTTAAGTTGTGAAAAACAATCCATAAGTCGAGCAAAAATATTCACATAATACAAGAAACACATCAAATTTGCACATATAGGAAGTTGCACACCAAATAAGCGGCGTGTGATGAAAGCAAATACGCCAAGGATTAATAAGTGGTGAAATAATTGTAGTCGAATTTGTTATAAAAATAGAATGCATTGTGTTTTGTTGTCAATGCCACAAGAGATTTATTTAAAATTGAATTTTTTTCGAGATTTTTTGGAGAACGGATCTGTGGGAACTTGAATTAACTGAGAATTGAATTGGTGATGGAAGAGAAGAAGAAGAAATTTTTGGACGTATGGGAAGGTGATTAAGGCAATATTAATGGGTTATTTTTTGAATTTATTGCAATTTTTTGGAAGACTGAAGCTAGAAGAATGTCAGGTAAATTTGTAGAATTTTTGATTTAAAATTGGATTTTCTGTCTTACTATATTTTTAACCAATTTGACAATTTTATAAAAAAAACAAGAAAAATAATAAAATTTACTCAATTCAATTGGATCCCTCCAGAATTCATCAAATAATCAAGTTTTAAACTATTTAAGCTATTCGTCAAAAATTCCAACTCCACAAGCACAAGTCATCCCACCACACCACATACCAATAAATTTTCTTCTTAATTTACATTACAATATCAATAATCACCCAATTATCAATTCATAAAATTACACAACAATCTATAAAATTTAATCACATCTGTGCTCAATTTTACTGACATATAATACAATAAAAACTATTCAATTAAATAAAAGGATTTAAATATTTTATCGTAATGAAATTAAAATTGAGAAAAAAAATAATAAAACTTGATAAATCAATTAATTTCATCCTGAGATGTAAAACAGCATGAGTTAATTTTTCTGCGCATTTCCAACAACAAATCATAAAAAAACATATTTTCTCCTCGAAAAAAAAAGAAAAATTGAAAAGAAAAGAAAAACTTTTAAAGCATCATGAAAAACACATGAAAAAGTTTAGTGTGTGCAATCATGAATACTTAAATATGTGTATTTACAAACATTTAACAAATGTTTTGTGTGGTATAATTTTTTGTGTACACAATGACAAATGGATAGGAATTATGAGCATATTTAAATCATTGAATTAAAATTCACGAGAAATGAGAAAAATTTATTGCAAAAAAAAAACATTTCTTTTTACGTCGCCGACAACAAGACGGACTATATGTTTGTGTATCAGATGTGGCATGTTGTTTTCTTGTTTTGTGGGATTAAAAAATGAAATGTGAAGTGTTGATTATTGAAAAAAAGAGATTGAAGTTGTAATAATTTCAAATGTTTTCTGATAATTTTAATTTTTTAATCTAAGTTAAGTTAAAAGTCATTTTTTGTCTAATTTGATTAATTTTAGGGTAATATGTTGAAAAAAATAGTAAAAACAGGGATTAAAATAAATATTTAAAGAATTTTTCAAAATTTCATCTATTTGAGCTTTTAAGAATATAAATTAAAGAATCTGATTTTTATGATCAAAATCCTTATATAAACAAATCTGCCAACTTAAAACTAAGAGTGTACGAAGACGAAATACCTCTCAATAAATTCTATTTGCAATTTTGTTTCATTAAAACTCAGGTTCGATTCCTATGAATATTCGATAAAATGATCATAACTAGCAAATTTTTTAGGTAAATTTTTTTATCTTTGTATTATTTTATTATATTGAAGTAAAATGTATCCCCCAACAATCTTTTTAAGAACAACCCATTTTTTTTTACACAGATCTCAAAAAAATCTTTCATTAATTAACAATAAATCATATAAAATCACATAAAAATAAATCTACTTACCCATTGCAATAATCCAAACACATTTCCACTCGCATGCAATACCATCAATGACGTCATAACTCAATTAATCATAATATACTCTAAGACTCTCTCGCTTATACTTGGTGGCTGGACTGATAATTAGTTAAATAAATATTTTTCTCTCTTCGAAGTTATGCTTTGTTGGAATGTGTTCTGCTGCCTTTATATTTATTACTGTTGATGATGATTTTTCCAAATATAGACAATTCAAGTGTATCGCTGTGTGTCGAGTTTGAGGCCTATTAATAGAGCGCGAGATGCAAAAGAATATATATATTTCTTGACAATAACAACAACATCAAGAAATCTCTTCTTTAAAAAGCACAAGTATTTTTTTTTTAATTAAGAATAACTTCTCAATATGTAGAGATAATTTTCTTCACAGTCACTTTTCTTCACTATATCGTTTATTAAGAAACTGCTGTGTTCAATATTAGATATTGCTTATAAGCCAGAAAAACAGTACAATTATTATTATTAGTGTTGTTATTATTTTTTCACACAATCTTCTATCGAGTTCTCTGTTTTTAGCAGAAATTAAAATTCCAGATTGTCTATAATTATTTCTCAATTAATTGCCACACACTAGAGGCATTCACAAAAACAAAAATAAAGAGAAAAAAATTTGTGTATAGATATAAAACAACAGTACAGTACATATACACACACTGCAGACTCTTCTCGTCTTTCTTTTTGACTTATGTTTTGATATTCTCTTATTTCTTATTTCTCACACTGTATCGTGGCACGTTATAGAGTATGTGAATGTTCAATATGCGCGCGATGCTCAATATCGAAGATATTTGAATATATATATTTATATATCGAATATAAGTAAGTCGAATGAGGGGGAAAAAATCTGTTGAGTGAGTGAGAAAATTAATTATTTATAGATCGCTTATTTTCTTCTTCGTCGTGCCTTATTTCTGCTGTGAGTGATTTTAATATTTTTTTTTCTTTTCTTTTTCTCTTCTTTAAAGATGAAACTTGATTTGCTGCTGTTGCTCCTACAACTTTACTTTATGCTGATGCAAAAAAAAAAAAAAATTTAATGTATATAAAATTTTTTATGTGCAGCAATTTGTAACTCTCGAAAAAAAAATGAAAATAAAACTGCAAAGTTACTTTTTTTGTGTCTTGAAGAGAACAAGAAATGAAGAAACAGAAAGAAACTTAAGAAATCTAATATCACAGTAATTCTTTGTCTGCTGCTGGCCTCGTTTCAACAATTTTTTTTTTTCATGTATATATTCTTCACTGATTTTACTTTGCTTTGTTGTTGTCGGATGCTATTATGCTTCAAATTAATGTTCAACTCTGGTTGGAATGGAGACGTAAACTGTAAAGATATAAGGAAGAATAAGAAGACTATGAGAAATAAGTTAAATTAATTGAAAACTTTTATGAACTTTAATTTTTTTTTCTTCTGTGCTTGCTTGCTTCAGATTATGTCAAGGAATAGATATGTATGTGGATGAATTTAAAACAATGTTTTCTTGTGCCAATGTGTAATAAAGTTTGAGTTTTTATGTCTTTTGGAACCGTTTTGAAAGAGGCTCAAATTATGAGCTTTTTGAGATGATTTTTCCTTATTTTTTGTTTAGACTTAAAATCTTTAAAATTTTAATTTTTTATAAAATATTTAAATTCTTTAATTTTAACAAAAGGGTCGCAATGTTAAAAATTCGCCAACTAAGATCAAAATTTGACTGGCAACAAAAATTTTTGATTTCAAAAAAATTTTTTATTGAAAGTGTGCCAATTTTGCCAAAATTTTAGAAAACATTTAATATTCTTTAGGTTTTTAAAGTTTTTTTTTTTTTTTTCAAATTTTTGACTGTATGCAAAGTCCTGTATTTTTTAGCGCATTTTCCCCTTGGGAAAAGGACGCTATTGTCCGCACTTTGTCCGTCCGTCCGTCTGTCTGTCTGTCTGTCTGTCTGTCTGTCTGTCTGTCTGTCACCGCATCTCCTCCTCAGGGTTAAGCTTTTTTGATGCGGTTTTTGGCTTAAAATGTGTGTAGTATGTCTGGCTAGAGCTGGCGAAAAAATCAGCATGAATGGTCACTTCCTCTGCTGGAACCAGCGTAAAAAGTGCCAAAATGCCATTTCTTTGTATGTGTTAGTGTGGTCGAATGCACTAAAATGTTGACTTTTCAAAAACTCAGCCTTCCTTGGTTCAAATCCCACTGATGACATTTTTTTTTTGTTTTTTTGATACTTTTTTGATTTTTAATGACATATAACATTAAATCATGTCATAATTTTCCATTTTCACAATTTTCCCGAGTTTTTCCGACAATTTTTGTTAAAATTTTCAATATTTTCATACAATTTTCATAGATAATTATTTTTTTAATATTTTTATGGATTTTTCATAGTTTTTCCGGAAAATTTTGTGTAAATTATAAAAACTTACACTTATATAAAAAAAATCATCAATATAAATAATCAAATTGTCACATGAACATTTCATAAAAAGAGCGTCAGTGGCGTAATTGGTAGAGCGCACGACTACTAATGTGGAGGTCAAAGGTTCGATCCTAGCCCCCGGCAAGTTATTTTTTTGCTTTTTTTATTTTTTTTAGATTCTATGTCGCATAATTTTTTTATCGGTTTTTTTTGCTGTCAATTTTAAATTTTCGGTAAATAATGAATGGTTATAGTTAAATATTTGGCTTTGTACTTTTGGGGTTTTAGTTCTTTGTTTATTTACTGATCGCGGAAAATGCGCTTTCGTCGGTCACGAGTGACCACGTTGATACTAGTTATAAAATGCACCTAAAAAAACCGCAATTTCGAAAAGTCATTCCCTTAAGAAATTTTAAAATTTCCATCCAACATATCTTCACATCAATCTTACCACCCTTTTTCTCATCTGTTTCCAAAAAAGACCATCCCCAAAAGATATCATACAAATTTTTCCTTTCACAAATTTTTCATTCTTGGCATCAATTCAAAGAGATATAAGAATGTACAAAAAATAACATTTTTTGAGCAAAATTTTAACTTTCAAATGTGAGTATAATCACCAGCCATAGCATTCAATTTATATGAAAGGTCATTCAACTATCCCAAGTGGTTGTCGGATGATCCAACAAAAGATTTGTTACAAATTATGCTGGAGATTCGATATGGTGATTATTAGTTGAAATGAATGCTGTTGGGTGGGAGGATTTTGTAAGTTTAGCAATTGAAAATGAAAGAGTGAGGATTTGATGTGTTATTTGTAAGTTGTACGTTGAGATTTGTTGATTTTCTGAATTAAGTTAAAACTTAAAGAAAATTTTTGAAAAAAATATTAAGTTTTTAATCAAAGTAACCTAAATATTTTAAAAATTGACAATTTTTATATGAACAACCTTAGTAGGCAATTTAAAAAAAATAATCTTTAAAAATTAATTAATTTTAGTCACAAAATATTTTTCAACTTCCTCAAATTTCTCCTTCAAAATCCAGTGTCAACATACAATTTCAACAAAATTAAAAATCTAGGGTGAGTAACCTGAACCACTTCACAATCGACTTGATATAATAAACAACTTGACATTTGAACCAAATGTGCTGTAGAATTTGTTTTGAAACTTTTTTGTCAGCTACTAATTTTAGGATGATGTAATTTGTGCTCTTATGGTATTCTCTGTAAACAGCTTTATATTGAATTGTGTTGTTATGGGAATGAAAATTGGATGTGATGTCGTCTGAAGGGGTTTTTTGATTTCGTTTGATTCTTGGAGATTCTTTTGAGTTGTGAGGGAATTTTTATTAAAATTTTGTTCCTAATTCATTCAAAAAGAATTATTGACTTAGAACTTGCATCCAAATTCCCATAAAAAGCAGTTAATTTTCTAGTTCCACAAAAAATTTCTTTCATAAATATTTTTAGAACTCAAAAAAAAAAATTCTTTAACACATACTCTGATTTCCCAAATAAAAACACATTGAAGGCATTTGATTTCCATTTAAATTTACCCACTGTGACACATTGAGAAGATTCAAGCAAGCAAAAAAAAAAAAATACTTGAGAAATCATAAATCAACAGTTTAATTATTTTCTTCTGTTTTTCATTTTCCACTTCTTCTTATTTCTTTCCTTATTTTCTTCTTCATTTTTATTGACGCATGTATTAAAAACTATTTATAAATTAGTCACTTTTCCACTTCAATCTTATGGTTACATTGAGGGAGAATTAAAGAGTCATAAAGATTTTTTTTTCTTCTTAAGTCTTGGGTAAATATTATGTTAGAATGAATTGCTTTAGAATGTTTTGTTGGAAATGAAAATTGTTTTGTTTTATTGAAGGGATTTTCATGAATAATGTCTCAAATTTTGTGGAAATTTAGTGTCTCTTGCACAATTTTTAGGGGGTAGAAAATTGATTTAGAAAAAAGGAATGCTAAAGGTTCGAAATTTCAATTTAAAATTGACATCACATGTGAAAGACCCCACTGAGAATGAAACTTAAACTCAATATAGACATAACATTGTGGTGATTTAAGTAATTTTACAAATATACAATTACCGATGTGAATGATTCAATTTCCTTAATTTAATCACAAAACGTTTTGAACTATTAATTTAAAATTCATAGGAAATTTTAAAATAATTTTGTCATTCCAATAATCGACAACACAGAAATGACACAAATAGAAATAAAATATTTCAAAATAAATTTTGTGATAAACTCAGATTTGATATTTGATAACATTATGTATCGTGCTCTGTGACGCACAACTTTCCTTGCTTTATGTGCATTATCTTATCAAAAAAAAAAATGATTGATTTCTTTCTGACTCTCTGAATGAGGATATTATTTTGGATATGATCGGAATAATGGATGTGTTGCCAAATTTTTTATGAATTCTTGGAAGTTCTTAATCAAATTTCATTCATTTATGAAATTTTCAAAATTTTTATGAAATTTCTTTAAAGTACCTATTTCAAACAACTCACAAAAAAATTAAAATTCAGAAAAACAAATTTTCCTTCCTTAACTAAATTCCTTTAATTCCATCATGTAAAAACAAATCTGTTCAGTCTTTTAAAAAATCAAAAAATAATAAAAAGATATATTTTCTTGACTCAGCAAAAGAGCATCAGACATTAAAATTTATGGAGAAAGAAACGAAAAAAATATGTAGCACAAGTCAAACAATTTTCAGATGAAAATATTTTTGAGAGCAAAGAACTCTGATGTGAAAAAATTTTTTAACATGAGCTTTTGATACATTTAAAAGACATGAAAAGAAAATTGTTATGAACATGAAAAGCTCCTTGCGTGATCCTTGATGCTTGAAGAAAAATAAAAAAATGAAAAAGTTAAAAAGATTTTGATGAAAAGGCAGTTGGTGTTGGTTGAGGGTTTAGGAAGAGGATAAATTCGGCTGGAGAAATTATTTTTGAATTTTAACATTTTTAATAGGTCTTAAAATAATTTAAATTCGAAAATCAAACAAAAAATTAAAAATTCATTCAAATACTTCCAAAAAAATGCTCATCTTTAATTTCCCAAAAAAAAAACTTCATCAACTGCTTCTAATTTCAACGACAAATTCATAAAATTTCCTTCATCATTTTTCATATTTTCCACGTCAACATTCATCTATCTCGATGATTCTTAAGCCTAAGTTTATCCATTTTCATAATTTATTATAGAGAAATTTTCATCAAAATTAAAAATAATAATTCAGTGGATGGAAAATAAACAACTTCACTGCATCATCATCGTCATCATCCGCGATCATCTTTGAATTTCCGAAATAATTCATCCGCTTTCTCTTTTCCCCCTCTCATCTAATTAGAATTAAGAGAAATTCTTTAATTATTTATCTTAAGCACAAAACCCATCAAAAAGTTAAATGTGTATGAAAATAACAAATTTTCGTGTAGCATACAAAATAATATTGAAAAATATAAAAAAAAAAAATCTAGAAAAATTCTTTTACACAGTCAGAATAAGGAGAATATTGAAATTTATTGCCATTCTATTTTTACATATGTATGTAAATATATGCAGCATGTTGGAAATAAATGCTATGGGGAAAGATTTTTCTTTTCTTTTCTTATGTTTTATGTCTCACATGTCTATTTATTTAATATTTTCTCATCCAATTTTTCTTGAAATCCAAAAAAAAAAAAAATGAAAATGAAAATTTATTCTTGTTTGTTTGAAGAGACAGTAAATTTAGTGTCTAAGACTTTTACTTCATTTATTTCATGTTTTTTTTTGAGATAGGAGAAAAGAAGAAATGAAAGAGAAAATTTTTAGGATTGTAAAAAAAAGAGATAAAGCAGGGATGACAACATACTAATTTGATACTATTGGGTCTAAGATAATTAAATAGGAATAAATTGGGATCCGTTCCAAAATGACGTTCTTAATTTTTTTTTGAATTTTTAAGAACTAGTTTTGTAATTTTAGACCAATTTCTAAATATTAAATTAATTTTAGAATTGTAGAATAAATTTTAAAAAATTATTGTTTTTAATTTTGTTGTATTTTTTTAAATTTTGTTAATCTGCTGACCCTAATTTAAAGCTCTTTAGATAATAAATTCATTCAAAAAATTAACAAAATTGAAAAAAATTAACAAAAAAAAAAAAAAATTGAAACAAATTTTTAGCCAAACAAAAACATGCCGACTAGAAACCAACGAAAAAAACACCTGAATTAGTTTTCACATTTTCTTCTTCCTCATTTTCTTTTCATGAATTAAAATAGCATCATATACAAGATCATAAAAGAAAAATTAACATGATCATCGAGAGATCACAGCTAGTTGTGTATGAGAGTGCTGAAAAGAGTAAAAAATGTCACAACTTATGTTCTCACACAAGATTTTTTTTTCTATACTTGTAGATTATTTATTTATTTATCTTTTTCAAAAATACAAATTCTCTTTCCTTCCTTCTCTCATCGTCGTCAGTCGGTCGTCTAATAATAATATGACTTAAGTAACAAACAGCAAACAGAAGTAAAAAGCTGTAGAAAACATGAAAACTCATGAATAATTATTCTGTCATTAAATACTTAACATATTTTTTTTCTTTCCTTACTAGATCTCATTATAAATTCGTATTCATGTACACATCTATGTATGCATATGTACAATCTATTTTTTTAAGGTGCAAAGCTATTTTACTCTAAATGAGATGTTAAAACTCGTCAAAAATGAATTAATTTGAAGAGAAAACTTTTTTTCTTTTCTTCACTCTCCACTAAATGAAATTGATGGATGCTAATTGAAGGTTATTATCAATAATGTGTATAGTTGGATGCTGGTGCTGTCATTGGTAATAGATTGTGATTTGTTTTGATTGATTTCTGGTTTCTTGAGGGGGATTTTTCAAGGTAATGCATAGTGAAATTATTATTAAGAATTTAAATCAGTTTTTATAATCCTAATTGTATTTTTCATGATCTGACCCTTAAAATCATCTGTAACTAATTAATAGCCCCCCACAAAAATTCTTTCAATTCCAAAAATTTAATCAAAACACTTCATGACCCAATTTCCCATCAATTCCACATTCATATTACATCAATATATCAAAATTTGATACAACATATTTTCCAAGAAATATCAATTGCCCAATCCTACTGTCAATTACACAGAAAGTTTCATGAAAAATAAGAATAATTAATTTATACTGACTTTTTCACATAAATTAAACGCAACACAAATTGGATTTAATTTTCACCGTCCAATATAATGAATAGGCAACAATTTTCATCATGTTTTAATGGAAATTCTGAGAAAATATTTTTATTTTTTTTCTTCAGTTCTGTTACTGGCTCTATTTTTTGCGTCTATAAATATATGAAAAAGTAAAGAAAAAAAAATTGATTCAAAGAATTTCATATACACACTCATAATGACGCAACAAACTGATATATGTTCATAATCAACTATAAATCGATATAAACACATTTTTCAGCTTGCTCACTGGAAGCCTCATAAATATCATGTGCTGTACTGTTGAGGCAAAAAATAATGTATAAAAGAGTTAAGGTTTTAATTATATCAAAAAATGAATGTTCAAGCATTTAGCGAAATATTTTTTTACTCTTTATTAATAGAAGTTGGAGCCATATTTTCATATACATACATACGAGACGAGTACATGAAATGACTTTAGCATAATTTTTTGATCATTTGGTGTGAAGTTGGATGTGATGTGGGTAAAAATATCTATTTTTTGGAAGTAAGTTTGAACTTAATGGCATTTTGGTTGTTTAGTGAGAATTGAAATTTTAAGTTCTTGATAACTTAGTAAATCAAATTTTAGGTGTCTTTGAAACATGTCATCAAAAAAAAACTTTAAAATAGCTATTTATTCGAAAGCTTATCTGCATCATAAATGCGCCATCCACCCTACCATCCAATCAACTAACATTTCACACTCACTTTTTGCTAGGTATTAAAGCACAAAAAATCTTTCTTTTCTTCTTTCACAGATAGAAAAGAAGCAAAAAAAATCCAGTTCACCGATGAAATCTCATTATAAATCTATATTTATGTATTTCAATATATCGAAAGAGAAAAACACACACGCGGAAATAATCTGTCATCACTTTTACACACTTCTTCTCACAATTTCGCAATTTTCTTTCCTCTATATGTGCCTCACTTCCATTATTTCTCTTTAACTTATAATCGATAATTTATGGAAAGTTTCATTCTTGTGAAATTGTGGATGCTCCAATAATGAGTTTATTTTTATTATTAAATGTATGAAAAAAAAAACCACACACAACAAGTCGCATGAATCATCAAACGTTGCTGACTTGAAGAACATACCTTCCTTGTACATATTCGTTTTTTGCCTTTTCATCATTATAATTTTTTTTGTTTCATCATTAAACCTTTGCTCATGCATCGTAGCTATGCTATGCAAATGCACTCACATAAATGCACTTTATGAGTGAAGATGTGTATATGTATAAAATGCATAATTAAAAATAAAATATTTAAATTTAAACGATTCGAATTATTTTTTTGTGCTGCTTCTTTTTTCACAATGTGTTTGTGCTTCCGACAAGGGGTGGTAATGGGTTGGAAGAAAATTTTGATTTTTTTCTGTTCAAACTTTTAAAATTACACAAAAATTTTATTTTTTAACGATTTTAAATCTTGAATTTGATCTTTTTGATGTTTTTTTCAAAATAAAATTTTTTCAAAGTTAAAAAAGTCAATTTAGTGAAATTTTTATTATTTTTCCGCCATATTCTGAAAATGTGAACAATTTGTGCATTGAAGAAATTTTAATTCCCTTTAACTAATCTTCAAAAAAATTCAATGCACATCATTAATAAATGACCCCAACTAACCATAAAAAAACACAATCCAGTGCATCTGATTTAAATTAAACAAACACAAGCCGTAGTAACAAAATGAAAATTATTTTACATGTGACCGAGATTAACATTTTAACCTTCCATTCAAGCAACGATCCAAGCGAATGAGCGAAAAAATAACAATAACAAAAATAATAAATTGAAATAAAAAAATTAAAAATAACAAAATAAAAAATATTGCATTTTGCACTTTATACAATAAAGTACATTATAATCATTCAGCAACAGACGATTGCTTCTGTGAGAGGATGAGCGAAAGTGTTTCACGCGCACAATATTTTTGTGTTTTTCATCATCAACATCATCATCGAACAGATTTATTTATTTCCCTCATTTTACGAATGGATAGCATGCAATATGTGATGAGGAATGAGGGGACGTAAGAAGAAAAAAAATCAAAAAAAAATTGAAAATGTATCATCATATTATTGAGCCTGTACAGTACTCATCTTCATCCAATGTCTTCTGGTTGTTGCTTACTTGATATATACACTTTCATCACAGAGCATCAACACTTCATTTAGAGCTCATGTGAGGGAGAAAAAAAAAAGAATTTCATATTCACATTCATGAGAAGATGAGAAAAAAAAAATTATAAACAAATTAATTCTCATTTCTTTTCTTCTTCAATCTGTATTTTCTGTGGTAATAATAATTTCATTTATGTGTATCTTCTTTAAAGTTTTTTAAATGCTTGACGTCAGTCAGAAATTCTTCTTGTGTTTCTACAAGAATTAAGTCAGACATTTGAATAATAATTTTTTTTTTCGGTGCTATTTTTATAATCAATATTGGCATAAATGATTTCACACTGTAAACGAAGCAGGTTTGTCTATCTTTTATTGATAATTCATTATTTTGTTGCGTGGTTTTTGGAGGTTTTTGGATTTAAAGTCAAGTATATATATTGTGATTCTTTTTTTTCGTTTGGGGGTTTTTAGATTTTTAGACTTAAAAGTTCATTACTAATCAGAACCCATGTATTCAAAAAAGTCTTTATGTATTACAATGACCTTCCTTAGAAAAATGAATGGAATACATTAGGTCGATTTTTGTTACTAGGGGACGAGCTTTTGAGGATTTTCCAATTTTTAAGAAAGTGACTCCAACTTTGCACATAATATATATTTTTAATAAATTAAATCTTGTTTTCCTGGTTAAAGAATATTTTATACTAAATTTTTCTACATTTTCAAAAAATATGGCTAGCACCAACAAGTCCATAACAAATAAGCTTAAGTTTCAAAACATACCTCAAAAACCTAACCTTTGATACCCGCGTTATTTCCTTCTGTCATTTTTTAACCAAACATCAAGTAAAAAATTCAATCGTTTGCACATTAACATTCTCACTAATATCTTCCCATTAAAACTTATTAATATCCATCACTAAGTACCTTAAATCAATTTGTGGAGGTCTAATTTTTTAACACCATCAGTACACAAAAAAAAAGCTTCAAATTCTCAACAGCAGCTTTAATGATTTTTTAGGTCGTTTACAAATATTTTTCCACTTCTCTTTTAAAAAATATTACACAACATAAATAAATACAAAAATCTCCAAACAAACATAAACTAGTATCAACGTGGTCACTCGTGACCGACGAAAGCGCATTTTCCGCGATCAGTAAATAAACAAAGAACTAAGACCCCAAAAGTACAAAGCCAAATATTTAACTATAACCATTCATTATTTACCGAAAATTTAAAATTGACAGCAAAAAAAACCGATAAAAAAATTATGCGACATAGAATCTAAAAAAAATAAAAAAAGCAAAAAAATAACTTGCCGGGGGCTAGGATCGAACCTTTGACCTCCACATTAGTAGTCGTGCGCTCTACCAATTACGCCACTGACGCTCTTTTTATGAAATGTTCATGTGACAATTTGATTATTTATATTGATGATTTCTTTTATATAATTGTAAGTTTTTATAATTTTCACAAAATTTTCCGGAAAAACTATGAAAAATCCATAAAAATAGAAAACTAAACAACTAAAATATCAAAAAAATATAAAAAAGAGTAATTATCTATGAAAATTGTATGAAAATATTGAAAATTTTAACAAAAATCGTCGGAAAAACTCGGGAAAATTGTGAAAATGGAAAATTATGACATGATTTAATATTATATGTCATTAGAAATCAAAAAAGTATCAAAAAAAGCAAAAAAAAAGAAAATGTCATCAGTGGGATTTGAACCAAGGAAGGCTGAGTTTTTGAAAAGTCAACATTTTAGTGCATTCGACCACACTAACACATACAAAGAAATGGTATTTTGGCACTTTTTACGCTGGTTCCAGCAGAGGAAGTGACCATTCGTGCTGATTTTTTCGCCAGCTCTAGCCAGACATACTACACACATTTTAAGCCAAAAACCGCATCAAAAAAGCTTAACCCTGAGGAGGAGATGCGGTGACAGACAGACGGACGGACGGACAGACGGACAAAGTGCGGACAATAGCGTCCTTTTCCCAAGGGGAAAATGCGCTAAAAAGTAGTTAACATAATTTACAAATGGAAATATTATTGTAATATCTGTGAAATGTACGCATGACTAGGCTTTGAATTAAATTGAAATTAATTTATTTCCTATATTTTTGCAATGCATACTTTTATAGTGATTATCGTCATCCTCGCTTCCTCATCTGCAAGTGATTTAAAAATAAATGAATAAAAGTATTAAGTTTCTAGTGCGACGATTCTCATTGAGAATTGCATTCACTTTGTAAAGTGAATCATGATGGTGGAATTTTTTTTGTGCTGTATGATAAATGGAAGGGCTTTTTGAAGACACTTTAATATTGTGGTTAGGAATCCAGATTTAGATTTTTTTTTGAAAAAATTTTGTTTCTCCTAAAAAATGTTTTTTTTTTAGAGTTTTTGCTACAAATTAAAAGCTCATAAAATTGAAATTTTAAAAATTTTTGAACTTTTTATTCTAAATTTTTAATACAACCTAAAAATGCGCTTAATTCTCAAATTTTCATCTGAATTTTATCACCAGCAATAATTTTTCCTTAATTTAATTATGCACGACGTCACTTAAGGTCTTTTTGTATTATATATATATTTTTTTTTCTCGAAGTAACCGAGTGTCTGGCTGAATGTTTAACACCTTGTATTGTTATTATGTGCTGTATTTTTTTCTCTTCTCTTCAAATAATTATTTTAGCTCGCTTCTTCACAGCACAGCACATACAACAACAACAAAAAAATTAAATAAAAAATAAGTTAACTTAAGCGGGAAGTAATGAGCAATTTAAATATTATTGTATTATAATTTCATAACAAATAACAGGTCGTAATAAGATCTAATTTCATCATCAAGTGTAATGATACATACATTGAGGAATCTTTTTTTTATATTTCGCAGTTATTATTACTGTTCATTGTCAAAGTTTAGTCACTAATACGTAAATTAATTCAGTTAATTGATTACTTTTCAAGCAAATATTGGTAAATATATGAATTTTATTGTTTTAATTGCTATTTATTGAGGAAAAGATTAATGCTAAGCAATATATTTATATGTCTTCATACAACTGAGCATCGACCAAACGCCGACCATAGCTCAGTTGATTTGCTCAGTTTTTTGTACTGAAAATTTGATAGTGTTAGTGAATTTTTTCAAAATTTGAAAAAAAAATAACTGTCACTTTTCTTATATGAAGACATATATAAATATTGATGCTAAGATTCATACAAAATGCCTATAAAAAAATTCAAATAAATTAAAAAACCACAAAAATTCTTCAAAAAAAAAAATTCTTGCATAAAATCGCATCGAATTTCATCCACACGAGCAAGTATTAAGTCAGCAATCTTTGGATAAAAATCATCGATAACCTCGCAAATTTAAATTCCAATATTCAACGACACAAAAAAAGAGTCTCCATATACTAATAACAACGATATGCACTATAAGCGACAGAGTGAAAGAGTTTAAAAGTCAAACAAGGTAAATGACCTTGAATTGCTTTTTTTTATAATTCCACAGCGTATGTAAGTATGCATCGCGAATGATGACCAATCTATATTTCTTCTTGTTACATTTTTTTATTTCATTCTTTTTACTAAAAAAACACACAACACTCAGCCATAAGAATACAAAATAAAAAGTTACAGACTCAAAAGATTCATTTGAAGAATTCAGTGAGTGTAGAACAGATCTCAAGGCACATGAGTACGAATGTGCAAAAAATGGATATATAAATATATAAATGAGAGAAATAACATGGAAAGATATAAACGGAATATGCATAAATGCATTGCACAATGTGTGATTAAGGGAATGAAAGACTATACATAAGTACATTGAAAGATGAATGGAACAATATCTGAGAACGAGAAGAAAATTTTCAATTCCAATAGCATGAAGCATTCGGGTGATGAAAAAAGAAGAAAAGAAGTGCAAAGTTGATGGAAATGAAGAGAATCGACACAAAAAAAATGTCAACGTGATCATCATCGTCATCGTCAATATCATTGAATGGGTTCAATATCAATGTAATTGATGGGAAAATATTGAAGGTCTGGTGGGAAATTTTTTGTGACAGGTGATTTGGAAATTTTGATGTGTTTTGGAAGGAAGTTCAAGGGATCTTTGTAAGGTTATAATTTTGAATAAATTTCAGTCAGTTATGCCAGTTTGGACTCAAACTTTCCCATTAAAAATTGCATAATTTCCTAAAATTAAGTAATAAAAGCATGTAAAATAATTTTACATAACATCCGAATTTTAAACTTTAAAATCTGACAAAATTTCCCACTGGAACCTCCTTTCTTCTCACCAAACAAAAGAGCATACAACAAAACTTTATTTCTCTTTTGTCACGTCGCTCGTTCTTGTCTATGCTTAAACTACAAGTCGTTCTTTCCTTCTTCTCCTTTTATTTCTATTTTTCTCTATGTACATTGCATTTATATGCACTGCCATCATTGCCTCAAAGGAATGAACATGAAATATAAAAAAAAAATGAATAAAAGAAAAAAAAAACTTTCAGTACTAAAGCACGAAAAGTGAAAAAAGCAAAATTACGAGATTTTTGACATCACAAACTTTTTTCCAGTTCTCTTACTCTCTCCATCTCTTTTTCTCCTTCATTTTTTGTAGCTATCAAAATAACAAAAAAAAAAAAAAACGTAAAATAAAGCGCAACTAGCGCAAAAATAAAGGAATGAAAGCACACACTAATACCTTAAAAACCAGTCACGACGATGAGAAGAGCAGTGTACATGACGATGAGAAGCAAAAGCGACAATGCACATAGCAGAAAGTCGAAAGAGAGTGAGAAAGAAAATTGCAATGAATAAAAGTTTTATGAACGTAAAAAAAGAATTCTACTTCGTCGCTTGATACGGTTTTTTTTCTGCTTACTTTATATATATATATATTTATACATAAAAAATATGCAAGTTGAATAATACATTTTTTTTTGTTTGTGCATTTTTTTTATATGATGTGGTTGGTTAATAGTTCAAATTGTCAAATTTGTGGTTGTAGTAACAATATGGGATATTAAATTAAGTTCAAGTCATTGGTTTAAATCCTTAAATAACTTTAAGATTTTTAAAAATTTGCTCTAGGTTTCTAAATTTTTTTCAATTTATTATTTTTAAAAATTAAGACCTCCCTCACTAAAATCTTCATCCTTCCTTCATTCATAATCAAACAAATATCCAATAGTTTCATAATAATTTGAAAAACTGCGCCACATGGAATTCTACATCCAAATCATCCTACATAACATCAATTGCTGCTCATGCAATGCAATGTGAAAAAAAGGGAGAAAAGAAAGGGAATTGAGGGAGAAAAAAGAAAAGAAACAAACAACAAACAAGTTGTGGAAATTTATGTGATAAAAGAGGAATTTGTCTCATCCGTTTGCCGCATTTTGTGCTTCTTTCGCTCATTTTTTGTGTCTTTTTTTTTTTAGTAATTTATGCTTATTTTTTGTAATCATGGCATTGTATGGAATTTACAATCTATTATTGAGCTATTATCTCGCCATTCATTCCAATAAAAAAATTATAAATAATTAAAATTTGCATATGTACACGTGCTCAATGTAATCGCAAATAAATTAATAAATTGATGTAACATGATGCAAAGTCATGTTGGACATTAATTTTAACTGCAAATGATATAGAATTCACCTGCATTAGATGTTAGCACCTGTATGCATTAATCCATAAAATTATGCCTCTCATAAAATAATTAGAACTCTTTTTTTCTCGTCTCCTTTTAGCTTCTCTTTTGCATGCGACTGCATTTGTCATCGACGTCGTTCTTTCAATTAAATAGCAATTTTCGCAAGCATGAACCACGAGCAATTATGTTGAGTGTGTAGAAGCAGGGGGATTGTTGATGTGGAGTGATATTTTTAATTATGGATCAAATTTTCTTGTTTTTAGTTTCCAAATTTGAATTTTAGATTTTCGAAAATGATCGGTTTTGATAGTTTAATTAAAAATGTGATTAAAAACGGGCTTTAGGTTTTATTGTAAATGAAAATAGAGGATTAGCCTAGTCCTCAATTAAAATCAAAATCAAATCACTTTGAACCTTAGTTCAAATTCATTCTACAAAAGCTTTCATCCCCCAATCTTCAAAAACACATTCACCGATATAATCCAGACGCATCTTTATCATATACATTCGTACAGCCGCAAGCAAACAATCGATCAGGCACAATTCAACAGAAATATCGACATTATACTCAACTTTTATTTTATTTTCTCATTTCATGTGCTTTTGTGTATCATGAACAGTACACGAGAGCAAGCGAGAAGCAAGGAAAGAAAGGCAAAAAAAAATTCCAATTTAGCATCGAAATTGACATGCGAATTCAAAATATTTTTGCGCCATCTGACAATCACCAGCCAGCAGGAGCTTTTTTTTGTTGTCGAGTTTCGATATCTTTCGGTATGGTTATTTATAGGCTTCTCATTCCTTCTTTTATTTTTGTGTGTATGCATTTTTTCATGCATATAATGAAGCACTTTTTTCCATTTTTATTTCCACTGCCTTGGTGGAGTGTATGTATGTATATATAGTCTATAGATATATTATTCATATCTATATCGACAGTCAGTGAAATACAACAAATAAAATAAAAGCTGAAGAGCCTTGAAGTTGCAATGAGAAATTATTGAATAACTTTTTTGTTTCATGTCATTTTATTGTTTGAAGATTCGTTTGTTCGCTTTATTATTTTTATTAGTTGTCGTGCACCTTTTTCGATTTGATGATACTTTATCTGTGATCAACTATCTATTTTTTTTTTGTATTGCAAAAATATTTTTTTTATTCAATTTGAAAAATAAGTTTTTGCCAGTCTAGTTTGTTAAATCAGATAAATTTTTGGTTGAAAGATTAAAATTAGAATTACAAATGTGTGTTATTTCTGGTTTTAAGTCAGCAATTTTTGAGAATTTTAATCAATTTGTAAGCAGTTAACTTGATGATAGATTACATTATTTTTCTAATTAAATATGAGAAATATGCAAGAAGCAGAGGGGGTCTCACCTCATCATACTTATAAACCAAATTATACTCAATACTTCATAAAATTAAAATCCTTTCACAAATAATCCATTCATTTTAAGTCTCTCACTTCCATTTAACTTGAATTGTATACTTAAAGCTCCATTCAACAAGAGACATTTGATATCCTATCAATCGACTATTGAACACTCAAGCACAATGACTTTACTTCTTATTTCTATATTTACATTATCATTATCTTCCTATTACATTTAATTTTATCCATTAAATTGAATTGTTAAGGAGAAAAAGAAGGAATCAATTTAAACTACTAAAGCTCATCTCTTAATTGTTATGCCCCTAACTCAACCGCATTACAAATCCATTGTCTCATTAATTACATCTAAATACCTTAATAAAATAAAGTGGAAACTACTTTACTTTAAACATCTTCATAATTTAATTTTGAAATTAAATTTTTACACCTCCACCCTCACCCCTGCAGCACTTGTTCTCAATGACAAAGAAGAAATGGACAAGAATTGATTCATTTAGACATCGGTAGCAAACAATTTTTGTGTGTTTTTCAAGAATAAAGAAAAAGAAAATTCTTTTTGCCACGTTGAATGTTTCCATTCGCATCACGTTTTTTTGTTTGTAAACGATGCGTATCACAGCGCAAAAAGCACAACAAATAAATTAAAACCTCCCCGGGTTTTTTTTTCTAATCTTCAAAATGGATTTCTTATCATGACAAACACAAGCATACACATAGAATAGAATCTATATAGCCAATGTTATTTGGAATTGAATTGAGGAGGTGGGGGTGAGACAGGAGAACGAGACAAGAGTACAATAGAATTGAATAATATTGATGGGGTGGCATTCAATGGAAATATATAGGATGGGGAGATGTTATAGAATTGTAAAAAAGTCAATATTGAACTAGAAATTGATTTACAAACTTTCGCCACCCAACAAAGCGGCAACGGTGGTTTTTGTCCTTAGGATTATTTTGTGTTTTCAATATGAAGCAAAAATTTTTAAATTCATTCAAAACTTTTTAAAAAAAATGATGCAAAATTTATCAAAATGAAATTCAAAATAATCCGGAATTCTTAAAAACAAGCAGAAACTGAAGCAGAAGATTTTACAATGAAGAAAAATTTTTAAATTTTGCAAAATTCTGAAATTCATTTAATTTTTTTCAAAATGAAGCAGAAATATTCAAAAAAAGCAAAAATGTTCAAAAACAGTTAGTTTAAATGAGAAAGAACTGAAAATTTCTGACAAAATTCATCAAAGATCATTAGCTGCCAACGGTTGCAATAACATCCAGTGAACCTATTTTAACATTTATTGGGAGAGATAGGAAAACAATTTCTCTATCAACAATAAGCAAAAATTGTGCTTTAGTATGAAATAAAATAAAATTCAATGTGTGTTACCGGGTGTCTTCATCGTAAATATTAGGCATTTAATGTTGCGTTTCAATTGTGTTCGATTGTGAAGGAGAGAAGCAATCGACGAGGTATAAAAAACAAAAAAAAAAGAAGAAGGGAACAGTAACACAATCGCACACGAAGCTTGTAATTGAATAATAAATTTTCCGTTTTAATATCATCATATCGCTTATATTCTCGACTCTCGAGCTTTGAGCTGTATTTACGAATAAATTTATACACATTTTCAAGGTGCCTTCATCGACTCGCCGAGCACTTTGAAAAATAAAACTCAAATGAAATTGTAATGTATAATGAATAATGTGGAAGAGAAAAAAAAGTTTTTTTTTTTGTTATTATTATGTGTATGAGAACGTATTGAAGAGATAATTGTAATGATTTTTTGAGAAATAATTTGTCATTTAATGACAAAAAAAAAAAAAAAATCTTTTTTTTGTGTGTGCTTGTTGTGGAAAAAATTTGCTTTTGTTTATGATAACTGCGCATTTATATCATTCAAATACGAAATGAATGAATGATTATGGATATGAGTTTGCTTGACCATCAGAAGGGTCGTTTATAAGTGATGTGTTGCATCATTCTCAAGTAAGATGTAACCATATTTTTTTTTAAAATATGTGCTTATGTCACATACCGCTAGATCCTAAAATTCTTCATTTCAAACCCTGTTAACAAATGACCATCTCATAGAAAATATAAAATTCTTTTTGTTATCATATAATGAGGAAAATTGAAGCAGCAAAATTAATGAAATGAATGACGTGCGTATTGTGTTAATTATCTGATTGGTTAATTTGATACTTTTAATGGATGAGTTGATGTAATATCTTGCGTGTTGATGCTTTTATGGTTGGAAGGATATAATTTCATGCTTTTATAGTGGAAATAAATGATGAAAATTAATTCAATTTTACTTTTTTTGTCACGATTGCTTTCAGATTAATCTAGAAAATTTTTTAAAGTTCATGCATATTACGAAAATTTTACGAAAAAATATTTAGTCAGTAGGTTATAATAATAATATAATAATAATAAAAGGGTTCCAATATAGCCAATAATGCATCTTTCAGCACGAAAACGGAGTCCAATGTCCAATGAAAAGTGTGAGCTGCCATGACTAGCTGGAGGCACTGCGCACTATGGGGCAAAATTAAAAAAAAGTGGGAGTTCACTTTGAAAAAGGGACTTTTCCGAACCACAACTTTTTAGTGATTGTTTCTTATAGAGGACATAAAAACTAACTTACATGCCAAATTTCAGGTCATTTGGTGCTGTTTCATTGATTTTAGAGCGGTTTGAAGTTGAAAAACAGCGAAAAATCAGATTTTTTCATGTCATATTCAAACTGAAAGTTGCGCATGAAAATTAAAGCTAATGAAAAACGGTTTTCAGCCTCTAATAGCAGTATATAAGAGCTTTATTTTGATATGCCACAAGACTTATAACTTTTAGTTTTGGTACCGCTACAGCAAGAATTGTATGAAAATTCATGGAAAAAAAACTTCAAACGTGCCGCAAGTGTCTAGATCGCCGAGTAGGGGGGGATAAACCATATATCACCATGTAGCCCTTATATTCTAGTTTCCAAAAATGTATAAACATTGGCTGAACATATGCCCCAGAAAAAGTTATTCGCGTTTTTGTGAGGAGTGGATTATTTTGGCAAAACCAATTTTTTCTTAAAAATTTTTAATACAAATGTAAATTGAATTGTTTTTGGTGTTTTTCTATCAATAATAATATTTAAAAGTAAGTTGTGAAGAAAGTTTTTCAAAAAGTCAAAAATTCTCCGAGATATGGGGTATATTTGTTTTCCTGCGACTTGGCACCTTATGTCATTACTCAAATGACTACTGCTCCTACATAACTTAATATTTTTTATTTTTGTTTTCGGATTATTATAGCTTAATACAGTACCTTTCTAAGGATATATAATACTTAGTAGTTAGACTTCATCTTGGTCATGAACAAGGCTGTTGATTTTGATCTAGCTTGACTGACGCCAAAGTGAAAAATGTGATTTTTAAAAATAACACTTTGAATGAAAATTATGCATTGGTTTTTGGTTTTTTATGTTGATTTATGTTATTTATGACCGCAGAATCTCAAAAATTGAGATTTGAGTACTTTTTGGCACCTCACGTAAGAATTATGTACAGGACCCTAAAAGTTTATTCCAAATCTATTAATTTCAGTTTAAAAACATTTTTAAGGCTTTTTTTGATAGATAATTAATATTTGAGGTAATTTAAGTCAAAAAACATTGATATTTAGTAATTTGTGCTGAAAATTTTCAGTTTTTAATAATCTGTTTGAGGAAGGTCATTTTTGGTCACAATCAATCCACTCTTGTGGCATATGTAACCAACTTTACTACAAGTATTATACATCATTTTAAAGATATTATATTCAGCTAGCAATATCTGAAAACAGAATCCGAAAATATTGATCCACAAAAAAGTTACAGCCATTTGAGTGATCAATAGGGCATCAAAACCCTCATACAGCATAGATAAAAATACAAAAACTTCAAATTTCAACCCAAATATGATGTTTGAACGCTTTTTAGTGCTTATAACAATGTTTAAATAAATTTTCAACACTTTTTGTTGAGATTTGGTCTAAATACATAATAGTACATAATTCTTACCTGAGGTGCCAAAAAGTACTCAAATCTCAATTTTTGAGATTCTACGGTCATAAATAACATAAATCAACATAAAAAACCAAAAACCAATGCATAATTTTCATTCAAAGTGTTATTTTTAAAAATCACATTTTTCACTTTGGCGTCAGTCAAGTTAGATCAAAATCAACAGCCTTGTTCATGACCAAGATGAAGTCTAACTACTAAGTATTATATATCCTTAGAAAGGTACTGTATTAAGCTATAATAATCCGAAAACAAAAATAAAAAATATTAAGTTATGTAGGAGCAGTAGTCATTTGAGTAATGACATAAGGTGCCAAGTCGCAGGAAAACAAATATACCCCATATCTCGGAGAATTTTTGACTTTTTGAAAAACTTTCTTCACAACTTACTTTTAAATATTATTATTGATAGAAAAACACCAAAAACAATTCAATTTACATTTGTATTAAAAATTTTTAAGAAAAAATTGGTTTTGCCAAAATAATCCACTCCTCACAAAAACGCGAATAACTTTTTTCTGGGGCATATGTTCAGCCAATGTTTATACATTTTTGGAAACTAGAATATAAGGGCTACATGGTGATATATGGTTTATCCCCCCCTACTCGGCGATCTAGACACTTGCGGCACGTTTGAAGTTTTTTTCCATGAATTTTCATACAATTCTTGCTGTAGCGGTACCAAAACTAAAAGTTATAAGTCTTGTGGCATATCAAAATAAAGCTCTTATATACTGCTATTAGAGGCTGAAAACCGTTTTTCATTAGCTTTAATTTTCATGCGCAACTTTCAGTTTGAATATGACATGAAAAAATCTGATTTTTCGCTGTTTTTCAACTTCAAACCGCTCTAAAATCAATGAAACAGCACCAAATGACCTGAAATTTGGCATGTAAGTTAGTTTTTATGTCCTCTATAAGAAACAATCACTAAAAAGTTGTGGTTCGGAAAAGTCCCTTTTTCAAAGTGAACTCCCACTTTTTTTTAATTTTGCCCCATAGTGCTGCGATCCCTATCGAAGACGGGTCCTATTGTACCATTCCAGTCAGTAGGTTAAATATTAAAGATATATTCAAGGTCAATAGACTTTGCTTTTCATTATCAAAACAACCAAACAAAGAAAATTAATTCGAGGTATCATAAAAATTAGCAAAATAATTTATTAATGAGTAAATTGAAAAATGCTTAACAAAAATAAATTATTTTGATTAAATACAAGCACAACAGGTTAAGCAGAGTACAACATATTGGGGTTGTAAAAAATTTGTTACAAGTTAATATTCTAAGAATTTTAATTTTTGTGGTACTAATTTTTTAATTTTGCTGATCTATATGTTAATATGTAGCAGTAGATTTATTGAATTAGTAGAAATAAATTAGATTCAATTTTTGTACAGAAAGTTTGCAAAACAAAAGCTTCATAAAAATTCCCATAAAATCCAGATTCATCTACACTAATTACTACAAATTAAATAACAACAAAAGATCAAATTGCTTCTAAATTTAGCTACACAAAAAAATGTTTACATTCATTCATAAAAATAACTCTATTGAGAATTTACAACAACAAATTAACTAATCGCATTCGGAAACTTATGGAATAGTGTAGATCTAAGCGATAAAAAATATTATTTTTAACTCATTGTTACATAAAATATTTAGAATGAATTTTAAACAATTCAAATTCAATTGTGTGGACAAATATGGATGAACAATCATTTTTGGAAATATTTAATAACGTCCATTCAATTTATAGGTCGAGACAATAAGATTTAAGATACTTTTTGTGCAACAAGAATTTCATGAAGGTTTAAATAGGTTTAAATTAGGAATTAAAATTATCAAGGTTAAATTTAAAATGAATTATTAATTTAAACAATAAACCTTTTTGATTTTAAGCTTATAAAATCAAGACATCAGCAAACATTTTAAAACTATTCGATTTGAGTTTATTGAAAAATCCAAGTAAAATTTAGTGAATCTAACATTTTTTGAGTCCCTTTTAAAATTGGTTCTTTAAAAAATTTAAAAAATCTTAGTCAAGCATCCCAAAAAAATAAAACTTAAGTATAAACTCAATAATTAGATATCATAAGCCATTAAACCTCAAATATTAATTCATGTGTTAAAAACTGCTATTTATAATTCAATATAGCAACGATACCCAACTGATAACAGTTCGAACGTCATATTCACATGATAGCTGTGACTTTACATTGTCATTTTTAAGGTATTTGAGTAAATAATTTTGATTTTATTTTTTTCTTTCCTCATTATTGTACGTCTTATCGCAAGAAATTTCATAACAGGAACGGCGCTATATGCCAAAAATATAAATACAAATACAATTATCGAGGTATCTAGTATCAAATTTAAAGAATTGAATTGATAGACTTGACTCTGATTTTTTTTTGTCAAAAAATAGAAGAATTTCGGTTATCAAACAATTATCGTCCGTGCACAAACAGCACTCCATAAAAAAGTAGATATAATACAATATTGTAGGCGATGAGCATATGAATGTCAAAAAAAAAAAAAATGAATTCGTCATCACGAATTCTTATCAATATACAGCTATTAATAATTCACATAAATCGTAAATGAGATTTTTTCGGTTCAACTGACTACGCTGGCAATATACTGCATATATTACTTTAATTATAATTTCATGTTCACTTTTTGTGTACGGAATTGGATTTCAAGGTTTATTTGCATTACTTGGAAACAACAATATGCAATTGATGATGTAATCGCGGCTCTAGTGATGAAGTTGATGATGAAATGTAGCTAGAAATAAGTCACTTAGTATTACAGAATGTAATGTGACATTAGGGTATTGAGAAGATATTGAGATTTACAGGGTTGTATACTAGTCAATATATGATTCATTTTTCAACAATTTCAACCCCTAATCTAATAAAATCCAATTTGACAAAATTCTCAAGAATTTTTTTTGATCTCAGTACCTAACAATGTAACATTTTTTTTCATTCCGGAACGCGTTCTTGTCGACATGAAGACGGCAATGCAGTGACCTTTACTAGCATAAACCGTAAAATTGTTTATTCATTTATTTGTCGGCAAAATGGGCTTAGATCACTAGGCAACGAGGAAGATTATTTAAATAATTGCGGTCGTATGTAGACTAAATGTTGAGTGATTGTGAATCTTATCAAATTAGAATGAAGTTTGTTTTCGAGAACTTATGAAATTCTTTTTATTCAAATCCCCAACTCTGTAGTTTTGAATCTTCACAGACTATTCTTAGAATATTCTCAGACGTTAGTAAAACAATAATCAGCACATAAACACATAACTTAGTAGAACAAAAGCCTTGAAAAAAATAATTTTTTTTGTTCAATTTTTATTGTTTGCTTTTATGTGTCATCCACATAAAGTTCTCATTCAATCACACAATTTGAATATGAATATTTAATATTCCTAACATCAACATAGTAAACGTTCGTCGTCATCGTCGTATGAGATTCTGTCAAATCGAGCAGCAAATCTATTGACTAATTAGAGTCACATCTACACTTCAATATGTGAACCGCGACTAATTATTAACTGATGAAAGATTACGGCGATTGACAATGATAGAAAATGTGCAACAAAGTGGATTTTGTAGTTTTTCATGCAATGGATCATTTCATGGCGTCGTTGATGTAAAAATGTAAAGCAATTGTCGCTCGATGAAATGTAATGAAATGAAAAAAAAAATTATTATGAAGAAAACAAAATGATTGCTGTTTTTAATTTACGGCAGCAAATGCAATGGCAACAGTTTTTCTGTTGCATTGACGATTCGATACGGAACTGCAATTTTTTTTACTCTCGTCTCAAAATAATAAATTTTTCCATTATTTAATCACGTGCTGAACTTTTTTTCATGCCTTTTTGCCTCTATAAACTAATTTAAATGAAAGTGTTTAAAAATTTGATATTGAGGTGCTTGATTGGGGTGAATTTAAGTGATGTATTTAAATAAATAGAAAATTTTGTAAAAATCTTAAAATTCCAATTTTAATCTTCAATAAATCTTTAAATAACTCAACAAATCAATTAATATAATTTTGCAGTCATCACAAGGAAATTAAATCATCTGCAGTATTAGCTTCATTGAGATATTATTTCATGTGAAATGCTTCTCAGTCAGATATGAAAATGTGGAAAATATTTTTTTTTTCAGAATTTTGAATTTAAATGATTTTGCATTTGATATTCAAGTTGTTTACTTTTTGCAAAAATACTTAAACACGTGCCAATATTTTTGTAATGTGTGAAGAATTATTAGTTCATTGAAATAATAGTTGGGGGGTTCATTTGTTAATTCAGTTTAATTTAAATTCAAAATTAAAGATTTTGTTGAGCTAAAAATTTGTAAATTATTGATTTAAATCCAACCTACATACAAAAAAAATGAAGATTATTCTAAAAATAAAATCTTTTTGATAATTGAAAAATGAAACCATTGAATTTTTGCATAACCTCAATCGAATATATTTCTTACAGTTTCCATGCAAATTTATATTCCAAATTATTGTCATTCCAAGTAAAATCAATTATTTCAACATCATTAGCGTATGTAAAATCATCAAATTACTTTTCATTAAAGAATTATCAATATTTCTACATTCAAATCCGCGTTTCAAAAATTCCAATATTCATATATTAAGAACCGTTTAAATTCCATTTCAAAATTAATTTTAAATATCATTTGCATTATTGCCTATTGACATTTTAATCATCAATTTTTTTCCTTCTTCCTTCTCACTCTTCAATTCAATTTTTTTCCTTAATTAATTTCTCACATTTGTGATGAGAACACGGCAGCAATAGTAGCGGTAAAAACAGCAAAAAAATTTTTTCCCTCTCTTTTCATTTTCAATATCATTTTCATTTTCATATATGAGGCGATTATTAAATCAATTAGCATTTCGCGTTAATTAATTCAGAAATATTTACAAAATGCTTTGCATGTGAGAGAAGAGAAAGAAAAAAAAACTTAGTCGTGGAAGAAAATGGCAAACAAATTTTCAGTTGAAGGAGGTGAATTAATTTAATTTGAATTTGTTGAGATATGAATTATTTTTGATGGGGTGTTATGGGATTTATTTTTGTATATTGAGATGAGTATGAAAATAATTTAGGTTAATTTTATTGATTTGGAGGTTAAATTCAGAAATTTTATAAACATTTAAATTAAGTTGGTTGTAGTAAATGTCAAGAAGAATTGTTGCGCCAACCTTCCTTCCCAAATAGATTCACAACAACACAACCAACCTCTCAATGCCAAAACCTAATTAAAATGATGAGTATCATAATCAATGTGTAGCAATGCGCAATTTCAAACAAATTTTAATTCGTAAGCAACAACTTGATATTCTCACTAAACGGCAATAAGTAGCAGTAGAAGCCAACAACAACGAAAAAACAGTAAAGAGGAAATATTTTATTTTCAGCTAAAATTAGAATTGAATCAAAAAAATTGAAATTGAAGTCAGCATACATTCACTTGAGGCGCACGAGAGAGTAATAATCTTTTAATAATTATTATCATTCCTTAATGGCGAGGCGTCGAGCTTCATATTTTTAAATTAGCTATTAAATGTGTGTGAACGTGACTAATTATGGCAAATTATGATTTTTTCTGCTTCTGCTCGCGCTTCTAACAACTTTTTTATTTATTTATTTTTTTCTACTTGATTCGGGTAAGTGCTTAGGTTTGGTCGTGATCGTCATCATCGGCTATCAGACTATCATCATCGTCATTATCGTCGAATGAAGAAAAAAAACCGAATATGTTTCACATTTTTTTCGGGTGGTTTTCCTTAATTGAATGATTTACGATGGTTTAATTGAGTGGCGTTTCGCGATTTGATGCACTCTCATTGTTCCGCAGACCATTTAACACAAGAGTCATTCCTCTTAATTTATTATGTTCATTCACACACAATCACATATGTGAGTGAGAACTGCTTACTCGACATATTTAGAATGCAATGAAAAATATTTTTATGACATTTAATATTCACATCTTATTTGTCTTATTTACATGCATACTTAATTATTTTCATCTTTAGCAACTTATCGTCTTTGTTGAACTCACTTACGATGTTATTATAACTATTTGAGAATGAATTGGAGAACAATTGAATTGCATTGTGCTGTGTGTTTTTATTATTATCGGTTGTGGGTTAAAAACTTGTCATTATTTAAACTGACATTGTACATATCTCATGCTGAGGGATTAATGATGATAATTTGATGGAAACTTTCAGTTTTAATTAGCATAGAGTATTGAAATGTAGAATGTAAAATATAAGTGGACCCAACAAATTTTAACACTAAATCCCTCAAAATTTAAAAATTAAACGATTTGATTATAAATTGCAACTTCTGATTATTATTCTCATTATTTATTTTTTTTCTCCACAATGTGACTGACTAAGTGTCCAGCAATGTCACAAAAAACAGAATATGCACAACGACAAAGGCAAATTGATATAATTTCAAAACAAACAAATAAGCACACGAAAAAAAAAAGTTTTATTTACGATGTGCGGTTTGACATTAATTTTTTCAATTTTTCGGTATAATTGTGGAGAATTTTTGTGTTTCTTGTTTATATATTTGTGGATTAAATATCAAAATATAGTAAGAGTAAATTTTGTTATTTTATTGCTTATCAATTTAGTCTGATTCTGAATATGAACATTAAATGACGGAGCTTACTTATAAATGAAGTTTTCTAAAAAGTTTATGTCTCCAGAATTTTTCTGGATAATGAAGTACTAAAATTTTTCATAGACCTAATTCCTAAACACCCCTCAAATCTTTTTAATTTTTTTTACAGCAAAAAAAAGTCGAACAAAATAAAATTGATGATTGTGACATTGAGATATTTTGTGCTGCTTTACAATCGCACACACATACAGAAATAAAAAAAATTATCGTATTTGCTTTATATTCTCAAAGTTATACTTTTGTGGCTAGCTCGACTGACTGCTTGACCGATTAAGGTTTTATGGAAATGATTATTATTGTTATTATATGAAGACATATGTCATGCATTCATACTCAATGTCTGTGCTTTGAAATAAATAAAGAGTCGTTTGGCAATTCAATTTTGAGTAGCAGATCCATCAAAAATTTGTGAGAAATCAATTCTTCCTTCTTTTTTGATTTCAATATGGTGCAGTATTTTGACCACTTGGACACTGTCTGTGGCATTAAACAACCAATGAAGCCTTCAAGTTGTCAATCAAAAATTGAATCTTCAATTTTTTTTTTCTCTTTCTGTACGGTCAATTTCAGGGTATGAATAGCGAGTGGATGGCAGATACTAATGTCTCACTCGTTCATGACTGAAAAATTCATGAGCATGCAAATTTTAAGAATTTTCGATGCCGTTTGCAAAAAGTTGATTTTTTTCGTCATTCTTTGTTATTCAAACGATTCCAAGAAGATTTTTTTTCGTGTTGTTTGAAAAAAATTTCATTGTCACGTGTCAATTAAGCAATTTAAAAATGCATTGATGTCTGTGAATGTGTTTGTTTACGAATATCTGTGCTACTTTTTAGCGCATTTTCCTCTTAGGAAAAGGACGCTATTGTCCGCACTTTGTCCGTCTGTCTGTCTGTCTGTCTGTCTGTCCGTCTGTCTGTCTGTCATCGTATCTCCTCCTAGGGTTTAAGCTTTTTTGATGCGGTTTTTGGCTTAAAATGTGTATAGTATGTCTGGCTAGAGCTGGCGAAAAAATCAGCACGAATGGTCACTTCCTCTGCTGGAACCAGCGTAAAAAGTACCAAAAATGACATTTCTTTGTATGTGTTAGTGTGGTCGATTGCACTAAAATGTTGACTTTTCGAAACCTTAGCTGTCCTCGGTTCGAATCCCACCGATGGCAATGTTCTATTTTTTACTTTTTTTGATACTTTTTTGATTTCTAATGACATTTAATGTTGAATTATGTCATAGTTTTCCATTTCCACAATTTTCCCGAGTTTTTCCGAAGATTTTTGTTAAAATTTTCAATATTTTCGTACAATTTTCATAGATAATTACTTTTTTCATATTTTTTGATATTTTTATTGTTATTGTTTTAATTTTCTATTTTCATGGATTTTTCATAGTTTTTACCACGTTTTTCTTAACTTGCTTTCTTGTCTGTTTGTTTGATTGATTGATTGATTGATTGTCGAGGGCAAAAAAGTAGATCGATTTTTCGACCACTTCTTCTTGTTCAATCGAGCTGATTTTTATTATATGTATATAATCCGCGGTACATTTTCATATTCCATCGTTTTCATATTAATGCATCGTTTAATTATAATTAAATAATGATAGTTAAATAAGGGAAAAATAATCCGGCATCAATGATGTATGTGGTCTATTTGCTTCATACATCATGTGTTAGATGATGAACATATTCTTAAATGATTCTTTATAAATTAATTAATATTACCAATTATTAATTTCATTACTTAAAAGCTGTTTTATGATGAAATCTTATCATAAAAATATTTTTTTCATGGAATCTCAAAGTAAAAATTTAAATTTTTAAATAACGGTCAAAACGAAAAAAAAACAAGGGGGTCTTCAATATTAAAAATTGTTCAATATTTTAAAAAATCACGAAAAATACAACAAAACATCAAAATATCAATTAGTTAATGAATGTATATGAACATTTAATCAATAATGTTTATACTATTTATTTCTGTTTTATAAATATTGCACTGAAAATCACATTTTATTTAAAGGGTAAATTTTTTGAAAAGTGGACTCCCTTTGTTGTAAACAAAATTAAATCTCATTTTGAAAATTAATTGTTGTTTTGTGTTTTGTGACTGAAATTGTGACTAAATCTAATTTAAAGGACATAAATATTTACTGGATCTTCATTTAGAGGACATAAAAAGTTGCTGAGTTGCTGGATCTTGTTTGATGGACAAGTATGATTACTGCATATCATTCGTACATAAATGCTCACTGGATCTCATTTTATGTTCATGAATGCTTACTTAATCTCATTTTATGATCATGAATGCTCACTGGATCTCATTTTATGATCATGAATGCTTACTTATTCTAATTTTGTGATCATGAATGCTCACTGGATCTCATTTTGTGATCATGAATGCTTACTGGATCTAACTTTATGATCATGAATGCTCACTGGATCTCATTTTATGATCATTAATGCTCATAGGATCTTATTTTATGATCATGTATGCTTACTTAATATCATTTTATGATCATGAATGCTCACTGGATCTCATTTTATGATCATGAATGCTTACTTATTCTCATTTTATGATCGTGAATGCTCACTGGATCTCATTTTGTGAGTTCGACATTCCTGTAATCTATGATAGTCGAACGGAACGAAGCGAAGCGAAGTGGAGTTCGACATTCCTGTAATCTATGATAGTCGAACGGAACGAAGCGAAGCGAAGTAGAGTTCGACATTCCTGTAATCTATGATAGTAAAACGAAGTGAAGCGAAGTGGAGTTCGACATTCCTGTAATCTTTAACAGTCGAACGGAACGAAGCGAAGCGAAGTGGAGTTCGACATTCCTGTGATCTATAAAAGTCGAACGGAACGAAGCGAAGCGAAGTGGAGTTCGATATTCCTGTAATCTATAAAAGTCGAACGGAACGAAGCGAAGCGAAGTGGAGTTCGACTTTCCTGTAATCTATAACAGTCGAACGGAACGAAGCGAAGCGAAGTGGAGTTCGACTTTCCTGTAATCTATAAAATTCGAACGGAACGAAGCGAAGCGAAGTGGAGTTCGACATTCCTGTAATCTATAATAGTCGAACGGAACGAAGCGAAGCGAAGTGGAGTTCGACATTCCTGTAATCTTTAACAGTCGAACGGAACGAAGCGAAGCGAAGTGGAGTTCGACATTCCTGTGATCTATAAAAGTCGAACGGAACGAAGCGAAGCGAAGTGGAGTTCGATATTCCTGTAATCTATAAAAGTCGAACGGAACGAAGCGAAGCGAAGTGGAGTTCGACTTTCCTGTAATCTATAACAGTCGAACGGAACGAAGCGAAGCGAAGTGGAGTTCGACTTTCCTGTAATCTATAAAATTCGAACGGAACGAAGCGAAGCGAAGTGGAGTTCGACATTCCTGTAATCTATAATAGTCGAACGGAACGAAGCGAAGCGAAGTGGAGTTCGACATTCCTGTAATCTATGATAGTCGAACGGAACGAAGCGAAGCGAAGTGGAGTTCGACATTCCTGTAATCTATGATAGTCGAACGGAACGAAGCGAAGCGAAGTAGAGTTCGACATTCCTGTAATCTATGATAGTAAAACGAAGCGAAGCGAAGTGGAGTTCGACATTCCTGTAATCTTTAACAGTCGAACGGAACGAAGCGAAGCGAACTGGAGTTCGACATTCCTGTGATCTATAAAAGTCGAACGGAACGAAGCGAAGCAAAGTGGAGTTCGATATTCCTGTAATCTATAATAGTCGAACGGAACGAAGCGAAGCGAAGTGGAGTTCGACTTTCCTGTAATCTATAACAGTCGAACGGAACGAAGCGAAGCGAAGTGGAGTTCGACTTTCCTGTAATCTATAACAGTCGAACGGAACGAAGCGAAGCGAAGTGGAGTTCGACATTCCTGTAATCTATAATAGTCGAACGGAACGAAGCGAAGCGAAGTGGAGTTCGATATTCCTGTAATCTATAATAGTCGAACGGAACGAAGCGAAGCGAAGTGGAGTTCGACTTTCCTGTAATCTATAACAGTCGAACGGAACGAAGCGAAGCGAAGTGGAGTTCGACTTTCCTGTAATCTATAACAGTCGAACGGAACGAAGCGAAGCGAAGTGGAGTTCGACATTCCTGTAATCTATAATAGTCGAACGGAACGAAGCGAAGCGAAGTGGAGTTCGATATTCCTGTAATCTATAATAGTCGAACGGAACGAAGCGAAGCGAAGTGGAGTTCGACATTCCTGTAATCTATGATAGTCGAACGGAACGAAGCGAAGCGGAGTAGAGTTCGACATTCCTGTAATCTATGATAGTCGAACGGAACGAAGCGAAGCGAAGTGGAGTTCGACATTCCTGTGATCTATAATAGTCGAACGGACAAAGCTTAGTGAAGTGAAATTCAACATTCCTGTAATCCTCTACCTCTAACATTCCTGTAATTTGTAATAGTCAACTGCAGATTTTGGATTCATAAAGTAAAATTTGAAAATAGTCGAGCGAAGCTCGAACATAAAAAGTTTGAACGTAGTTCAAACCAGGTTGAGCGAAGCTCACAAATTTTTACATCCTGAACGAAGCGAAGCGAGTGAAGGTGTGAAAATTTTCCAAATACGTACCCAGACTTTTAATTCATATGGCAACTGTAAAAATGTTCGAGCGAAGCTCGAATAAAAAAAGTTTGAACGTAGTTCAAACCAGGTTGAGCGAAGCTCACAAATTTTTACATCCTGAACGAAGCGAAGCGAGTGAAGGTGTGAAAATTTTCCAAATACGTACCCAGACTTTTAATTCATATGGCAACTGTAAAAATGTTCGAGCGAAGCTCGAACATAAAAAGTTTGAACGAAGTTCAAACTAGGTTGAGCGAAGCTCACAAATTTTTACATCCTGAACGAAGCGAAGCGAGTGAAGGTGTGAAAATTTTCCAAATACGTACCCAGACTTTTAATTCATATGGCAACTGTAAAAATGTTCGAGCGAAGCTCGAACAAAAAAAGTTTGAACGAAGTTCAAACTAGGTTGAGCGAAGCTCACAAATTTTTACATCCTGAACGAAGCGAAGCGAGTGAAGGTGTGAAAATTTTCCAAATACGTACCCAGACTTTTGATTCATATGGCAACTGTAAAAATGTTCGAGCGATAGAAAAAATTTTATCGGATTTTGTGACAAAAAAAATTCACTGTAATTTTTCCTTTTACAAAAAGATCATCAAAAGCTCATAAAAAGTTATAAAAAATTTTTAAAATACTTTTTTACTTTTTGCTCTTTATAACACTAAAAAGTAGAAAATAAATACTTTATAAAAAAACTTTTTAAAAACCACGTTTTTCGCGTGGACTAAAAAGTAGAAAATAACTTTGTTTTGGATTAAATATAATTTTCTTTAAAAAATTTAATGTTTCAAAATTTTATTGTTGATTCAAATCGCATATGACCTAGTACGACTTAATGTTATCGTATACTTTGACAACCAAAAACGTGGGCGCATTACTTCACAATGAACAGTTCTTTACAATAGATTATATTTTGAAAAAATTTTAATGCAATTTAGAAACTTCAATTTAAATAATTTTTCTTTAATGCGCCCACGGTTTTGGTTGTCAAAGTATACGATAACATTAAGTCGTACTAGGTCATATGCGATTTGAATCAACAATAAAATTTTGAAACATTAAATTTTTTAAAGAAAATTATATTTAATCCAAAACAAAGTTATTTTCTACTTTTTAGTCCACGCGAAAAACGTGGTTTTTTAAAAAGTTTTTTTTTTATAAAGTATTTTTCAGGAAAATTTTGTGAAAATTATAAAAACTTGCATTTATATAAAAAAAACTCATCAATATAAATAATTAAATTGCTACTTAAACTTCTTAAAAAAAGCGCAGCAATGGCGTAAGTGGAAGAGCGTGCTACTCCTAATTTGAAGGTCATGGGTCCAATCCTTGCCCGTAGCCGATTTTTTTTTTGCTTTTTTTATTTTTTTTTTAAATTTTCTGTCGCGTAATGATAACTTTTTATTAAAAATAATTTTTTTTCCTCATGTTTCACACACATTTTTTTTTCTGTAAATTTTAAATTTCTGGTAAATAAAGAATATTTATAATTATATATTAGGCTTTATACTTTTGGGGTTTTAATTCTTTGTGTATTTACTATACGTGGAAAATGCGCTTTCGTCGGTCACGAGTGACCACGTTGATACTAGTTTTTCATTCTCTCCATATCGTAGTAAAATTAATTGCAGTTAATTGTGATGAACATATGAAGTATTTTTGAATTTGAATGACTACGTGTAAGCATGGATTGGTTTATTTAAATAATATGAATTTTTTTAATCATAAATGTAAACTCACAATTAAGCGAGATATATAATCAAAATTTAGACACCTACTACACATGTTTAAAATTATTCTTAGGACTCTCAAATGCTCCTCAAAATTTCATTCATTCACAAAAAAAAAGAGTAGTCTGAAAAGATCATCAACATAAACAAAACAATCCGTTAATCCGATGCTAATCCTCGTTAACCAGCAAACTAATCTACCGGATTAAACACTTTAACACAAAAATTATTCACCAATTTAAACGCAATTTTAATTTCATTTAGGTAATCCAAATGTAATTTATTTTTAATTTATGATAATTTTCATCGCAGAAAAAATCGAATCATCAGATCGAAAATCTCATAAAATTAGCATATGTTGAAGGGAATTGTTTGTAAGTGATGTGAAATTTTAGATCTTTTTTTATGAGAAGTTAATAAAATTTTTAGACTTTAACTAAGATTAACATCATTGATGAACAAACCCCATTGAAAAGTGTGTGAAAACTATTTATTTTTGCTCTTTTGAGGTGATAAACTATAAATTTGATTTAAATATTAACGACTGGATTAAAAAGTTTAATGAGATCCTCACAATCTAAATATTGATTATGTAAAGTTATCTCGACCAATAAAATGATAATCAATGAGTGAATTTTTGAATCTCAAAAAAACTTCTATTTTTACACCAAATATTTTTTTACAATATTTTCTTCGACTCTCTTTTTCGCCTTTTTTCATGCTAATTTGCGTTTATTAAAAACTTTTTTTTATTTTTGCCGTATCACATTTTGAAGCAAACACGTGAATCGATTTGCCGATGCCTATTTTTGCTGCTGTCGATACTTTTTTTTCTCGTTTTCCGTTTCACTATTTTTAGCTATTTTTCATCCATTCTCATGTAAATTTGTGAGTATAAATAATTTCTCCTACTGTATTACTATGAGTGCGATACTTCCATCTGTCACCATTATTTGGTGAGCTTCAATAGGAGTTTATTCTATTTTTGGTGTAAAATTGAATTTAAAAATGGAAATCGAATAGATTTAAAAAAAAATTTGTATTGAAAATTTATTTTTACACCCTCAATATTGTTTACATGATTTTATGTTCCTTACAACCCCCTCTGAGGAAATTTCTTTGATGTCATTATGAGAAATTTTTTCACTCTTTTTATTTGTTGTTATACACATGGAAATTCAATTTTAAAATCTAGATGATTTGATTAAGGAGCAGAAACTAAATTTTTCATAAATTTACCATATGTAGGAATTTTTAAAAGACTTTTACCCATGGAGTAAGGTTTGACTGGGAAGTAATTTAAAACAAGAAACTAAAGTAAATTTTCAATTCTTTTCTGAAATTTAGAAACATAATTTATGTTCAAAAATATTAAAATTAATTATTCCCAAAAAATAACTTTATATTGTAGTATCCAAACCTCATCACCCATCCACTTTTCTGGTCAAACACCACTTAAAGGTTGAAAGACTTTTGTTCAAGACTTCTTTTTATTTACAAAAGTTTTTTTTTTTTATTTCATTCTACATTTTCTGACCCCTTTTGTATTCATGAATATAGAATATTTTAATGTAGAAATTCAACGTAGAAAAAGCCTTCACTTAAGTAATAAATTATGTAAGATGTTGACCAATTGACAAAATGGATTGGAGTTATGGTGAAAATAGGGATTGTCGTGTAATTGTGTGACAATTTAGTGAAATTTGAGTGGATTAGGAAAAGCAGGTCATGGGGTTTTAAAATTGTTTTGAACTTCATATTTATGTTTTTACTAATTGATTCCTACTGAACAGTAATTACAAATTGCTTTTAAAAATCCAAAAAATGAGAACCGTATTCATGAATTATTTGATAGAAATTTTGACCATTTTTTTACATAAGATTTTATTTCGATTTCTTAGGCTACTACCTAAGTTTCCTTGTTCTACATTCAAAATTAATTTTTAGCTTCAAGCGCATTAGATAAAAATAAATTTATTTATTTTCCTTATGTAACTTCAAATGCCTTTAAAAGCTTCCAATAACAACATAAAACTGACCGAAAAAGAAAACTTGAAACTCAGGGGAGAAATTTCCATGGAAATGTTTACGTGATATGTCAATGAATTTGTATCAATTCTCTTTACATTTCATGTATGAATATCGAAAGGATGTCTAAAAATAAAGTAAGTGTGGGTGGCAGATGAGAATAGGTGGGTGGATGTGTAATGCAACACAAAAAAGGTCACCAATGATTAATTTTATTTTAAGGGGTAAATTTTTCTCAATCCAGCACTTTTTCAGAAAATATTTTCTTTTCTCGTCCTTCTTTTATCTTAAATCTCTAAAAAAATTCTTCTCAATTTCTGTCTTGTCGACTTCTTTTTGTTGAACTTCACCTTTTATTTCTCTCCTCATTTATGTATTGCCAACAAATTCAATTCTCGATTGTTCTGCTTTTCTGAAAATATTCTTTTTTTTTGGGAGTTGAATATTGCTAGAATAAACAAATTGTCTCCAACAGACCATTTGAGCTACATTGTCAAATTTTATTTTAGAGAAAAGTTTTGTAAATTTCGAATTGCTTTGAATATTTTTTTTAAAGAATCTTCAGAAATCTTCTAAAATTTATAATTTGAAAAAAAAATTCTAAAATTTCGTAAAAAAGTCATTTTACGAAGTCAAGACCCACAATTCAGAGGTTCAAGAATAAATAACAAAAATTCTTATCATTCACATTAAAAAACGACGATTTAGGTATTAAAAATAAAATGTAATGGAGGATGAGTTTATCAGAGGATGGATCGGCACACAACAACATGTGAATATAAAATGATTTCATTTTAACAAGCAGGGCCTTAGGGAGGTTAAGCATGAAAGCTCTTTCATTATTATTATTATTAGTATTATTATGGTTTTCGTTATTGTTATTCTTATTAATATTTAAGTAGTGTAAATGTCCATTTGTCAAAAATATTGATAATAATCAGCAACAGAAGTTTAATTTTTGCTGTTTATTTTCATCGTCAGAAACCCAGGCAATTGTCTTCTTCTTATGCATAATAATCGATTTTCTCATTCGACAGGAAAAATTTAGCTCTGAAGCTTGCTTTTTCTTCTATCTTTAGTTGCTCAATTTTTATATTTTTTCAGCTCCTTTTTCTCTCTCCATGTTGCTGCTTTTTCCCTTAAAAATTATTCTTTGCGTTCGAAATGAATACTTTTTTATTGTATATCCAATGTCTATTAACGATTGCGTGTGTGTACATATTTGTGCGTTTTCATATTTTTCATGTTGTTGTTTTCTTTTTCTTCTCTTGTTGCTGAGGCGGTTTTATAAATAAAAGTAAATTTTATCCATAATAAAATAGCAACATTGGATGACGTAGGGTATTTTTGTTCATTTATGAGTGTCTTCTTTGGGGATTAGAAGCTTTTTTAAGCTTTTTCGATGATTTTGTTGAAATTACAAATTATTATGAACTTTATTTATTTAAGTATTTATTTTTTTTGAGACAGCTTTGAAAATTTTTTGATATCAAGTTTCAGTTGACTTTGAATTTTTGGAAGAAAAAAATTAATTTATTTTGAGAATTTGAGTTTCAACATGTTTAAGGATTTTAGTGAAAATTTATTTGGAATCTAAAATGAATTATAGATAATACAGTGAATTTACAGAAAAATTATCTGAAAAATATCAAATCAAATTAAATAGGGTAAAAAATATTGAAATTTGTACAATATTGAAATTTGTATGAACAAAATCACAAAAAAATTTTTGTACAATTTTTGAATATGAAAAAATTAGCAAAGAAGACATTTTGGTCTACATGTTAAGGTCTTATGACTTTGCTCGGAGATTGAAGTTTACCATTAAATAAACTCTTTCCCGTACAAATCACTGTATTTCCTGAAAAGTTCATCTCATTTCAAATATTGAAATTTGTATACAACAAATATTGAAATTTGTACAAAATTTCAATAGTAGGCGGTGAAGAATTTAATGAATTGTTTTTGTGTAAACAAATTAAATAAATTTAATTTAAAGGACTAATAAGCAGCTCAAAATAATGCAGAAGCTTCTCAAACAAAAGAACTGCAAAAAATTTAATTTTTCCTAAGTTTTGGATGCAAAAGTCGTGATAATGTGGTATACAAATTTCAATATTTGTTTGTACAAATTTCAATATTTTTTGTACAAATTTCAATATTTAAATGTCAGAACGTTTTTTAATGCTTTATGCTGCAAAAACAGCTGTTTTCAAGATTAAATTAAATAATATGGAATACAAATAAAGTCCTAGGAAAAATTTGGGAAATCAACATTGCTTCCAAAGAAAGTTACAGGCCATTGAAAAAAATTTGTTCGTTTTGTACAAATTTCAATATTTTTTACCCTATCAACAAAAAAGAGCTCGGATCAACAAAAAAATTCAATGAGCAAATCTGCAATGAATCCAGTTTCAAAACAAATTTTCAACGTGCAGTAGTTCTTGCAATAATTTAAATAAGGTACGTCAATTTGTTTACAATAAATCAACAGTGTCGTCGCAATTCCACAAATCTCAAAAATAGACTTAACGATTTGAAAACATTGAACTATTTAACTCTTAATGATCAGCTTAATGAATCAACAGCAAATAATTCTAGTAATTTCATTCACAAGCCTTCCCATCACGCATACAATTTCATTCGAAAAATGCAAAAAATAAGGAATTATTAATTCCACTCAGCTTCAGATTACATCAGGTGATAATTTGTTTGTACAATTTATAATGCTACAATGATTATAGATTCAATCATTTCCTCACTCATTTAAGCCTAATTGGATATGGAGAAATATTTTTGTTTTGAATAATTTGTAATTAAGTTTAAGGTACTTTGGAATAATCAGTTGTGATTGTTTATAGTAAGGTAACAAATGACGTTCGAAGCATGTATCGTGACGAATAGAAATAGTTGCTGATTGTTTATTTTGGCAAGACCTTGCATGGCTTTGATTTATGAAGTGCATCAAGGTTGTATTGGATTGATTTTTGTAAATAGACAACAGTAGACAACTTTTAAGCAAATTTTGCAATATTTTTAAAAAATGTAAAGATTTTAAAATTCGTATTTTTATAAAAATTTTAAAAATTTAAGCACTTAAAAAAAATTTAAATTTATTTCAATTTTAATATATTTAAATTTATATAATCTTTAAATTTTCAATATCAGAATCCTTCCCCAAAGCCCAACAATCTCTCTCTTGCCCTGCACTCAATACTCAACTCAATCGAATTTATATTAATTAATTACGAAGAATTTCACAAATTCATATTAAGTTTCAATTTGTTTTTCAACCTAATTTTCATTCAATATCCTTCAATTTAATTACAATTTGCAATAAAATGACTTACAAAGTATTTCTCTATCACCCCTATAATAATCGACACAATGCAATCAGTTCTAATGAAAAATGTAAAATTTCAATATCGACATGCCGAAAACATTTGTACTAACAATGAGCTTATTGCACATTATCGTTGTATATAATTCAATTAAGGTATCAATTGTGTATCATTAGAGGAGATTTTGTGAAAATGCATCCTTATTTTTATGAAACTTTTTCCTCCTAATTTACAATCTACAAAATTATCAGAACAATAAAATTTTACAAAACTTTAAAATTTTTAAAAAAATCTAAAATTTCCACAATAAAATAAAAAGTGAAAAGCCACAAACAAATAAAATAAAAAACCTGCAATTTTCACTCTCCAAAAGAAAAAATTACTTCCGAAATATTCATGAATTACCATCAATAAATTAAAATCACACCACGAGCTCTCTCACCAAAAATAAAAAAAAAGTTATTATATAATTGTGTAATGTTGTCTTCATCATCATCAGCACAAACACGAAAAATATTGTATACACAAATAATGTTCAATAGCAACAAAAGTGAGTGAGCATAAAAAAGGGAGAGAATCGAGCATAAAAATAGTATTGAATAGAGAGGAAAAGAAGTTATGAGGGCTGCTCATGAATTTATGAATATTTAATACAAACCACTGTATAGTAATGAAATTGAAGCTAACAATAAGTTGAAGGGAATTTGTCAGAGCGATGCATTCAATAAGTTGAAAGTGAACATGAGTAGAGACGTTAATAGAAAGGGGATAATTTATTTCCCATAACTTTTAGCTGAATAATTCCAACAAATACACTCAAATATTTTTTTTTTTATTTTTGCATTTCCCTCGTCTGCCGAGCTCGTTCAATTGAAATTTATTTTAATACTGGAAATATACATTTATACAGTGAGAGTGAATGGCATGAAAAATAAAATCCTTTGCCACTACCAGCCGAGTGATTTTCCTAAGTTTATTAATAACACTCATAATTTCTGTTCATGTTTCTCGACAATTTCCATTCCGACCGTTGACTCAACAAGCCAACAAACCGAAATCGGAACGAAAGGAAGAAAAAGAAGAAATAGAAAAAAAAGTTAATTTTTTTACTGCCTAATTTTATTTTCTAGCTCAATTTCACTGTTATTTTTAATGGCGCTTCTGGAATCGATCACATTTACTCACTCTCTTATTTTTCTGTGATATTTTGGAGAATGAGAAAAGCTGATTTTTCCGCCAAGAGGTTAATTCCTCTTTCATTCATGCGACGTGACGTTCCATACTCAAATTCACTTTTCCTTTCTCACTCAACAACCTGACTTTTATTATTTACACGCTTTGCAATAACTCTTTTTATATATTTTGTTTTTGGTGTGTGTTGTGAAAATATTTATGAAATAAGCAACAAACATATATGGGAAATTGGAAAATGAGAACAAGATAATTTTTATTTTAGAAATAATTATCGAGTTAATTTAGTATATACATTGCTGAATGTAATGAACATTTATTTTGAAAGTTAAATTGTCTTTAATTACTTATCTGGAATATGTATGACTGATATTTGGTATTTTTTTATGTCATGAATAGATAAAGGTTAAGGGGGTCTTATTTGGGTCTGTAAGCTGATTTTGTGAAATTATATTTGGGGTATGCTTTAAATAAGACTTTTAAAAAAATTTTTTTGAGGCTCCTTCCCTCCTATTTCTGATAATTTTATAATGTAGTATGCTATGGTATGTCGTTGCTGTGGTATGTCGTCATCATATCAAACCAAATTATCAAAACTCCTAAAATAATCATAATAAACCACTAAACTAATTTCCCTAATATTTCCCATCGCTCCGCACCTAATTGTTATCAATATCACACACAAAAAAAAATTAGGACTCCCTCCATTAAATTCAATATCATCAACATTTGTCTACTAAATTATTCACATCAGACCTTGAAATTGTAATTGATAATTCATTACACACTCAACTGTTCCTCCAAAAATTTCACAATCATTACTCACAACCCCATTAAGTCACAATTATAAATTATTATTTACTAACAATCATCCCAAAAATTTCCAATCAACTAAAAAGCTAATTATTTTAAACAAATTAAGGAAATTTGATAATAAATTTTGTCTTCCCTATTAAATAATTCGTTTCCTAATCGCTGTCTCTCAATCATAAACAAAACAAAATAGTAAAACTATGAAAATATAGAATCATATCCAAAAGTATTTCCGAATCACGTCAAACATCGATAATAAAGTTTTCTTTTCTGTATGTGTGTACAAAATAATAAAACATACAATTGTCGATTTATAAATTTTTTTTATTATTATGATGTTGATGTTAGAGCATATTCAATGAATTGAATGAGAAAGTCTAGAAGTAATTTTTATTTTATTTTATTTTTTCAATTCACAAAAAAACAAGGGGTGAAAAAAATGTTAAATAAAATAATAATAGCAATAACAAGAGCATCAAGTATGAATGAGTATTGAAAAAAGTAATAATAATAATTTTTGTATTCAATCAGTCCTCAACATGAGTAGTTCATGTGCAACTCTTTTAGACTTAATAAGGGTGTAGTTGTGTGTACACTCAAGACATTTGTGAGAGATTATCAAACCAAAGAGCATTCAATTGAAATCTTTATTCATCTTACAGATTTATGAGATGTTTGCCCTGCAACATTTTTTTTATTACTTTTTATTACAACCTCATCATTTGCTAAGCGAAAAATCTTTTTCTTATTGCTGCTGTTGCTACTTCTTGTACTTTTTTTGTGTTTCTTATTCTTGCCTCGTTCATCGTCTCATGTCAAGAAATGCAGCTAAATGTGAAAAGTTGAAATATTATCGTCATTATTTCATCTTTGATTTAGAGACTTGGGGAGTTCTTTTATGAGTAGTTTGGCTGTTAACAGACGGGTTTGACTGTGGGATCGTTGGCATTAGTTGTTAAGGAATTTGTTTTTTGTATTGATTTTTGAAAAATTTAATTGTTTAAATTGATCAGTTTCAAAATTATAGCCCTTAAAAAATTTGGTCTTAAAGTAATTCTTCTAACACATCTCCAAACCAAAAAGTCAACCAAATTGATAAACATTCTCATAATTATTAATCAAATAATTTCTTAACCAACTTTTATCAACATCGATCCTCTGCATTCTCATTTTGTTGACTAATTAACACTGATCATCGCATCACTCTGTAAAAAAATGGTTTTGCACTTCATTTTTTCACACATGTCTTCTTATAGCACATATTTTGCAGTCATAAGAGTTTGAAACAAAAAATCTCACAACTAATAAAAATTTCATGCTCAAATATTAAACGAGCGTAAAATCTCAAAAACTGATTATTTTAACAAAAGAATGGTGAATCTTTTCATCAATTGTTTATTTATTAGACAGCATTAAAAGTAATTTGCTTTTATTAGGCATCCGAATATTTATTTTATATTGGAAGAGAATCATTTTTGAGAGATTTTTGTTATTTTGGAAATTTAATTTCGATATTTTAATTCTCACACACTTTTCCCCCTTCTTGAAATCTCTCGTTAATATTTTTCTTTCATTTCATTGACGTCGATAATTGCTAGTTTTTTTTTTCTCCTTCACTCATTCCTATTCATATTTAGACTTGTATTTGTATCTAATATAGCAGTTAAATGCGTAGCAATGACCCGTTTATGTCCCATTATTAATGAACTTATGTATTTTATGTATTTCAATATTTCTTTTATTATTCGATTAGAAGATTTCTCCGTACTGTAATTGAATACAAAAATGTATAATTCTTTTTTTTTCTTTGAAATTGATTGGAAAAGTGATTATAAATAGAATTATTTATGAAAACAAAAATATTGTGTGGGATACTCTTTTCCAGTTTGCGTTTGCTACTCGTTAGGGGGGAGTTTTGAGGCGCAATATTTTTATTGATGATGGAAAATTTCTATTATTTTGAAATCTAATGCGTATCTAATTTAATATTGTAGTATATTATTTGCAATTTCATGGAGTGAAATTATTGGAAAATTAATTGTTTTTTGGTCTAATTATTATAAGATTATTGCAGGATTCAATTGATTTTTTTCGGTAATTTTAAATTTTTTAAATGTATTAAATAATTAATTAATTAAAATCATTTGAAACTTAAAAAAATAAAAATGCTTAAAAAATAAATGTCAACCTTAAAAAATCAGATGATTTTTAATTAATTTACAAAGAACTCAACACAGCTTTGCATGAATACTGACTGAATAACACCATTAATCTATCTTTTGAATTACGACAAAGATGAACGATTGACGTTTGCATTTATTTTTTGAATTATTGATTACAATTGTATACATTTAACAATGTTACACCTACATGATGTCGAGAGTTTCATAACCTGATAGCATCATAGATAAATATTGATGACAGAAATTTGAAAAATTACCTGGAAAGATAAAAATGAGGAAAATTTTTTGTTATTGTTTGTCAATCAATGAGGTTAAAAAAATTCAAGTTTATTCAAATTATGTTTTCATTTTGCTAAACATTCAATCTTTTTCAATAATTTTAAGATTTTTTTTGATAAGAAAGGTTCAAAGTTGACAACTTAGATATTTAAAAAATTTCATAGAAAGCTCTTATTCTTAAAAAAATACAAAATTTGACCATATGGACAGTTTCATCATCCACATATAAAATCACTTAAAATACCAATCCAGATATCTCAGCTTTCAACAAGGAACCCTATTGAGACATCTTCTTAATTTCTAAATTTTGCATTTATGAATTTCGACATTAAAAATTTCACTGTAAAATTTCTAAAACATTTAATCTAAAGACAGCAGCAATAGAAATCCACATGACTTGCAACTAAATCCACCATAAATATAAATACTCATCCAAAAAACTATAAGCCATAAAGTGATTAAGAATATGCATAAATAATTAATAATAATTTTTGTTCATAACGATTTTGATCAAATTTTAATCTATTCGAGGCACTCTCAAAAATCTTATAAAATAAATAGATAAAAATAAATATATTGCAATAAACTACCAATTGAGAAACTTGTTGGATATAAAATTAGATATGGGGATACACGAGTGGAAAAATCAAAAATTGAGCATATCTAACATCTTGACTTAGAAAACGAAACTTGCCACCAACGATCATGATCCTTAGTTTTTTCACACCGTTATCGAGTTTACGTGATTTTCTCACAATCTGTTGTCTAACTGCATTTTTATCAGCAAATTTATATGAATATGTTCATAGAATTAATTTCAAATTTAGCAATAAAATGATTTTTTTTAGAAATCTTCATGAAAACGAAGGCAAAAAGAAAAGAAAACTGGAAATATTTTTTTAGCGGTATTTTAACTTAGATTGACGGTGTGTGATATTTCGTTTATAAAAATGCAAATTAGCATGTGATTGAAAAAATATTTTTTTAATGTCTAACGAAAAATACGAAGAAAGAAACAAGAAAATTATTTAATGACTAAAATGTTTAATGATCGACACCAGCCAAGCGATAATTATCGAAAAACCATCAAAAAGTTAATTTGAAACAATAAAAAAGATAAAAATTTTAATAAATGAGAAAGATATCTATTGCACTATTAAGTGTCTAAATAGCCTATAATTTAAGTCCATTTTGACTTGAAAAAAATTAGAAATCAATAAAAAGAATATTTCTAAAGTTCAATAACTTTAATCGAGACTCAAATTCTAAACGTCCTTCAAAGAATGTAAAATTATAATTATCACGAGACATAAATACATCCCCCTTACATCCATAGATAGTCATCACCAACAAGTGACTGGTGCCGTCATTAAATATCTTTTACCACAAAATTGACTTTTCTCACACATAAGTTGATAAAACTTGAGTCATTTAAAGCAGAGCAAGAAGACATAACTAGAATATATGGAGTAGAAAAAGTCATAATTTTAATCATTTGATATTCAATAGAAATGTAAACAAACCAATAACTTTTTTTTTTCATCGAGTTGTGAAATTCTTTTCGATTTTTTTCTCTAGCATGAACTTAGTAGTTGAAAACTAATGGAATGTAAATTAACTAGAGACACATTTTGATGTAGAGATACTATTAAAATGTTTTTAAGGATTTATATGTTGTTTGTTAAATTAACTACAGGTTCATAATAAAAAAAATATTTTTGAACCTGAAACTCATTTCTAAATTTTTTAAGCGTTTATTATTATTATACTTAATTCGTGGTATCAATTAGTTTAGCCCACTTTCCCACAAACCCCCAACAAAATTTCCTTTGCATAAGGGAAAAATTAGAAAACATTGACTTGTATATTGAATTCATTCCCACCCATTCTCATCACTTATTTCACAATTCTTTTTGCTGCTTATTTCCACCATTTCACCCATCACTTCAATGTATATTTAGCTATTCTATTGTGGAATTGGAAACACGAAAAGAAATTCTATTTATGTGGGCGCACAACCGATTTACCAAAAAAAAAAAACGTAGTGAACTAATAGAAATGATGAGAAAAGGAATCGATATACACAACATAATAAAAAAGCTTTTTTCTGCACCTACATACAAAAGTCTGGAAGAATTATCATGAAGAAGGGTTAAAAAGTTGCTATATTTTTCAACATCTAGTCTTTTATTATTTTACGATTGTATCATGAAGGGAGAGTCGACACACTCCATAGTTAAGGCGCTTTATGCTTTTATTTATTTACATGCCATTTTCCGGGTGTGTATGTGTCTACAAAAATATTTTTAGTCATTCAAAAAAAAAAAAATCAATTATTAAGCCACAATCTCAGATCATCATCAAAAAAATTCATAATAATTCTCATTAAATTCTACAAAGATAATTCTCATTCCATTTTCACAAACATATCGCATATCACGTTTAACAATGGTTTAATGAAAAAATGAAATGTCAAATTGCGCATAAGAAGAAATTTCCTTTTAGGGTTGTTCACTTGTGAAGCTAAGATTTTTTTGGGGGGGTCTTTGTTTTAAAATTTTTTTAATATCTGATAAAGATAGATAAATTTAAAAATTAAATTAAATACAGACATCACTTGAGTACGACTCCCTTTTCAACATGTACAAAAATTTCCATCCAAAATCCCTGCCAACAAATACATATATTCTTTATTTCGAGAATGAGTGAAGAACACACAAAAAAAAGGGAAAAAAATTTCCCATATGTGAATTTCCATTTTGGCATTGAGCAATCCACCCACACATACAGAAACATGCCTTTATGTATAAATACATTCTCTGGAATTATCATCATCTCGTGGAAAAAAACTTTTCTTCTTTTTCATTCTCTCACTCACTCACTCACTCTCTTTTCCCATTTATTCTCCTTCACATCTGTTTTCGTGTTCGTGTAACGCTACTTTTTCGGATGCTGCTGTTTCATGCGATAAGGCGATAAGGTTGCAAAATGTTTTATAGCGGGTTGGTTTGGGTGAGTGAATAAAACTTGTACTTTTTCGGGTTGAGGATGGGGTGTGTGGTGTGAGATGATGTTTTTTTTTGGGATGGAGTGAAAAAAATTATTTTTGCTTCTCGAAATGGCACACAATGTGAAGTGAATACATATGTACATGTTTATACATAGATTCACTCTTCTCCTTCTCATACAGAACATATATACAGAAGAAGATGATATGAAGAGGATAAATTGCTATATTTTCCTATTTCCAATCTCTCCTCTGTCATGGCATCATAATAGAAAAAGTAGACAATCAGTGTATGAGAATAAGAAGAAGTGGAACTAGCAAAACTACATTGGGTATATATGTATATACAGAACAGAAAGCAGAGCTAGTTGGATAGATACATTGGCCAAAAACGTATATCGTATATGGTAGTACATACCGAGAAGATATGCTATAAAAAAAGCGACAACCGAGAAGATTTGTACACACAGTTCTCATATAATGACTTTCATATATATTAAATGAAAAAAAGAAAAAATATAAAAAAGAGATCAGAGATGTGCGCAACAAGCACATGATTATATGAGTCTGACCCCATGCACAGTAAATTGAAGTTTGAGTAAAAACTATTTTCACTTTACTATAACTCACTTAATTATAAGCATCACAGATACACATGGATTCAGATTTGTGAATATGTTTATTCTGTAAGTTTAATCTCGTCAGAATATGCATATTACCATTATGCACTTCATTTGTCAATGAAATTGATGTTGTGAATGGATAGGGTGAAGTGTGGTGAACATATTTTTGCTCCATATTTATTAAGGGTGGCAGGGAAGTAGGCTGATAATGTTAATTGTTCAATAAACATATATTCAATAAACAATAAATAATAATAAAAGGTCTTTCATCATAAGATGCCCTTAAAATATTGGTTCATAAGACTTGTCTATAAGCGACCCAACCGAAATTCCATCATATTTTCAGTGGACCTAAGCTAAGAATGACGCCAAAATTTAATTGATTTGAATCTGATTTTTTAAAAAGCTATTAAATCAAGCTTACAACTCTACAAACATGCCTTTTAAAAATCACTTACTTGTACACTTGGAATCACTAGAGAAGCGTTTTGTTTGCTCATTACGATAAAAAAAGAATATAATTCGCTAGCAGCACAAAATAACAGCAAAAAAATCCACTGATTATTTTTAATACTTAAATATTCACAAGCATACACATTTGCTCATTTATTACCTTCAAAACATACATAATATATTCATTTATTCTCCGTCTCACTCTTCCTCGGTGTGTCGCTATATACACAATTATTTAACTACCCATATCTAGCTAATAGTTTCAGTTTTTCAGTTTAAATGCATTTCGCATATCTCTATTCTCTTTTCATACTCATTCTCCTCTTCTTTTATAATTCATTGCAGTTACTGCACCAACAACAACAATAATAAAAATAATAATAAAAGCAAGAGCAATAACGTAGAAGAATGAAAATATTGCAATATAATAATATAATAAAATGTTCATATTTACATTATTTTTACGTAGTTTCCACTTCATCGTCGCAACGTTTGTGAGACTCGTTCATTTCATTCTTTATGCTTACTCTTGTTTTCTTTTCTACACACAACAAGCCCCAGTCATTTCGTACGACATTTTTTTTAACAATTGTAATAATATTCATGCATAAAGTCAGTATGTGCAAGTTGATATTTCAATGTATTCAAAATACCATTAAATTGCATCGCATATATTTGCCTATGTGCCATAAAAATTATTATTGAGTAGAATGAGTGGAAAATAAATATTCATATACGCAAATATCACGATGTAGCTACATATTGTGCATCTACTATGGAATTAGTTTTTTCTTCATTCATTTCATATTTTGTTGAGCTTTTTTTTTTGTTGTTGTTGCTGGGATTATGGAAATCCAATTGGAATGAATTGGATGCAGAATATTTTATTAGAATTTTTAATAACAGGCAAATGAACAGGCACAAAAAATATATAACTTGCTGCCGGGATGATGCATGTAGTTTGAATGATTCATGAGTGCAAATAGAATGAAATATATATAAAAAAAATCCTACAATGATAAGCACAAATTAAAGTCTAAAGTCGATTGTTGATCTGAAATCAATTCAATTAAAACTGTAAGCCAATATCAGTTATCGGATGTATTGAATTATTTGAAATTGGATGCTAAGTGAAAGATAACGATCTATTATGACAATTTTTCCAAGCATTGAAATTTAAGGTGTTGATAATTTTTTAAATTGACAATTCTGTCCAAAAATCTGCATGTTGTTTAAAATTGATAAAAAGAACCTAAAAAATACAAAGCATCCTTCCCAAACATCAAAATCGAATAAAAAACTTAAGACACCTAAAATTTTAACCTCAAAACATTTCAACATAAAATCTTGATTCATCTCAAATAAAATCTCGATTATCTTCCATATTCCTCTTTGTTTCAGTAATTGTTTTACAATTTCATTAAAATTTTCTTCTCCGTTCTAAAACCTGTACTTGAACAACTTCATATTCATTTTCCCATTCCCTCAAAATTATTACAATTAACACCAAACACAGTTTCTAATTTTCCTAACCATATGTTTTGTAAACTTTAGATTTCTTTCTTACTTATTTTTTGCAACAAGAATAGAAACAAATGCTTTTAGTATACCGACAAAAAAAGTAGTTCTATGAATCTTAATGGGTTTCAGTAATGCAAAAAGATAGATAGAGACTAGACGAGAATAAAGAAACATTAACCGGCTTCCAGAAATTGCAGTTTCTAAAAACTACGTTTATATCGCAAATAATCCATACAATGGAGTGAAATATTAAGATTATTATAGACTTGATGGTTGTTGTTGAAGGAGAAATAAGTGCTCTACACATGGGATTATCTTATAAACTTCGCGTACTTAATTTTTCTCACATCTTCAGGGCTTGTTTTCTTCTTTTTCTTCATCGTCTTTGGGTCTCTTTTTTCTCATTTAAATTGCTTGTACTGGCTGCCTTTATTATTACTTATGTACATGTACATTGCATTCCCTCAATGCTCATGCTTCAACTGTTAATAATATTTCTTCTTACTATTATTGGTGTTATTTTTATTATTATTATATATTTCGAATTGTCGTCATTTACTTCTTCTTGGATGAGGTTTAGACTATATCTAAATATTTATGATTGTGATTCTTTTAAAACATAACCCCGATTTGATATATTGGAAGGAGATAGGGTCGAGGTTCAATTTTAGGAGTCTTCTTGAATAATTTGCAGTTAAATATAATTTAATTTTAACTCGATTTTTAAAGACAAAAGAGATTATTTTATCATACCAGTGTCCCCACCCCGTCAACTTTCCCCACTTCTTTTTCCTCCAATCTTCAATAAGCATATAAAAGTGGCTGTTGTACGCGTTGAATACTGCATATTTCGTTCATTCTGCTTTAGATTTGATTTGTCAGTCTTTCTCACTTACTCACTCTTTCTCTGATTTTATTACCCATTTTCGTATTATTTTATGTACCTTAAAGACTCGATGATGTTGGCTAGAGCAATAAAATTGTTATAGAAAATTGCAGACTGCAATTGTATTTGAAATCGACAGTCAAGAAGCTACATTTTTACTCATTATTGTACAATAAAATAAGAAGAAAATATTTTTTATGCATTGAATTGAAAAAAAAACTCAGCGCAGACAGAAATGTCCTTGAAAGTCCGAGTCCACTGAAACTACAAATAAATGTGTTTGTACACCATTCAGTCAGTAGATTTATGTTGATGATGGTAAGCATTAAGTTCTAGTTATTTTATCTTAATGATTTGTCGTGTCTATAAATCTTTCATCTCTCTTTCCCGCTTTCGATTATTTTATTATTAATTTATTTAAATTGTTAATGATTAAAGAAATCTTTCATTTCCCATCTATGCGACTTAATAAAATCATCATCAAGTGAGGGCCCGTAAGTGCTTTTGTACTGTTAATAATGAAAGAATTTAAAAAGCAATTAAATGACTTATCAGTAAGCTTTGCTTGCCTATAAGCTGATAACACTGCTAACATTGTTCATTTCTCTATATCTCTATCTTAGTTCCCCTCCTCAAATCGCATGTGTGTCTTTTATGAACCGCTTAGTCGATTTTTATTGTTTCAATAGGAACTTGGTGTTCGTTAGGTATGGCAGGTGCAAGTTCTATGAATCTAGTGTCATAGGTTTTGAAATTTAATGCTTAACTAGATTTTTTCCAGCAACAATATTCAATAATCAAACTTGAAGACGAACCCAAAATAGAATTCTTATCTTTAAACCAAAGAAAAAATCGACAAAAAAACCACACAAACTTACAAAATTATGTAATTAAATATTTTATTTTTGTTCCATATCATATCACTCGATTCACTCCGAATATTTCTTTCTTATCACATTTAGTCTCTCTTTTATATTATTGTTCAGTACCCTAATGTGCATTGCAATATTTATATATGTCTTCATATAAGAAAAGTGACAGTTATTTTTTTTCAAATTTTGAAAAAATTCACTAACACTATCAAATTTTCAGTACAAAAAATTGAGCAAATCAACTGAGCTATGGTCGGCGTTTGGTCGATGCTCAGTTGTATGAAGACATATATAAATATTGGTCCATTGACTTATATATAGAACAAAATCGTAAATACATTTTTGACAATTCACTCGTTTGCTTTTACTTGATTATTTTGTAATTTTATTTTCGTGGTTTGATAAGGAATTTCAACAGCGAACATTGAACAAGAAAATAAATAATCTAAATAGCAATTAAGTAATACTTAAATATCATTTTAAAAATTTTCAAGTGGAAGAGCTTCTGTATTTCTTTTTGAGTTTCGAGATTGCACTTTTTGAAGTGTCAATGATGAGTTTTTTTTGGGATTTTTTGATCAGCTGTTGGAAAGTTTTGGCGGGAAAATTAGATTTTTTAAAATTTAAGCTTGAATTTAATTTCTAAGGGTCCTAAATCTTAAACTGTCCCTTCTTATGTCTTTAAAATGATGTCATTTCAAGAGATTATAGCCAAATATAAAATTCTTATACATCTCGACAGCTCAACTTAACAACAAAAGCATCCACAAGACCTCCGGAGTTATGGCGTAAATATAACAATAAATTTTCGACAATTTTAAGTCGCAATTGACTTTTACCTGCAAAATACAGTACAGTATATCTTATTCATCATTAATGCCAAATGATTTTTTTATTGTTCGCAAAAATATTATTTTTTGTTGCTCCTTAAATTGCAATTTTAATTTTTATTATATTAATAATCGCATCTTTTATTATTAGCAAAAGTATGAACAAGATGAAGAAATGAGGAACAATACAGGCAAGCCGACCTTCATAAAAAAACATTAATGATATAAATTAACAAAAACGAGCTATCGGCTTTGGGTAAATACAATATTATTGTACTTTGATAACGGTAAAATATAAAAAAAGTTTGTGGATGACTTTTTGTTAAAAATATAATTTTTTTGTATCTTGGGTAATAATAAAAGATTTTTTTATATTGGAAGGTACGAATTGCGATTTAAGATTGGCACGTGTGATCGATCAGTAAAAAATTGAAAATAAATTGAATTAAAAGGTTAATACCTTAATATCCAACTTATATCTTTGTAAGTGTGAAAATATAAAAATTTATATTAGATTATTGAACTTATATTTACCCCCTGTCCATCCAATTAATCTTCTGTAAATCATTAAATTTCTCATTAATAGAATCAGAGAATCCTAAAAAGTTCTTTGCCCTCAAAATCCTTAAATCTGGCGCCAATAAAAAACAAAGACAATATTGATAATTTCTGTATCTGTAACCAGCCTATTCACAGTTTGCTTCAAATATCTCGCGTATTCAAAATCCATAAGTGTCCCCAAATATTTATGTGACAATGAAAAAACAAATTTTTACTACCGCGATAGTTTTATTACCAAAAAAACTTGCCATTAAATTTTTCATCATTTGATTCTTTTATTAATTTTTTAATAGCCTCTCATAAATCGATTTCGTTAAGCAGAACTGCTTTCTTTAAAAATGAAAAATAAAGGTTGAGAATAATGAAATGTGAAATTCATAGTTTATGTGGTGTGTAGACTGACAACACACAGCGACATTATTATTGTACAGTTTTTTATAGTCATACAAAAAAGGGGAGAAAAAAAATTTTATTTCTCACGAATTTCATTGCATTTATTTTATTTGAGTTCATTTGCCTTTAAATACTGATAATTGTCACTTTTGTCTACATAAATGTAGAGTGAGCAAATTTCTTTATCATTCGACCGCAATTGTATAGCTCATAATTATTTTATTTCGACTCTAGGCCTTCTTTTCATAACCATAATGCAAACAATGTGTTTATTTTACAGACCTTACTGAGTCACTTTTGATAAAGAAACATAATTGCTTATTTCTCGGAATTTTGATATATGGCAAAACTCACGACACAAAATAAATAACATATCAAGGATATTGAAAATGAGATTTTTGTTGTTCACTTTTTTAATATGTCTATTGACCTCTATGTTGTTCATACTTCCTTTAATCGCAATCAAAACAATTAAATTAAAATAAAAAGGTTTTTCATTTCTTTCATTTTCTTACATATGAGTTTGTATAATAATTTTACTTTAAATCATGAAACGACGTCATGGAGATATAAAAATTACGAAATTACATCTCAATGCCACTTGGTAACGAAAATAAAGGAATCAGGGGATGGAAATTTATTTTCAAAGATATGCTAATTTTTTTTATAGTTTTTTAAATTTAGCAAGTAAACTACTAACTGAGAATAAAAGGCTCGAAAGTTTTGGAAGTAATAAAGACACAGGATTAAATGATAATCTTATCAAGAATGCATAGTCGATGCCATAATTAAAATTGATGTCTAACAAGATATCAATCGAATTGAATTCATGTCATTTCGGTACCAGTGAATAAAAAATTAAAATTCTTTCACATCAACTTTCAAAAAGTATGCACACCTTGCCGACACAAAAATATGTTATGCTCCATACAAATAAGTAAGTAAGTAAGTGAGATGGAGTGATATAAATTCTGGAAAATTGGATGAAATCACATTTCAATTTCTTCAACATCCCCACTGTGAATTTCTTACGAAATTTTACTTCTTTCTATCTTCTTCTTCTCCTCAGTTTACTCTTAGCTCAGATAAAAAAAAATATAAAAAAAATATTTCGGAATCTTATTTCTGTTTTTCATCGCATTTAGAAATTTTTCTTTCAATTTAATTTTTTTCTGGCATTTTTTTTTTTCCTTTTCCAAAAAAACAAACGAGAAACAAAGCGATGATGCTCCAATATCCAACTAATGTCATCGCTCCATATGTGATTTTTACGCTTTATTTTAATGTTTTCATATTTTTTTCTTTCTTTTCATTTCTATTTTTAATCTACTCGACCTGAGAAACAATATCCACACGACTAGCAAAATAGCATCATGATTGCTAAAGTCATATAATTTTTCACATGAATTATACTATTGAATTTCAAAATGGATCATTAGATGAGCAAAAAAGAGACTGAAATTCGCATTTAATGTGATAGAAAAGAAAAAAAAATATTCGTCTTTATGCTTAACGTTGTAAACAAATTTGACCTACAATTCCAAAAAAAGCGAGAAGAAAAATCAAATCGTAAAAATTATTCGTGATGTACTATCGAGCTTAATTTTCGAGTCGTGTGTCTTGTTGTGAAAAGTTTTACGTATGAAAATTATTTTTTGAAGAAATTTTTTTTTGTTCATTTGATTTATTTTTGATTAAATGATAAAGTTCATGGAAATGCGATTAATTTGGAATCAGAAGTTGAAAATTTACCAAATATTATTTTGAAGTTTAAGGTTTAAAAGTCAAATGATTTTTGGGGTTATTGACCTTACTTAAAATTGATTGACCTTAAACATTATTAGTTAAATATGAAGGCTTAAACATGATGTCTGATTTAAAAATTCTTTAAGGAATGAGTCCCATTTTCTTTAAATGCCTCTCGCCAAAATACTTTTATAACTGAAAACTCAACTACCGCAATTCCAATCCCTCTCACTCATTCTTCTAATTTCCATAAACTCCAATCTAAAATATATTCATAAAATTATTTTGAATCACCTCCAAAACTGCAGTATTTACAAATCTTTTGTCTCACTCAATTCATCTAATCCCCCCTTCTTCCTCTTCTCAACATCTACAAACCTAATAATATTCAACAAAAGACGAGAGCAGAAAAAAAAGATCTAAAAAGGCCACACGACAAAACATATATAGTCATTTTTGAAGATAAGCCAAAAAATTGCTATCGATTAAGCCATCTCCATAACATCATCGATGTAGCTTGCTAGCGAATGAAGCAGCAAAAAAAAAAACAACAAAATCAGCAAAACTTCTCATTAAAACAGGTTATATGAATCCACATATAATATACTACAAATATAGAGAGTAAGAGATCTATTGATAGCAAACTGTGAGACAATGCGTGTGTAAAACATGATGAAACCTGATTCCTGTATACAATTCATCGTGTTATATTATAATCATCGATACGATAGCAAGGCATTCCTAACAATTACAATGCAGCACGTGATAATTAACACGTTTTTTTTTCGTCATTTAATATGAGAACTAAAAATGGGAAAAAACATCGTGTATTGATGAGGTCGATTGGAAATGAAAATGAGAAGTGAGAATTTCCTCCCTGCGAACTTGTTTTTTTATTATTATTTTATTTTATAATATTATTGTTGCTCATGTAACTGCTGATGATGTTATATCCTCTTTCTCTCCCACTTGCACATCTCACTGACAAACTCAATATAGATAATGGCTTTGTTCCGGATTCTCGTGCACTTTTTTTCCTTCTCTTTTATTTTATTTTATTTTATTTTTTCATGGATGTACATGCATGCATATTAAATGAATAGAATTGTTTGAATGAACGGAACAAAAGCAGACTAATGATATTATGTTGGATGTTAGTGAATTGTGGAAGTTAGTAGGTTGAGATAACTGACAAGAAGGAAAATTGCAAGTTTTAGGAACATGAAAATTGTAGAGAATGATGTGAGAAAGAATTGAAAAGTATGAATGGTAAGGATTTTGTGGTGAGGTTGCTAAAATGGCGCATTTTTTAGAATGATGAACAATTTGGCGATATTTTGAGGTTTAGGATCATTTATAAATATTTGTGTCATAATTTATGAATTAATAATTCTTCCTTAATATTCAAACTATTCTATGACCCTAAACTAACTTAATTTAAGTGTTCCCAATGTCACATCTTTAACCTAACAAATAATCTAACCCAAAATTGATCAAGATTCACTAAATTAATTTAATCTTCAATAAATAGTCCCCATTAGCATCCAACCCAAACTGATCACACAATAAAACGCAAAAAAACATGCAATCACAAAAAGTTTCTACAGACCAGCATTTTGCTTGATATTATATCCGGTTAGGAAATGAAATCGATCTTATTTTATCGTCCCTTTTCTTCTCTTCTTCATCTTTCCTTTTTTCTCGATGCTTTTTATGTGAATAGATAGATAGATACAAACAGAGTGCCTTTTCCGAGAATATATATACTATTTATGTACATTGGAAAAGCTGTGCCAAGTTGAAGGCAAAAGTTTTATTTTTCTTCCTTTTTTCCATGCGAATAAAAAAAAGGAGAAAAAATTTCATGTGTACCGATTCCTACTTAATTTCCTTGAGAAATTCTTCTTTTATTATCCCCATTTACACAAAACATCATCATCATCATCGTCATCGAAAAAGCTTTATAAAGTAAAAGAAAAAGGAAAAGAAACAACAACAGCAGACAACAAACGTCAAGTTTCAAGGAATCTTTTTTTTTATTTTATTTTGTGAAAAGAAAAAAAAAACTTCTTATTTTCATTCCTTTCCATTCTATTTCTTATGAAGACGAAAGTCTCTTCACACAACCATGAAAACACATAGCATGTATACAGTTGCTATGTATAATACATAATGTGTAAGTGAAAACCATTTAATGAAACATATTTTCGCTTAAACAACGAGAAGAAAAGTGTAACGTCGCTTCTTTTTCATCCTCTTTCCATCCATCCAACTCCTCATACTCCAAGTCATCTCATGCCGTCATGATAGAGTAAAGTAAAAGTAGGAAAAAATAGAAGATGTGATGCTGATGGAAGGAAAAAGCTCTTCTTAAAGAAAATTATTTATATAATACATAGATACACTGCTGAACTCACCCTCCAGCAACAGCCACCCTCATTCCCTCAACTCAAACATCGCACAGCATACAAAAAAAAGAATCTCTGAATCTTTTTCTTCTCTCCGCATCATTTCACATTTTTGCCTTTTTTTCCTTTTTCATTCTCATCCTCATACCATTATTGTTATTATTCTTGTGCCATATACATATCGAAATAGGAAGCTTTTTATGTTGAAAATGTGCCTCCAACAAGTATATAAATCTTTCCTTCGAGAGATATTCTCTTTCTGTGTGTATATATATGGCACAACACATAAGAGGAATGGAAAAAAACGGCAAAAGCCACCCTTTGAGTTTCCCATTCTAATCATTCACAGAAATAAAAATCTTCCTCTTAACTTTCTCACACTCCTTGCTTGATAAAATACATTTATTTATCTTTCCCTCTCTCTTTCACGACTCTACAGAGTCTCCTTCTCAAGTCATGTTTCCCGTGTGCGCACACAAGAAAAAGCTTCTTTCTATCTCGCTTCGTTTCATTTTCTCAACATAGATTCAATGATTTTCATTCTATTTCTATTTTACCATTGCTATGTAGATAAAATATGTATGAATATACGTATGTATATGGATGGATGGATGGATACATACAAGTGGATTTTGTGTCGAAAGCCACCGGAGAATAGAGATCTCGTACTCTTGTCTTTTCGTGTGGAGAAAAACACGTTAAAATTTTTTCAGTGGATTTATTTGGAAATCAGGATGTGGTAATGTGGAGATTTACAAGTTGGGGTGGGTTATTGTGATGATGGGGCTTGATTTTTTAATATTTTGGGAGATTTGCTTCGGTCATCGGTTAGAGATTTATTTGAATTTTATTTTGAATAAATGCACAACTGTTAAAAATGCATAAAATTTGTCTATTTTGATCTGCAAAATTTCACAACATTTCTTTGCATTACAAATAAAGAAGATGCGCTTAACTCCTGAAAACTCTGATAAAACCGACAAATTTCAAACCATTTTATCATCGTTCACTCTCTCCTTCATCTATTTCACTCTACTCTACAAATTTTTTTTTGATGATGATGCAGATGAAGAAGCTTGTGAGTTTGGCACATACAATATCTACATGATGCCATGCCATTGCTTATGGTGATGAAAAATGAAATAAGTGTTTTGTTAGTTAAGGAAGAAGAGACGAAGAAGCACTTTTCTCCATCTATACAAAATGAAACATATTCGTCTTCTACTTCTACTTCCATCTAACTTGAATTATCATTGATCGTCATCATCGGTGGAAAATATTCAATGCCATCACAATGTCGTTTTATAAATGGCAATAAGAAGGAGCAATTTCTTTTATTATTTATTTCGCGCATCATCATCATTTCCGTGAAATTTTTTGTCAATCTTTGTCTATGTACGAAAAATTTCTTTTTAGCTCATCCACACAGTAATCTTTTTTTTACTCTTGCTCAAGCAACAATGGTACGACAGTATTCTCATTTTGTGCATATAAATTTCCTTATATAAATAATTTGGCGTCATCAGACACATTTGTCATATTGAGCAAAGAAATTTTTGTTTACATTTTTATTTTTTTTGAATTTTATATCGAAAACTTTTGCATGCTCACATTTATTTATGTACATGAAAATGTATTGGGAACAATGAAAGTATCCTCTGGCAATAAGATGACTGAGACATTTATGGAATGAGAAAAAACACGACTTACGTAGAAAGCCACGAACTTCCACGCCACCTTCCCAATTTTTTTTTCCATAGACAGATTACAGAATATATGCTTAAAACAAATTATGATGTATACAATTTAGCTTATATTTTTTAGCTTAAATTAGTAAAGAAAAATCTATAAAAAAGTGTACTTGCAACTCGTCGTGAAATGATTTCAATGTGGATGAAATTGTACTTTTAAGGGAAGTCTTGGATATGGCAGATGTTGGTGGGGGTTGTGGATGAGATGTGCGGAACGAAACGAAGTGGAACAAGCATCATGCGAAGCATGATGCGCAGTGGAACGGAGTGGAGTGGAGCCAACATCTGCCATATCCAAGACCTCCACCAACATCTGCCATATCCAAGACTTCCCTTAAAAGTACAATTTCATACACATTGAAATTAAAAAAAAATAAAAAATCTAAAAATAAAAGTTATGAAATTTGCTGAAAAAACTTTAATATATATTTATTAAAATTATTCGAGGTCGCGCGTCAGCGCGACCGAGAAAAATTTTTGGGGGGTCGAAAAAATCAGTTTTTTGGCTTTTTGACCCCTTTAATGGCCTTTAAATTGAAAAATTCCTGTAGATTATGAATCTACTCATCGAGACGCACATTTTGGTACCAAAAACTTCTCATAAAAGTGGTGGGAACATAGTGAACTCGAAAATGGGCATTTTGAGTGAAACCAATAACTTACACGCGATGCGTGGAAGTTAAAAACTTTAGGAAAAAGATAAAAATTTTGGTAAAAAACGACTAATTATGTTGTATATCGGTGGTTAGAGACCATTAGGACCAAAAAAATTTTTCATGACTTCATCCTGCCATGCATACCCAAAAAAACGAAAAATGGACCTTGTGGACACAGGTATGGACGAAATTGGCTGAAACTTGGCCTATACATTTTAGACATAAATACCCCGAAATGGTTTTTGAATTAGCCAATTTGAGCTTAATACAAGCGAGAACGATGCCAAAAATGGTCAATTTTGAGCGTTTTTTGGCCCTACTTTGACTGTTCAAAGGTCTATAAAGTTGTGCACATATCAAAAAGTTAGCTCTTTTCCCGTTGGGCGCTTGTGTTGCCTGATCATATGGCAAAAGAATCAGTTCCTGAAAGTCAAATGGTTAAGCTGTGACCCTGATAACAAAATTTGATGACCGAAAAAATCAGTTTTTTGGCTTTTTGACCCCTTTAATGGCCTTTAAATTGAAAAATTCCTGTAGATTATGAATCTACTCATCGAGACGCAAATTTTGGTACCAAAAACTTCTCATAAAAGTGGTGGGAACATAGTGAACTCGAAAATGGGCATTTTGAGTGAAACCAATAACTTACACGCGATGCGTGGAAGTTAAAAACTTTAGGAAAAAGATAAAAATTTTGGTAAAAAACGACTAATTATGTTGTATATCGGTGGTTAGAGACCATTAGGACCAAAAAAAATTTTTCATGACTTCATCCTGCCATGCATACCCAAAAAAACGAAAAATGGACCTTGTGGACACAGGTATGGACGAAATTGGCTGAAACTTGGCCTATACATTTTAGACATAAATACCCCGAAATGGTTTTTGAATTAGCCAATTTGAGCTTAATACAAGCGAGAACGATGCCAAAAATGGTCAATTTTGAGCGTTTTTTGGCCCTACTTTGACTGTTCAAAGGTCTATAAAGTTGTGCACATATCAAAAAGTTAGCTCTTTTCCCGTTGGGCGCTTGTGTTGCCTGATCATATGGCAAAAGAATCAGTTCCTGAAAGTCAAATGGTTAAGCTGTGACCCTGATAACAAAATTTGATGACCGAAAAAATCAGTTTTTTGGCTTTTTGACCCCTTTAATGGCCTTTAAATTGAAAAATTCCTGTAGATTATGAATCTACTCATCGAGACGCACATTTTGGTACCAAAAACTTCTCATAAAAGTGGTGGGAACATAGTGAACTCGAAAATGGGCATTTTGAGTGAAACCAATAACTTACACGCGATGCGTGGAAGTTAATTTTATTCTCGGTTATTTTTTTGTCTTCGTTTTCTTGCTTTTTGGGTGCTTTGAATCAATTGACTTTGGGGTTTGGGGATGATATGCAAATGATATCACAGGTGAAGGATTTTATTGAAATTTCTCAATTTTGCCACATTAATATTGAAAATAACTGGGTAGAGCTTTATATAGATAGTGAATCATTATTGGACATCATCACCATACACTTCCCTCTCTGTAAACATTCTTGTGGAACTTTTCAGTATCGATTTCTTTCTTGGAAGTGCGAAAGGATATAAAAATACAAATCGAAGTCTTTTTCAATTGAATTTTTAAAATGCGAGGTGATATCTTTTTCGATGTGATAACAACTTTCAATGCTGTATTTAAATTTGGCATTTTAAGCGTTAATGGATATATAATTTAGTATCTGTTTTACTTAAGCGTAAAATCGGCACTTTTGGATTAAATTTTGTGGCATTTTACATAATTTTTTGCACTTTTAATTTGTTCTGCTTGCTTGCAGATTATTAAAATGACATAGCTATTAAGAAGTACTCTTCATTTGTATAAACTTTCAATAATCAATTACTTTTTTTTTGGGAAATTTGCATATTATTAGCATGTACGTAATTTTTTTGATCCAGAATTAACTGGATTGAAGGAATTTTTGTGGTGTCATAAAAATTAGCAAGTGTACGTGTGACCTTAATGAAACACGAGTAAGTTGATGTTGATTTTAAAATATTTTTATTTTTATTATGCGGCTTATAAAGAAGTTGACATTTTATAGTGCACACCGTGTGTAAACAGAAATAATCATAAAGAGATCAAAATTATATATTTATGGAAATGGAAATTTCCTTTCATGGAGATTTCAAAATCAAGTCTCAAGAAGGACCTAAAAATCGATAAAATGATATTGATAATTGAAGTTGTTGTTAAGTTTTCTCAATTTTATTCTAGAACAAATAAACTCTTCCAAAAATTTAAAGACTAATCCCTTAGTAATTCTACAATGTGTTGATGCCAACCCAAGACATTATTCACATGGAAAAAATAATTCTCAACTCTAATAATAAAAATCGAAACAAACACAAAAAGGTTCTTCATACCTTTATGTATAAATCAGCAAAAAATAAATTCTAGACTCACTGCACATACATTTGTTTCATAGCAGCAACAACAACATCTCTACGTATTATTTCTCATTAATAATACACTTATGTATCGTACACAAATCATGAAAGGAAAGAAAAAATGATTTTAAAGTACCGAGATTGAATATTAAAAAGAAAATGTTGGAAAAATAATCTACACAAAGTGCTATGCAACCTCAATATGTAATAACATAAGCAAAAAAGCAAACGGGTATGGTGTCGTTTAGGTACGATGTCTAGATTTATTGGGGATATGATGATTTAGAGAGGTTTGAAGGCATGAACAGTGTAACTAAGTAAGGAGAGAGGATGTAAGTTTCATGCACAATAGACGTCACTTATGAATAAATACACTGTTTTGAAGTTGTTGTACTGCCATCAAGCAGTGGCAATATGACGAAAATGTGCTAAAAAGAGATGAATATGGCACACAGTATTTTCATCCTGAGCAAAAAAGTTTTTTTGTTTTTTTTTTTGCTGTTAAGAATGGAAAACAAGAATAATAATAGTAAGTATGAAAAGAAGAGAAGAAGTAATCGGATCAACTGTTTTGCACAAAAGGCAATATATCGCCTAAATAATGATCGCAAAATGTGAATATACTTAATTTTCTTTCTTCATCTGCGCTTTGGTCAATTTTTCTTTTTCTCGTTAAACAGAAATGAAAGAAATTTTTTTCGTATGTTTGTACGTATGAATGTGCACATATAGTGTATAATATACAGCGTGAGTAGTCTCAAAGACTTATCTTTTTGATAACTGATTTTATTTGTAAATAAAAGCAGGTTAATTGGCAGTTTGGATGGATGGTATCAAACGGATTTAGATGTGCAAAAAGTTCTTTTTAGCTTTTATCAATTTTTCTAACAGCAAAGTCTTAGGAATGTGAAAGAGAAACAAATGTGAGAGAATCGAAAAATTGAAGGGTTTTATGCAAAACTTTTAAATAAATAAGTCTTATTTTATATTTTTTTACCTTAAAAATTACGAAAATGACTCTAATTTTGCCCAATAATTATTCCAATTTTTTTTATTGCAAATATCTAAATTTTTGCTGAAAGACCAATAAGTTACGCACTTGAAATTGATTTCGCAAATTTACCAAAATTTAAGATAACTAAAATCAAGTTTAATCTTCATTTTAAATGCGCCTTAGTCACATTAAATTTCCAAATCATTATTTCATATTCATCTCACTGTGGCGGTTGTTTGTTGTGGCCTTTTGCTGTTGATACATGTTAAATGGTTATATCTTACCTTTTTTATACGTTTAAAGTATGAAAAAAATAAAAATAAAATAATAAGTGAAGAATAAGAAAAACAGAAATCGTCGAGCAGAATTATATGTGGAAAATGTAAGCGACATAAAGAAGAATCTCACTCTACTCTCATCGCAATGAAACGAGCAAAAGCAAAGTAAGAAAAATATACACCAAGAATATATTCAAGTTCTCAAAGTATTTTTATTAATAAACATTTTTTCTTGCCGTTTTTTTTCTTTTATTTAAAAAGATGGAATAAAATAAGTGTATACACATCTCTACGGCATGAAAATTGAACACAAAAACAAAATCGAGAAGCAAAAAGAGCAATTTACAAGACACAAATGGGGATTTGTTTGTAATTAATGTCATCATTGGGAATGAAATGTGAGGCAAAATAATGGGAATTAAGTGAGTTTGTACTGGAGGTGTGGTGGTAATTAAAAATGTTTGATTTGAGGTTGCGCTTTCAAATGGAGTTTTTTTTCGGTGATTTATAACGGTCATTGAGAATTTAAATTTTTTATTGTTTTTTAAATGAAATTCGAATTAAAATTAAAGAAGCAATTGAAACTTTAATTCAAATCCCAAAAAGTCCGTTGCAAATTCCACCAATCATCTTCAAACATTTCATCATCGAATCAACATCCACAAAATAAAATCACAGCAAGATTATGACGCAATTCTTCAACAATTCCGCTTTTCATTCTCATGTACGATTTTGCTTTATTTTTATTCTTTATTTTCTCAGTCAATCTTAATTCCCATTTGACCATTCGCTATATGTACAAGTTTCACATCTTACTTCATTCTCATTCTCATTCCAATTTCTTCTTATGATGTGAATTATTTTGATAGACTACACTCGTCTCGTGAATGTGCTATGTACATATATTCGTACATAAAAACATGGCAATTTAAATAATGAAATTTTTCATTTTTTCTCATCAAGCTTATCGAATTGAAATATAATTATTAGCACACACAAAAAAATATACTGGGAATCAAAATGAAATGACGATAATTTTCGAGGTCATTTACATTCGGGTAAAGCTTAAAACCAAAAACGAAATTAAATAATACTTCTCGTAAATTTACTGCTCAATATGATTCCCACATCAGTAATCTTTCATTTGTTTCATTTGCTGTAAAATACCTTTTATTTATTGGTAGGGTCAATTAATTAGTAACATCTCTTATGATTTTTTGAAAATTAAAAATCAGTAATCATTCAAAAAACCAAAATACTAACTAAAAGATTTATAGACCTTTATCTGAAATTCTACCAGACGTTATTTATGAACAGCTCCACGGATGATCTCAAAATAAGCCAAAAATCCAGGTAAATTGATGAGAAATATGAGAATTGATCAAGATTAAAGGAAGGAATCGAATATTTATATTCACAAACGTTAATTAACAAATCAGATGACGTTGATGATCAGCATGGATCAACAAGTATTACGATCGCAGTAAATTACATGATTTTCTCTCGTGCTTTCATTTCCCTCCTTAACAACATTCACTATCGATACAATTTCAATTCATTCGTTCAGAATATAATATAATATAATAATAATGATCTGCTTACTTCCAACTACTTGCTGTATGCTTTATTCATATATGATACGCCCCACCAGATCTCAATGCGCTGATAAGTCTCACTCACATGTTGTGTGTGCAACATTTTATTGTGTCCCGATTCTCTTTTTTCATATTATTATGTTTGCAATAGTTTAAGTTTAATCCAATTATAAAAGTGATTTCATCTAATTCCTCAAATAATAATAACAATCATCATTGATCGTCATCCATCCATCGTGATGCTTGAACCCAATTCGGAGTGCTGCCTACATAATCAAATTAATGTTGAATGCGCGACTGATCGTTGTATTTAGCAATTTACTTTGGTTGAGGTTGTTGAGAGGTAGGAAAGTCAATTGGAGAGAAGGGAGCAAATTGTTTTTGGATTAAGAATTGAGAATTGAGTTTTTGGACAGAAGGTTTATGGATCATGCTGTTCCATTTTTCATTTTGAGTTGAATTCGAACTTGTGCCTAAATTAGTGCTCAACTAAAGATTCCAAGAAAAAAACCTCCCCTAAAATTTTAATTATTAGTCATCTTAAACAAAATCAAGCAAACAGAAAAATGCATCACAAAAAAATTAATCGACAGCCACTAACTACCTTCAAACTAATTTGTTTTTGTTGCTCTTTAATATGCAAAAAGTAGTCATGAAAGAATAGTATGAAGAAGAAGGGAAAAAAATAATACGTAAAGCGACGACAATTGTATGAAGTATGTAGAAAGGCAAGCAAGCAAGCTCTCTCGATAATAAGCAATTTTACCGTTTTGTTACGTTTTATTTAATTTATTGTTTAGTTAATACAGCAAAAAATAATAATTTAAAGAAAAAGAAATGTAAGGAAAAATTGTTATTGAACTGAACTCTTTTTCCATTCCATAAACTTTTCTCCTCTCTTACTTTTTCATGCACTATTCGCTCTTTTACTCGATTTAAATCTTAATTTTTTGAATAGTGTTTTCGTTTGCTTATTTCATATTCATTTTATTTATTTTTTTGTTGCCTTTTTATTTCAATTCTTCTGCAGTACTTATTTGACTGTGATTTCTCCTCATCTCACTCTCCGTCGTCTTATTTCACTCACTGTGTTGTGAACTTCACAATATTCAAATAATTTTATACTTGTATTTTTTGCAGAGATGGATATTTTACTACTACTGCTGGTTGATGCTTATTCGATGATTAAACATTTTTTGCATAGCAAATTTTCTTGCGGAATTGTATTAAAAAATCACTGTGGAAGATTGAACTGTGTTGACTTTTTTTTTGTGAGGTGAAATTCTTTTCTTCTTTTTCTTTTGTTAATTGAAGGAGGGAAAATAAATTTGAATGAAACTATGAAGAAGGTTGAATTTGTGAGAAAAAAAAAGTTTTTGGATGTTGAGAATTGTATAAGTTTCAGTATCGTTGATAAATTCTGTCGTGAAATTTTTCCGGAATGTTTAAGAACTTTTTTTTAAATATTTTTATGGGTTTTATTAAAAGTCGTTGTACTTGACTTTTTGAATTTTGTACATTAAACTAATTTAATTTTGTCCATCATTTGAAAAATCTGAATGGTTCCAACTTGTCAGATTTAAACCCTAAAAACCTGTTTCAAGAAACTCTTTACCATTTTAACACTTTATTCACTCCAAATCTCTATCTTTAAATCTAAAACTCCAATGACGAATAACAATGACAACATGATGATAATCTAGAATATTTCATGCCAAAACATTCACAGTTCATTATCAATTTAAAAAGAGAACTTCAAGTCAGAAAAATAAATCCTCTTAGTTCCCCCCAAAAAAATATTCACAACACAAATTCTCTCATAATCTTCCAGAAAGTGCGAATCCATCAATCATAAACTTCATTTTCGTCAAATCAGCACAAACCTAACTCCAATTCTGTTAACTTACAGTTTTGTCGTTCTCTTCCCGCTCCGATTGTGTACAGCATTTATTTCATTATTGTTATTTTTAGCGCATTTTCCTCTTGGGAAAAGGACGCTATTGTCCGCACTTTGTCCGTCTGTCCGTCTGTCCGTCTGTCTGTCTGTCTGTCTGTGGAGCTATCTCCTCCTCAGGTTTAAGCTTTTTTGATGCGGTTTTTGGCTTAAAATGTGTGTAGTATATCTGGCTAGAGCTGGCGAAAAAATCAGCACGAATGGTCACTTCCTCTGCTGGAACCAGCGTAAAAAGTGCCAAAATTGCATTTCTTTATATGTGTTAGTGTGGTAAAATACACTAAAATGTTGACTTTTTCAAAAACTCAGCCTTCCTCGGTTCAAGTCCCACCGATGACAATTTTTTTTTTTTGCTTTTTTTGATACTTTTTTGATTTCTTATGACATATAATATTGAATCATGTCATAATTTTCCATTTTCACAATTTTTCCGAGTTTTTCCGACGATTTTTGTTAAAATTTTCAATATTTTCATACAATTTTCATAGATAATTACTCTTTTTTATATTTTTTTGATATTTTAGTTGTTTAGTTTTCTATTTTCATGGATTTTTCATAGTTTTTCCGGAAAATTTTGTGAAAATTATAAAAACTTACACTTATATAAAAAAAATCATCAATATAAATAATCAAATTGTCACATGAAAACTTCGTAAAAATGAACATCAGTGGCGTAATTGGTAAAGCACACGACTGATACCGTGAAGGTCATAGGTTCGATCCTAGCCTCCGGCAAGTTATTTTTTGCTTTTTTTTTACTTTTTTGATTTCTTATGACATTTAATATTTATTTATGTCATAGTTTTCCATTTTCACGAATTTTCCAAGTTTTCCGAGCATTTTTTTTAAAAAATTCTTAATATTTTCATATATTTCTCGGAAATAATATTATTTTTAAAATTTTTTTATATTTTAGCTATTAAATTTTCCATTTTCCTAGATTTTCAAATTAAACTTACATTTATATAAAAAATCTCATCAATATATATAATTAAATTGTCACTTGTTATATACGTAAAAATTTGCAGAAATGGCTTAAGTGCTAGAGCGAGCTGCTCCAAATTTGAAGGTCATGGGTTCGATCCTAGACCGTAGCCGATTCTTTTTTTGCTTTTTTTTTATTTTTTTTTAGATTCTATGTCGCATAATATTTTTACCGTTTTTTTTTTGCTGTCAATTTTAAATTTTCGGTAAATAAAGAATGGTTATAGTTAAGTATTTGGCTTTGTACTTTTGGGGTTTTAATTCTTTGTTTATTTACTGATCGCGGGAAAATGCGCTTTCGTCGGTCACGAGTGACCACGTTGATACTAGTTTTCATTGCATACTTCTTCTTCCTTAAAAACTCTTCTTTATGTGCCCAGAGCAGAGATTGCGAAGTAAGTAAGCAAGAGAGGAGAAAAGTTCGCGAAATACACAATTAGTTAATAAGAAGATAAAAAAGTAGCTTTTTTCATATATATTCATACTTCTCCTTACACAATAACACAACATATTTTGTTTTGGGTCATGAACTCTTTGAAATATTTTCGAGTTAAGAACGCGATGATGCTCTCCAACTAGCATGTTATCGATTTTATTTTTATTCTATACATATTTTCTATTCATTGGTACAGTATGAGAGCTTTTGGCAGGGTTGATGTTTGCATAGTTTTGAGAAGCTAGGTTATGTTGATAAAATTTTACAACTAAATTTTACAACGGAAAACAGATATATAAAGCTATTTAGAGTAGTTCTGGATATGAAAAATGTGTGTATACCAAGAAACCTGACTCTAACTAAGATCACGAGGATTATCACATTAAAACCTCCAACTGAATTTGCTTTAATTCAACAAAACACAGAAAAATCACTAATTCCACAACTCTGCCAGTCAGTTCAATTCAAAAACACTATTTACAATTGTGCAGTAAGGTGGAGGAAGAAGAAGAAACAATGATGACGATGATGATGATGATGAAAAAATGTTAACTATGAGAAAATGAAGCAAAAAGCAAAGAAAAGAAGAAGAAAAAGAAGAATTGAGTGAGTGGAGGGCGATGAAGCTCTGGAGGCCATCACCATGTTAAACAATCTCATTGAAATTGAAACAACAGGCCAAAGACGAGAAGAGATTGTGCGGCAGATCTGAATAGTAACAGCAACAACAACAATAATAAAGGCAATATTAATATGTAGTAATATTTATAAATGTTTGGATCATCGATATGACTTTAAAATAAATGAAGCTTATAGCTTATACGATGAAGAAAAAAAAATGAGAAGTCAGTGAGAGCCTTTAAAGTCAAGGTCGTTATCGATTGAAGTCCAAAATAAAAGAATTTATGTATGTAGTATTGAATATAAAAAAATCCAATCATCAATATGCGGTAGAAGTAAGACAATATTTCATTAGTAAATCGATAAATCAAGTAGAACAATAATAATTTTATTATTAATCGACACTGAGTTTATAAAACATTATCTGTGACAATTATTAATGTAACTGATTGACTAGGCTTTACCGCAATCCATTGCCATATGCATAGGTATTCGTGATAAACTCTCCTATGATATGGAGATAGAGTAATCGATAGAGTTATCTTTGCGACTGATTTCTATGTGGATTTATGATTGTATGAAAAAGTAAGTTTCATTTTAAGGATAGAGCTAAGTTATTGATAAATATTTTTGCAACATTTTTAAATTATTTCTTGATTGAGATGTCCTAGAGCTTTTAAATAAGATATTAAATAAAATTTAGGATCGTTTATAAATGATTTCCAATTTTTTTAATCAGGAACAATCTAAATGTCTAAGATTTAAAATGACGCCATTTTTGATCAACCCCTTCAGTAAGTCACTCATAAACTCGTTTCACAATCCATACTAAAACATATTCTTCATTTAAGTAATTTATTTTTTTTTATTTTGTGTCAGACACTAAAATAAATATTATCAACAATTACCGAGCAGAAAGGAGAAGAAGTGAGTAACAAAAAAAGCAACTCCGCGCAACTTGTCGACAACAGAAAATATCCATTCGCGCAGACACTCATATAACTTTACATAATTGTTGGCTGTTGCTCGTGTGCACCCGCAAAATAACAAAAAAAGTTTTTTTTTTCGTCAACACACAGCACAGAAAAAGCATTTATCAATTTAAGGTGACAAATTGGCGTTTAAGCAGATATACGTAGTAAGAGTAAGACTGACTTTGTGTGTACATAACACTGCCATAGTGATAATTTGACTTATTGACGATCGTTGCGTCAGAGCTTCTTAAATAAAAACGCACGTGCTTGTCTCCTTCTAACACTAATCCATTAGCGTTAATAGCAAATCATGTTAAATCAATAACTCTAACTTTTTAATTAATCATGAAGTTATTCAAACAGTAGCTATTTGCCTGATTTATTTTTGACAGCATCTGGATGTATCCGAATGTGTACACATGCTGATATTTCTCTTACTTTTTTGTGTAACCATCAGACATGAACTCTCTGTATGCATATTAATAGTTTTGATTGAGAAACGCTTACGATTAATTTATTCGTCAACTTTTTTTTTGTGGCTGCTACTGCTTTCATTCCGGTCGTTGCTTAAAACTTTCCACTCAATTTGTGTGCAAGTTAAAAGTTAATTTTAATTTACTTTAAATGTGATAATTTTTTTTCGAGTATTCTTTCTTCTTGTGTGCGCTTGCAGTATGTGAAGTTGTGCAATTTATTTTGCCATTTTTTAATTGAGGTCATTAAGCTTAAAATGTTTCTTATTGGGCGTGATATATTAGAGCTTATTTTGGTACTCTGAGAAATTAGATGATTTAATGAATTTCTAAGAAAATTATAAATTTTGAATCTAAATTTGCTAAAATTAAATCTTCAGAAAAACCTCCAAAAATTAATAAATTGTAGCCTCTCAAAAATTCACATAATTCACCACGCGGAAGTAACAATTAACCTCTCATTTATTTCATCAACATCTCACTAGACACACTGTCAAAAGTCCACAACAATGATGACAGTTTAACAAATATATCTCATTATCATAAGCATATCTGTCGCATGTTCATTAATGCTAATACTCAACTATACGTCAATTAATTTAAAGGTTATTCATTTAAGTCTTAACAATTGATTTTGATAAATATTTTTTTTGTGTATGTGTAGACCTATGTTAACACACAGGTACATGAGAATGAGATGATGATTTAATTACAAAACACGCATTTCTGTATTTATCTGTCAGCATGACATGTAAGTGGAAGAAGAAGGAAAATATTTAAGGCACATTAACATGATGAATAATTTTCTTTCCATCATCAATTGTCTTCGGGTCAAAACTGTTTGAACAGACATAGAAAAAATTAAATAAATTTTTGAGTGCCACTTTTCAGCAACCCAAAAAAAACGCAACACAAAAGAAATGAGAGACATTAAAATTCATAGACACACATTTATGTGGTAAGAGATTATCTTACTTAAGCAGGTAATTAATTTAATTATCTTTCTGCTCTCATCTCAACTATCAAGCTCTTTCTCTTGCTCGTGTGTTTATCATTTGTCATTAAACAAAAAGAAATTTTTTATATCCATTCATGAATAAAAACACAAAATATCGAGCATATGGATGGCTAGTGAGAGATATTGTGTGTCTATGTGTGATTATAAAAATTTATGAATGAATGACAACGTAGTTTTTATTTTAAGTGTGCATTCATGAATAAAAAGTCAAACCATCCCATGACATTAAAAAAATTTATTTTGTCCAGTTGGAGCTATTAACCAATCAATTTTTAACATCAAGTGGATCACATGTTATCTAAGACGTTTATTTGGTGTATGCGGAAATAATAAACAAGATACTTAACGGTCAAAATTATGGTTGATGCTGGTCAAAAATTGTTGAATGTATAGTTTCTAAAGGAGGAATATTTTGAGATACTTATATCAACATGCAATTTTTCATGCGCTTTGTCGAATGAATTTAAGAGTTTGTAAATGAGATCCCAAAGTATCATTTTGCTGCAAAAAATTACACTAAATCTGCAACCATCAACCTCTCCATCTTATTTCTTCAAATAACTCTGCAACAATAATTTATTCTTTAATAAATAACTACACATATGCCTAACAAACAAACACTCTTATCCATACATGAATCACATACATTATAAAAAGAGCGCCAAGAAATTAATCCACGATTTTTCTTCATTTTAACGCGTCTACGATGTGATTGACGAAAGACATTAATTTTCGCATGATTTATTTTAATATATGCTTTTTGATATTTCCTTCACGTTACTTTTAATTTTAATTGCTGTGTCTCGACTCCTGTGGCATTTTATTTAAAAAAAAAAGAAGTCATTTTGATGAGGTTGATTGTTTGGTTTTTGGGAAAATGTTGCCAATTTTAAATTGTGCATGATTGATTTTGGTCAGTTTTGGTGAAGATTTTCTAAATGGAACTAGTAAAAGAAATCAAAGCTCTCTGTGAAATACCGCCATAAAACGAATTTTTTAAAGAAGACGATCAATTTATTTAGAAAAATAACAACCTTAACTAAAAAAATAATGATAAAAAAAGTTGTCTCATAAATAAAACACAGCACACAGTCGACGATCTGAAACGTGATGCGGAAAGTGAAAACTATTATCAGTGATATCATTTATCGCTTGTTCAGATGTGTTTAATTAAGCTATTCTCAATGTTACTGCCAACTATCGTCAAATGATGGTTGTGAATTGTTGTTGTAAGCAGGTGTTTTTTGTGTAAATTCTCATGGATAGTATGAATATTAGTTGTATCAGAATTTTTTTTGTATCATGAAAGTTATCATTTAATCAATCGATATCAAGCTGATTTGTTTGTTTTGAAGCTGTGTTAGGTATTTTTATATAGAAATCGGTTCAATTAGTTTTGAACTAGATTATAATTTTTTGAACTTTCATAGGTTCAAAAATTTTGGACCGAATTAATTTTTAAAGCATTTCATCAATATAAATTTATTTACAATAAAATTAATTAAATTGGAGGGAAAATAACAAAATTAATCTGGTTTTTCTGTCATCCAAAATCGCAGAGGGTCATGTCAATATTTAAAAGTAGCACGTCTCTTTTGTTTTACACACACACGTACGAACAGTAACACACGACATTCGAATAGTATGTGAGAGATAATTCATAAACAATAATGCTCAATCTTGTTTCTTATTTTATTATACATTACTGGGGGACCTCGATTTGAGTAACTTCGATTTGAGTAATTTCGATTTGAGTAACTAAAGTGCTCCCATACAAAAATTCAAATTTTCTTTTTTTAACGGTCATTTTCCATACATTTCGATTTGAGTAAATTCGATTTGAGTAGATTTTTTCCGGAACCAAACAATTACTCAAATCGAGGTCCCCCAGTATACCGTTTTGTTGTTGCCGATGATGCATGTATTTGTTATTCACAAATTTGTTCTTATGAACTGCTTTCAGTTCATTTCTTTCTCCTTCTTTCTTTTCTTTCACATTCTGTGATTTAAAAGTGAGGAAAAATAATATAAAAATTGATTTTTTTCAACGATAAAAAAATGCCTCGAAGGTGTATGAAAAAAACTAAATAATTTTCATATTCTTCTTTTACACTTTGAATGTTGTTATTCTTATGTGATAGGGAATGTTATTGGTATTATGAAGCTATCTATTTAATTTATTTGATGACTTTTCGCTTATGTTGGCGTTCGTTTATGGTAGAAAATTTAAATTGATGTGTATCTTGCTAAGATATTGTAATGAGATAATTTTTTGAAGTTCTTGATTGGATTGTTTGGTGTTGTTGGTTTTACAGGTTTTGAGAGGTTATTGAAGTTCATTTGGGGTGATATATGGATTCTGGAATATTATATTGAATTACTGTGAATATAGATTTTTCTAAGATCATTTACTATTTCTATAAATTTAAGCCATTTCCAAAAAAAATATTGATCTTAAAATCAAAACATTAAATCTCAAATTTCATTCAAAAATGAAAAGCTTCTTAGGTAAGTTTTCAATTATTGAGTAAATTTTTGACTTAATCAAATTTGATTACACTTACATCTGAAAGTTATCAGAACCAACATCGGAAATTGTTGTTAAGATGTAAACAAATTAACTTTCGTGCACGAGCTCAGATGTTTATGTGTTTTTTATTTACTAATTCTTATTTACAAGGAAAAGCATTTCAAGATGATCAGGGGGAGTGGATTAACAAGGAAAGATTTTTGGAATTTGTAGATTTCTTTTTTATCTAAGATATTTAATTTAATCTTTAAAAATTTAAAAATTTTCGGCCCTTAGTTTTTTAAAAACATCGATTTCGTAGGGTGAGAGCTAGTGGATCAAAAATATAAAAATAAACTCTTTTGGTCATCAAAAATTTTGTTCAAACTTAAAAGTTCTCGTTTATGTTCTTCAAGAATTAAAGTTTTTTAGTTTTAAAACTAGAAACGGTTGGAAAGATTTTAAAAAAAATTTTTTTTAAAAAATCAAATTCAATGTCAATATAGGATAATAATAAAAAAAATGAATTAAATTAGATCTCATTACTAAAACAAATGAAACAAATGATATCCATAAAAACTCAATACCTGTAGAATAAATAAATCAAAACAAAAACAAGAACTTCCACACTTTACATGGAAATCAAGAAGCTGTCAACCCTTGAAAAATCGATTAGCAATGTACGAAAATGTGATCATGAGCAGAGCTTAAAACTTCATTAGCACAAATTTTTTTTTCAGTGTTTTTCTCAGTTTTTGTTCAAAATAAGAATCAACAACAAACTTAAATTTAACACGCATCAAATAATTTTGTCTAGATGATTTCCAATCAGACTTAATTAGAGCATTTTGGAAACTGTGGCCGAGACATCTCACACAAAAGCATTAACCCTATTTTCTCAACAATGCATTTTCCACTCTCTTCTCTACTGCTGCTTTTTTCACGTCTAAAATGTATGACACATGAAAAATAATAAAATAATACAACAATCGACTTTTCTGACATTTGCTCCACTTCTGCCGATTTGTTTTCATTTTTTTATTCTTCTCTCCTATACGTTTTGTTGAGTTTATCGCGATTTTATCGATGCAAGCTGAAAAAAAAATTATTTTTTTTACGAAGCAATAAAATTTTTGCCTCACGTTTTGTCAGTACAGGGCAGTGTCTGTGTGGCTGCCTTTTTTGTGGGTGTTCTTGATTAATCCATTAATTAATTTTTATCTAATTACCAAGTAACAACAACAAGACTCTCAAATTCTCGTCGATCACCACAAACATTCTTTTTTTTCATTCATAAATTTTTTTCTCTCTTTTTTCATTCATTCACAAAAAGTTTTTTTTACTCACCTCTTTGTCACTGATTTGCTCCTTTCGTAATTGTCTCAAAAAAAATAAAAGTTTTTTTATGTAAATTTGACTTGATTTCTTCACAGTCCACTGATAATGATCCTAAATATTTAGTCACTCAATTAATCTCTCTTAATCCGATTATGGGGAAAAATTTTTCTTTGTTATGATTTTTATTTTTCAAGTTCAGGTCCTGTTTTCACACAAAATATTTAACTTTTCGATAGTCACACAATGAGATTGTTTATTTATTTATTCTGTAAATCACTTCCTTATCAGTTATCGCACTGTCACTTTTGTTGTTATTGTTGTTGTTGCTCTTCTTGCCTTCTTATATTATTATTTATTTTGATTTTACACTCAATTGTTATTGATGGGGGGTGGGGTGAGAGGGGTCACTCAGAATGTTTCATAAAATTTTAAGGTCCTTTACACAATTATAAATCAATCCTTATCAAATGTCATTAATAAATTAATTTTTAATACTTTTTCAATAATTTCCATAAACTTTCATTAACATCTGAAAAAATTTAATTTTTCACACATAAAATTTCATTCAATTTATTTATTTTCATTTAGCAATTCTCATTAATAAGATTTTTTTTCAATAATCGCCAGCCACTTACGACTTTAACGCTTACGATGATTTTTTCATACTGAATGTGTACTATGAAATTTAATTGAATCAAAGGAAAACAATCACAAAAAAATATTGACTCGTTCGTTTATGATTCGGTTCAATTCGTACTTTTGAGAGCGAGACGCGCGAGACTCCGTGAGTAGTCAACTTCTTTCTTCAGTAAATATATGTATAACATTATAATATGCTTTATTTTTTTATTTTCATTTTTTTTTTGTTCAGTTCCTTTACGGTAGATAATATTAAACACTGAGTGAGAGACTAACGCTAAGCGACAGAGAGTTGAGCGAAAAAATTACAAAAACAAAATTTTGCTGAGGATGAGACCGATTAAAGAACAGTAAGAAAAATATTGTGTGTAGAATGCCGAACATTTTTATATACATAACATTTTTTTTCCTCTTCTTTTGTTAGATATCACGTAGTGTAATTGAAAAAAAAAAAGTTGGAGAGAATTTTTGCACATTTTGAGACTGAAATAAGCTCTCGCAAAATTGCATTGGCTTTTTATTTTGAGAATGGAATCGAGTAGTCAGGAGAGTGAGCAGCAACACACGCTTGAATGTTTGAAGAAAAAAAAAATATTTTTTTTTTGTGTTTTCGGGTTGAGTTGTTGTTGGTAAGCATTATAAGCCCCAATTAATATTATGTGCTTAATAGCATGACAATTGTACCTTCATATCTTGAACTATTGCTAGCGTAAATCTAGTCTCGATTTATCAATCAACTAACTCCCTAAGTAAGATAAAAATAGTTAAATAATTATCTGAAGTTAATCTCCTAATCTTCTCTTTATAATATCTAAATCAGCAGTGCTTAATTTGATTACCTACATATCAGCTGGGCTTGCAATATGTTATTCTCTCTTTTTATCGTTCTTCGCTCTTTCTCTCTCACTCGATGTACATATCGCTTACTATATCTATGTACTTATCTATATATTTTGCGCTTGCTTATATAAAAATTGAGTACGTATGTACTTCATGTGGAAAGAAAATAATAAAAAAATAATATCAAAAAATGTAGATATTTCATTGTATTGACACTGTTCATGTTTGCCTTTTGTTTTCGCCATCCATCCATATGTACTTGGATTATATGTATTGTCGATTTTCTTTTGCTGTATTTCTTACGGATTTTTTTAGTTTATTTTTTTTTTTTCTTTCTCTTCTTTAACTTTTCTTCTTTTTATTTTCCTCGGCATTAAATCGAAGAAAATAATAATAATAAAATATCAAAAAGTAAGTAAGTATGTAAGTGAATAAGTACATAAATGAATGGTGAGACGATTTAGTGAGTGAGCGAAAATGATGAGTTGTTGGTTGGGGAAATTTCAGCAGGTTTATTTTGATGAGTTTTTATTTTTAAATTTTAAAAGATTCTTACATCTGAATTTCTCAATTTTTGGTATCAATAAGTTTATTCAAATCCATTTATCAAAATTTATGATAAGGAAAAAAAAATTAAATTCATTAAAAAAGAAATAATTTTTGGTTTTTGCACAATTTCCAAATTTTTTTAAAAATCTAGTTTTTTTCCTAAAAATGTAATATTTTTTGACATAATTTACATACAATCCCAAAAGTGAACAACCAATAAGCAAAACCGAAAAACTGTAACTTATTCCATAAAAAGCACCACAAACAATTCCCACCTAACACCACCATTCCAAATTCATTCAATTTTTTACTAAGGAATCATAAGCACAGCATACATATTTGTTGAATAACACAAGAAGCAGCGAAAAGGGGAATTTTTTTCCACACATTTTAGCAGCCTTTTTAGCTTCTAATAGAGAAGATATAAAAGAATATATGCATAAAAGGAATAAAAATGGAATAATAAAATTTCAGGGGTGTATATATGGTGGATACAATGTAAGCATGTATGAATATACAACATATTTAACTCATAGCAGGGATAATAAAACATGATTATCACGAGGGATTCTTTTGCTCCTTCTCAGAATAAAAAGAGTCAGTTTCAGTAGCACAAAAAAAAGTATGTGAAATATGAAGAAGGCAGCGGCAGCAGCAGCAACAGCAAAAAAATTATTTTTATATTGAGTTATGAGGGGCGTCTAAAAACCAAAAATCATTTTTTTTGTCTTTTTGCTTCCTCTTCATGCAGAAAAAAAACAGTTCTCACAATCAACGATGATGTCAAGAATGAACTAAAACTCAGTGTGAGACAGCGAGAGAAGTTTCTCTACTTACTTCACGTAAATATGCTGTATATAAAAACAAATTTATTGTGACTTATTTATTTATTTTCTCAGCCCTGATATCGACATCTAAATAAAATAAAATAAAAGCGGAAGGTTACGAGAAAAAGAAGAGGAAAAATACAATTTTTCTGTACGTTTAGCACCGAAAAAGAAACAGAAACAGAAACACGTAAGAAAAAAATTGTGTGTACACAAAAAAAAAATCTTCAATAATAAGCATGAATATTGAGTACAAGCAGCGTCTACACTTTGCCATTGTTTTACTCAATGACAACTTTTATGCGACTATACTATGTTGAGATTGTTGTTGCTGTGCCGCTACTCTTCATGGTGTTGTTGTTGACGGTATTGTACCTTAATAATTGAAGTATGAAGAACATTTCCATTGCTTTATGTTTTCTTTCTCTCTCGCTCTATACTCAACATGTTGCTATTAATAAAACTGATAAAATGAAAAAATTATTTTTCTATAATTTTTATGATTTGTTTGTCACATTCTATGGTTGAGGGGCTATTGTTTTAAATTTTTGAGCTTCCGAAATTGAACTTGAATAAGATTTGAATTAAAAATTTATGCCTCAATTCTAAAATCAATTACTCATCTCGCATCACACCACAAACATCCCCAACTCTAGTATCTCAAAATGCTCATATTTTTCATATTTTATTACGCAACTTAGTCGATTAGTATTTAATGTCATTGCTTAGGTATAGATTTTCTTCACTAAATTATTCACACACAAACACAATTGTAATGTAAATAAAACTGTTTAAAAGCTTTTATTTTGGTAAATACGAATAGCTTAAGTTACTGTTATTTATGATCACGATTCAATGAATTTTTATTATTTATTAATTGCTCAATGATGCTTATGATGAGATGATCATTATTGTTCGATAATCGATCTTGTTACGTTAATTCATCGGATATTAAGTGTTGTAAAACTGCTGAATTTATTTGCATGATGATTGTGCAGTTTTAAAGATTTATTGTTTAATTTTCAGATCCTTGAACCGATTCTAGTTAACAAATTGAAAATAACTCTCATATCTTCTGTCATCTCCAAATCTTTCAGTTTTAAAGTCATTTTTAAAAGCAAATTAATCTTGTCTTTATTACTATCTACGTCTCTTCCAGACGAATAGCAAAATGTCATCGTAAAAAGCTGCAAAAAGTACATCAAGAACCCACCACAATTTTAAAATTATTACCTCCTTCAAAATTTTTCCACCGTTCGAGCTTCTCATTCCGTCATTTAATTAAAAAATCTACGTAATTTTATTAACCCATCACTGAAGATGAACCTTTTTCTCATCGTCACAAATTCACTCGAGAGAGAAAGAAAAAATTCACCATAAAATTACGATTAAGAATATTTTAAATCACAATTTTATGTAAGAGTTATGCTTGCCTCGAAAATTTTTCGTTCTTTCTTTCTTTTTTTCACTGTCACATCAATTTCTTTCCTCTTTTCTCTTCATCTCTGTTTCCCTTTCACAGTCATGAAAATCTTCATCTATTTCAGTTGACTGTTTATGCCATGTTATATAAATGAGCTTTATCAAAAGCTCGTCAGAAAAAATTTGTCATAAAAGTCATCATCATCATCAAAATGAAGAAAAAAAAACGTTGAGAGAGAAGAGGAGAAATTTTTTTGGAATAAAAAAGAGAAAATTTTTTAAGAAGTGAAAGAAGCTTTGAAAAAATTGAAACATGATGAAAATGATGGTGAAAAAGTTTTTAAAATTTTTTCCCTGCTTTAACTGATTTTTTAGGATAGATAGAGACGTTTCAAGTTGGCTGACTAAAGGCTTCTTATGGAATCTATTAATAGAATATTTTATGAAGATCACTAGCTAGAAATAAATTTTAAAACCCTATTACTAGAATTAAAATTGTTTTCTTCGATGAATTTTCCATTAAAGTTTCAAATTTCATTTTTCAAACACCATAACTCAAAAATAAATATACTTTCCAAGAATTTGCGCCTTAAACCCAAACTTTCCAAAAACAAAAAGTTTTTCCTTCTTCACAACATTTTTAAAATCAGTCATGAAGTAAAGGTAGCTACTTATTTTTTTAATGTTATATATATTTACTGTTGAAAGAACATTGCTCATATTTGTCATATTTAAAAGTTCTTCTTCTTCTTATTGCTTCTTATTTTCTGTATTCGTTCCCTTGACAATTAAGTAATGTAAATGAAGCATAAAAATTTTCTTCATAAACATTTTTCAGCCTCTGTTTCAGCATGTATATTTTAAATACATATACATAGACTTATATTCTCGGTATCAACAAAAAAAGTAATTTTTTGAAAGAAAAACCCACAAAATAAAATTACTGTGCGACTGAGAGTAGGAAGAGAAGTACGTACTACTTCATATGGAAATTTTTTGTATGTTTTTATATCCTTCGAAAAATAAAATGTAACAGAAGATGGAAAGAAAAAAAGTCTACATAGAATTGAACAACGCCGGCTGTAAATGTAGATGAAGGAAATTCAGACAATTTATGTTGTAATATTAAACGCACACAGGAGTTATGGAATAAAAAGGCAAAAAATAAAATTAAAATATGAAGCAGGTAGGCAAGCAAGAGATTAAATAGTGAGAAGTTTTCCAAGGATTTTCCTATTTTTTTAAAAAAATAAAATAAATTAGCAAAAACGCGAGGAGAAAATTTTTCATTATAGTTGATCCATAATTTTAAATTTTTTTGTAACCTGATATGGGAAATGAGGAAGATTTACATTATTTTTTATGAAGTTGAATAAAAATTTCCGCTCATTATAATTTAGGGACTACAAATTATAGAAAAAATTTTAATAGGGATGTTGAGGCTTTGAGGTTTATTGGAGTTCCGTGAATTTAATTTATGGGTAGCAAGTGTTGTGCTTTATTTATGGTTAGGTTGTTAATTCTTGGAAATTTTATTTAATTTGTTTAAAATTTGTGCAAACTTGTAATCTACATTCATTAATTTTGTAATCACAAATAATAATCAAACATAATAAGTACAGACAGATAAATTTCGCATCTATTTTTTGGAATTTTCGCATCTATTGCCACAAAAAGCTGAAATTTCGCAACTATTTCTTAAATGCGAAATTTATCTGTCTCTAATAATAAGCTAAATTTCAAAAATTCCCACCTTCAAACAGCACCTAAAAAATCATCAATTTTAAAGCCACTACCAACAGAAAAAAATATCTCATTTATCTTTCAGTGATTCTTTTTCCTTTCAATTTCAGAGAGATGGGTCAGATCGGAGCTCTATATTTTATCTGTGCATATACATACACAAAATTCACATATAGTAAAGTCTACTCCACTTACATTCCAATGAAGAAAGCAACGAGTAGAGAAATGAGAAAATTGAAGAGGGATGAAATGAAGAAAAAAAAGCTTTTTTTCGACACAAACACATCCAAACTGTTCACACAGATGAACAGAAAAAGTTAAGAGGATTTCTTTTTTGTGGCCCTTACTGTTAAAAAGTTTCAGCACGTACAATGCTGGATACAGAGATGAAATTTTTCCTTTTTCATTTCACTGTATTTTTTATATAATTTTTCTCATCATGGTGAATGGGATCGAGACAAGGGATGAATGATGTGCTTTATCGTTTCCAAAAAAAATATTCTTTCTTTTGTATTTTTATTTCATGTTTGAATTTCAATTCGAATGATACTTTCTTGCCACATCTTGACTAAACTGTGTGTATTTGTATAGAGTTACTCACTTACATACTTTCTTATTTTATTAAAGATATACAGGGTCAATAAAATGATTGAATTTCGCCTTCAGTTTGATTTTTATGATTGTATTATTTTTTTTATTAGCAATATCGAGAAAAGAGAAGAAGATGAAAAGTAAAAGTTTGCAGACAATAAATGAAGTTTTAATGTGATGATGTGGAGTAGGTTGTATGGAGCCTTAGAGAGGAATTGTTATTTAGGTAGGTATAATTGACACACTACATTTCCTCACTAATTCAAAACATCACAATATTAATAAATAATTAAGAACTTAATAAAGTAGAATCAAGGGCACACCTTCATCAAACTTTAATAGTTTTTAAGGTGCATTGAGCTACTGCATATTTTACTATTTATAAATAAAAGGAAAACTATCTAAGATGTGCAACTAGTCATTCAGACAGGAAGTTCTTCATTAAATCAATTTTAATTTTTTTTTTCTCTCAACAACAAAAAATTTAAGTTTTTTTTTCGTAAGTATTGACTGAAAAGTTTTATTTTAATTTAAAAAAGTTTTTATTGGGCGTTTTGAGATGGTATGGTAAAGGGGAATGCCAGTTTTAAAGTAATTCAAAAAACTTAAATTTTAAGAAAATTGCTTTCCTAAATTTCCCTTTTTTTAATGTTTAAAAATTTATTTAAAGCTTTTTTTCTGAAATTTTTCAAAATTAGGTAATTTTTTTATTTGCCAAATCAATTTGAAAAAAATTTTCCTAAAGCTTTTCACCCCCTAATAGGACATCTAATGCCATGCTTGTTACAGAAGTAATTTGAAAACTTTTTCAATCAATCAACTATCATCCAACGCAGCACAAAAGTATATTTATCAATTAATTCTCAATGCATTCATATTACAGTAACGACATCACAAAGCAGAATCCTAGCTTCATTCAGCATTGAAAATCCCGTTCAATTCATCATATAATAAAAAATTTCCTATTTAATCAAATGATTGAAACTGTATTGACATTAATTACAGACATAAGTAGCAAAGCGTACAAAATAGTATTAAATAACTGGAGATGGAGAGTGAGAGTGAGGAGAAAATTTTGTATTTTAAAATCAATAATCACATGCACTCTCTCTAGTCCGACTATATAATATAATAAATGGTAGTGCGAGAGGTTGTGTGTACACACAGGTATGTGAAAAATGATATCACAATTATAATTGTTTAAATGAATTAACTCAGAGTATGAAAAAAAATATTCAGCTTTAATTTCTCACGTATGGAAATTGAGTGCAATGCATTGTGCATTTGGTAATTTGCAATGGCTTAATATGATATTAGCGTATGTACTTATTTGTATGTGCATGTATACAAAATGTATAAAATTTTCAAAACTAAAACTGAGGAAAAATAAATTGAAAATTTTATTTTTTTTTCGTGTGTGTGTATATACAAATGGCAAATGCATGCATTCATGTTTGCAATGATTATAAGTGTAATTGATTTCAATAAAATAATATTTCACTGTTTAATGCTAATTGATTGACATTTTTACAGTACAAATGTAGTTTTATTTCATTGAGAATTTATTTTTCGTTATGGTGATGTTTGATTTGATGGAAATGGTAACGTTATATTTATTATATTCATATAGCTGGATATGTGTAGTGTAAATTCATGTAATGTAAACTTATTTGCAGTGTTATAAATATGTAATGAAGGGATTAGACTTTCTATGTCATGTAGAAAGTAAAAGTTTCAAAATTTTCAGAATTTTGAAAATATTTTAATTTTACATTTTTGCGAATTTTTGATATCTGACTTCGAAAAACTTGTTTGTCATAAATACACAATCCAGCGTGAGTAAAATTTGTTAAAATTGCAATTATTTAATTTACCAAATAAAATCAAATAAATGGCAATTTGATTGCCTAAAAACTCTTCAAAATCTTATTATCTGATATATATACCCTCATCATCAACCTACCTACATACTTTTCAAGAAACTCCCTCAGCCATCAAATAAGATCAACCCCACCTACACAAAATTAAAAGAATCAAAACATTTTTCATCCCTTACCTAAATACACATCAGAATTGAAGATATTTCCAAAGAAGAAATTAAAAGCCCCACAGAATAAATTCTTTTATCTATCAATCACATTTCTTATTATTTTAGCTATAATTCCTCAATTATGAAGCATTTAAATGCTAAAATATTTACAGTATGTAAGCGTACCAGTCAGCATCTAAAAAGATGAAAATCTTCTTACTTTTTCTCTCTTTTATGTTTTATTAAATAATAATAAAAAAAATAAAATGATGTTGAAAATTTTAATAGCTTATAAGCGCATAGCACAATATTTTCGTTAGCTCAAAAACAACGAGCATTGAATGAACTGAAATAAATAAATAATTGTAATTACATTCATCATTTCATCAGCTTATAAATCCATATAAACATCTCAATTCACTTTACTTTAAATGCTATGAATAATGTGAAATATATGTTTGCAATTCTTCTATAAATTATCTAATAAAAATGCTACAACGGCATCGACAAATAGGCAAAATAAAAAATATTAATCGTATATTAAGATGTATGTCAACTATCATTATTCTTAGTTTCAGCATTTATTGTGAGTTTAAAAATCAATTAAACGCCATTTGATGTTTTTTTAAAGATTTTTACTTTGTTGACTGCACAATTGCGATTCCATTTACATTCAATTGATAGATTTTATTGAATAGAGTGAGTTTGAGATCGTTAGAAATTTATGGGAAATTTTAAAGCGCATTTTAATTGAAAATATCAGGAAATCTATTAAATCGTAAAACTTGTGATCACTTTATTCATAGATTGTAAATCTACTGAAAAATATAAAGAAATTATATTTTTTTATGACTGATTCATGACACATGACACATGATTGTGAGCATGAAAAGAAAGAGATTAAGATAGAACACGTTCTTCTATTTTTCATCATAAAAAATGTACTTATGCTAATTTTGTTTATGAATGATATGATTATAATGGAAGTTCCTTTCATTCATAATGGTGATGAAAAACAGCAAAGAAATATTATTCATTAAAAATTAAAAATTGTGGAGAAAAATATTGTTCTAGTGTCTTTGACACATCGGAAGCTAAGCTAATTTTTTTTTCAGAAGGTCGACAAATTTGATACATGCATACTAAACAACCTATAATAAGGAATAGAAATCTATTCTAATGGGTAGATATAAAATGACATACTGCATAAAGAATTGCTGGATTATTTAATTTTTAAAATCAAATATTTAAATTTATTTAAATAAAAAATTCGTTTTTTTTTTTTAAATTTTCCCCTAAGAAATATCGCATTTAAACTCGAAATTTTATCAAAGTTTTGAACATACAACCCTAGACAAACTGCCAACCTTGTTACATCATCTCAATATTTCTTACTTTAATTACATAAATTATGCACTGAAAATTGGATAAATTCATAAGTCATTGCATCGAAAAGAAAATTGACTGTACTTTTATTGAACTTAAATTCAATATATCACTTAACATTTTACATTATTATATTTTGTGAAATTTTATACACACATTCAATTTAATATTATGAAATTCATGACCCAAATCTCAGTGTGTACACATTATTTAAGCCATGTATCTACATATATAGCAAGCAAAAGTTCATGCAAAAGGCCTCGATTTATCGATTCAATCTCACAGAAAAAAACACTTTTTTCCTCTTCTTCTTTATCATCATCATCAGTATAGTCATCGGTATCTTTCTACTTTTTATTTTCTTCTCTTAAATTTTTCCTTTCCTTTTTCACTTGCCAATCTCATGCCTTGCTTTATGTATGTACATATGTACAACAGAATGAAAATGTTTGTTGCTACTCCTGATATTGATGAAGAAGGAAAGCTATTCAAATATTCAAAGCTTAGCAAGTGAGGAAGAAGGAAAGCTTGAAGATGTTCGTTTGGAATTTTTCGTATAATTTTCAATGTTTGTTTGTCATTTTGATTGATTTTGAACTCAGATTTTACCCAGACTTTTTAAGATTTTTCGGGTACGTTTTTTTAACAACTATGAACAATTTTAAGAATTTTCCAAAAAATCAATGTCCAACGATAATGTAGGAACCATGAATTTTGAATGCATTCTGAATTTTTAATTAAAAATTGAATTTTTTGTATTAAAAAGGAAAATCTTTATCCTGATCCCATCATCCCCCTAGTACAAAAACACAAGCAAAGATAAATTCAAGCACATGAAAAGAAGCAAAGAAAGACAAGAAACGAAGGACTTTAATAGCAACAGCACATATACATCTTCAATATGTTCACAATGGCCCAAGAGAAACTCTTGCATATGATACACAATATGTTTATTACTTATTGGTTGACTTTAGAAAATAACAACACATTCACATATATAATAAGGTATAATGATTATGATTTATGCATATGAACAATCTTCAATATCATTGTCATCATCACCATCATCAATGATTGTTCATCTCCATTTGTAATGCATTAATAACACTTTACATACATAGACTTTATGAGACTGTTTATTTATTGAATAATAAACAATTTCTCAATGATGATTATCTTTCCATAAATAACGCATTGTGCTTTACTGCTCATTCGACTCACCTCACCTCTATGTGTTTTACATTCATGTATCTCATTGATGCTCCTCATTGCTTCCTCATTCTCAATTTCATGCAACGATGTATGCTAAAGTATATACAAGATATATAGATGTGTTCATACAAAGTATACTCGACCATACTTGACCATACGCTTTTTTTCTGTTTGTAAACAAACAAATGAAAAAATTTTGTGAAAAAATTTCTAAATTAAATTTTGATTTTTGATTCAAATTTGTTCTCTGGATCTCATTTTTGTGTTTACAATGGCATCTTTATATTGTTAATTATCATTTCTAATGCTTCTTGAGCACGAAAACAAAATGAAAAGTCTAAAAACTTGAGAAACAAAATTTTACAATTTTTTTTCACTGTGTTACCCTAGCAGCAATTTGGAACGAATCTGGGCGGAATTTTTTTTCCTGACAAATTCGTTTGTTTTTCCGGTCATAAAATGGAAGAATTTTACGAGAAAAATTTCCTGGGGTTTTCTTTCAAAATCTGTCATAAAATTTTTTTTGAAAAAAATTTTCTGGCCGGAAAATGAAAGAATTTTTGAAGAATTTTTCTTTCGTTTTTCTTCCATTTTTCCTCGCAGATTCTTTCATTTTCTGATATCACAAAAAAAAGTTGCAACAGAATTTGAAGGAATTTTAGAGGAAATTTTCTGGCAGATTTTCTCTTGATTTTTTGCACATTTTTTGGCATTGAAGAATTTTAAGAATTTGGAATGTAATTATAATTGTTTCTGTTAAAATATTGGAGTTTTCAAAAATTGTTTTTCCATTTTGCAAATTAAAATTTTTGTTCCGTTAAATGAAAAAATTTTAATTTTTGACTTCGTAATACAACTTTTTAAAGTTTTTTATTATGAAAATCATTACCAGAATATAAATTATGCTCTCTAGTCAAGATTATGCTAAAATCCATACTTAACTTTTAGCTAATAAATTAAAGTTACTTTACCGTTATGTGTTCGTTAAACATAAATTTGTTTAAAAAAGAAAACTGTTTTATAGAAAAATAAATACATAGAAATTCATTGAATTCATGGAAAAACCACAAAAAAGAATAAAAAATAGCTTAAAACTATTTTCAAATTTAAATTCTAATTAAACATTTTAAAATTCTCCTATTGCAAAATAATTATGATTGAAATGATTTAAATTCATTTGATTAAAGATTCTTTTACAAATTACTCATATTACTAATAAATCATTTTAGTATTTTACCAAGATATAAAATCGTTAAATTGAAATAATATTAATTAAAAAAAAAATAATAAAAAATTAAGTTCCCTTGAAAGAATCATGCAGGATTTATGGAAGAATTTATTTGGTCCCCCTGAACCCCTTGGACCCTCCTGAAGCAACCCCACTGGAATAAAGCGTTATAAGTGTTAAAACAATCATAAAAATTATGGCAAAAGAAATTAGCAACTTAAATATGTCTTTTCGCCAAACATAATTTATATAATTTCAGATAGCGGTAGCTCAGCGGTTAAGTTCGGGACTTTGGTTTCAGCGGTCATGGGTTCGAGTTGGCAGAATTTCAACAGAAAATTTCCTTACAAAATCTTCCAAAAAAATAATAATAATAATAAAAAAGAAAATAAAGTGGAGAGAAAGTGAGAGAAAAAGAGGAGGAAGAAAAAAAAATTTTTAAAATATTTTGAGAAAAATTCCCGCAAGATTCTTTCATAATTCCTGCAAGATTCGTTCATAATCCTCTCATATTCTTTCATTTTCTGTCAGATTAGTACAGAAAAAATGAAAGAATTTGTGAGGAAAAATTCCGGCCGGAAAATGGCCAGAAAAAACGCATTTTCCGGGCACTTCCGTGCAGTTAAGGAATTTTCCGGCCACTTTTCCTCACAAATTCTTTGTGATTCGTGAGAAAAAAAATCTGGCCGGAAAATTTCCTCACAGATTCTTTAAGATTCGTTCTAAATTGCTGCTAGGGTAGTGTTTACAAAAAATTTGAAAATTTCAAATTTTTATCCGTTAAAAACGGTAACATTTTTGAATGAACACATCTGTATATCTTGGTATATACAATAAATTTATTATTAATGTTGTATAAATAATTTCCAATTTTTTGACACAATTGAGCATGAAATGAAGGACATTTTGGCAAATTAGTGTGAAATTCGAATGTAAGTTAGGATTTTTTTTGTCTTGATACTGGTTTCAGGTCCTTTCTCTTAATCAGAATACGATTATCAACATGTGCATAACCATTGCCCAAATCATCAATTCAATATCCATAGTAAATGATACACCACACCCTAGTCAACCCATTACCAACTTTTCATCAACAATCGCCATTCTACGACAGAAAAAAACTTTACAAACAGACTTTAAAAGCACTAAAAATATATTTCTCATACATCCACATAAGCCATAATATAAAACATTTTTGAATCTCATGATGATTCATTGAAATGCGAGCATAAACAAGTAGTTAGTGGCTTTAAGGTCATTCATACGTTAAGTGAGTAGCGATATTGTTGAGACGACGACGACAACAACTTCAAGGACGAAATCTTTTCTTCTTCTTTTGTAGTTCGTTTTTTTCTCATTAAATTCTTAAAAACTCAACAATTTATTTACAATGTGATAAATATTGTTATTATATTGTTGGATATAGCTAAAAGGGAAACGAGAAACGCTGACAATTTATATGGGATATTTGTTAATCGAGGAAGTAAAGATGACAGTAGATGGTATCTTTTACAAATTTATAGTAATATACCCACAAAATATGAGCAATTCAAGTTCTTTGTTCTACAGTGCAATAATGATTGACTATTAAACCGATAATTGTTTTGCGACCTCTATAATTTAGTGGCGATATTGAGGCGTTATTATTGTTATGGTGAAGAAGGATGAGAGTGGATAATCGAGCGGATGGGTGAGATTAATAAATTGTCACAGAGGTAAATGAACTCATCTCGACTAAAAGCTTCTTGATATTAAATTATGATCTAAAAGGTCTAGTCGGATGTCTTATAAATGAGAAAATATTGTTAGTAAATCTCAGCAAAATATTGATTTTTAATCGCATTGTTTTGTGGATTAATTTTAATGACCATCATCCTTCTCAGAAAATTTTTAGAGTCATGTAATCTGAACGCTAAGGTGTAATTAAAATTGTAAAATGGATTTAGATTTCTTGGGAGGGTTGAGGATTAATGTTTAGGAAATTTATAAATATATTTTGGTAGAGTTTGAAATTTAATTAGCTCACTAATGCTTTAAACATCGACTTAGATATTTTATTTAGTCTCAATAGAAAATTTTTGAACCTTATTAAATAAGAATGACCCTAAACCACTCAACAGATTTAAATCAAAATAATTTTTCCTTATTTTTCATGTTTTTTTCATCCACCTTAAATCAATGAGATCTTACTGTATGGTTATAAATACATATCTTCAAAAACGAGAAAATAATCGTAAAACTCAAAGGAACTCTAAAGAAATTTTATTTAATTTTAGCTTTATTTTATAGGATTCATTATATTTATTCAATCAGAAACTACAAAATTTTTCACTCTTAAATAATCTAACAAATAATACAATCCAATACAATGTAGCATACATTCAACCAAGAATACAAAAAATGAAACTGCACACGCACACATCCACAAAATAAATCCAAAGCTTAAATCACCAAGAGACAAAACTTTTGGCAGCTTAACCTCAAAAAACACAAAATTTCCAAAAAATAAGTCTGAATAAAATTTTTCCAAATATTGTGGAATTCCAGCTGATACAAGTCGATCCATAATGTCTATAAATGTGGGAAATAAAATGCTGTTTCTGTGCAAATTCAATCCACTTAAAATTTGGTGTAGTTCAAAGTTTTTAACTAAAATTAAAGAATTTTTGCAAAGTGAATTAACATTCCGAAAGAACTTTGATGTGTGAAGAAATGCCAACTTTTCTTCAGAATTCGCGATACTTTTGCAATATAATTTGATGTATTGTGTTTCTTGCTCCATAACCGTTAACTTTGCTCTAATGTGGAAGAGGAAGAAAATATTGAAAATTTTATAAAAAAAAAATGTTAGAAAGTCTTGCGGTTAACTTTGAATTAATGATTATGTTTTCCTTAGGGGCCGTTCACAAAGTACGTTACGCAAAAAAATGACTTTTTAGACCCCCCCCTCCCCCTTGTTACGCATGGTTACAAATTGTCAACCCCCCCCCCCCTGAACGTTCAAATTTTTTTTCATTTTATAAAAAATGTTGGTATAAAATTTTTTTAATTTTTTTTAACGAATTTTTTTAAATCCAAAATAAACTTTATAAGAAGATATCTATTGAAAAAAAAAGCGTGTAAAAAATACTATATATAATAACACATTAAATTTTACATTAAATTTTTTATTTGAATACTATAAAATTATTATTGCTGATAGAACGTTACATTTTCAAATCCCCCCCCTCCCCTTGTTACAAATGGTTACACTTTTTTGAACCCCCCCTCCCCCTAAAATGCGAACGTACTTTGTGAACGGCCCCTTACCGTGTATCAAAATTTCCGACACTATTAAGCATAAATTCATAAAATATTTGAACATGTACATCGGTGTCTTTCTCGATAATTATTGTATATCCTCGGTCAATAACATCTTCAAGTGTCTCAGGTGGTGGCTTTCTCATGTCTGTCGTGATAAAATCAAACATTTTACTTTGATAGCATGTCCTCATGATCAAACAGAACAGCACAAAAATGATTAGAATGAACCTCAGAATTGACTCACGAGGAAGCCGAGTTTATCCGATTCCGAAGAAAATTTGTGTGACATTTAGTCCTGGTGTCTTGATTCCTTTTCCATAAAAGAATATTTGCGTATTTTTGGAAGTAAATTTCATGCCAAATATAACAACTCCAGCAAATGTAAATGTTGAAAGCAACAAAATCCAAGTTGTAGAATCAAAAGGTAGCAAAAGTTTCTCAAAATTTGAATAAAATTCCGAATGAGTTACATACAGTTCTAGTTGTATATCGAAAAATATTGAAGCTGTATAAAAATTGAACAAAAATTCTCGCCCAACTCGGTATATGAATACTGAACTATTAAAATAAAATCCAAATTTTGAAAATTTTTGACCATCAATATTGAACTGATAATTTGTTTTAAAATTAACTTTTTTAGCCATAATTTCAAAGACTTCATAAAATAAACCTTGATAGCTTGTGTTTGTTGTCATTAATATATTTTTAACTTGCTCAACACAAATCTTGTCGTTAACATCTGATAATATACAATTTAAAATCTTACTATTATGGTTATTAAAGTGAAAATCAACCCTGTATTCACTGGTCAATGTAAGCATACAACCATTAAAATCTCTAAACTTTGGTTCATATACATTTTTGTAAACCCAATTTTCTGTTGTTCTATTAAATATATTAATGTGTACGTAGCTAAACTCACATGAATTGTTTTTATAAAAATCAAAAGTATCGATTATAATACCGTCGATTGTTCCACGTACAAAATATTCAAATACACTAAAGTGACCTTCATCCTTACATTTAAACATTTTATAATGAAAAACTGTTTCATTTTCCCACTCTTCAAAATATGTTACAAATTTAAAATCTTTTAGTGACTTATTTGTTAGTTCTGCCTTTTTATGAAGGTTATCTATTGACTTTACACTCTTTGACAGTATTATTGCTGATTCATCAAACTTGTGATGCCAATTTTCAATATTTTTAACATATTGCACTTTTATTGGGATTGTTCCATTTATAATTCATAAAATTATATTCAGAATGTTAGTAAGATTATGTGTTTGTTCGCCATACATTATAATATCTAGATTTTCAGATCCTTTCATGAAAAATTTCTCACAAATATCAACAAATGCTAATGATACATAATACCATTCAGGCTTTTTTAACTTTTGCGAAGTACGTAAAGTTTGTAGCTGTTTAAATAAACTAAAAATTATTAGAAATTTTATAATTTTCATTTTTCGACCTTCTTCTTCAAGTGTACACCGAAAAATCACAAAATTTTTTCCTTTACACGTTTAGTAACAGAAAAATTCTATTTATAATAAAATGTACAATTCAGATAGCATCGACAAGTTGTAGTTTCGTTTTATGAACAGAATATTTAGAAATTCTAAAACCCAAAAAAATGTACTTAGGTCTAACATATTTATATTGAGAAATTGAAGTTAAACGGAATTGTTGTTTTACCATAAAATTCTGATAAAATAGGCACTTTTACAAAGCAAATAGAATTAATAACCTAAAAATCTTCATTTAATTACTAAAATTTAAAATCTCAAAATTTCAAAATTTTTTTGGATCACCCAAAGCCCATTCACAGCAACCTAAATAAAAACGTTTTATTTAATAAAAAAATTAAAGCGTTTAATAAAAAATATATACGAGCTAATATGCCTATAAATATGCATGTACAGACATATCAACAAGGCTTAACAGATGATGTCAATAATAAAGCAATAAAGACATAAATTCATACTTTTCACGGAGCTGCTTTAAAAGTTGTAAGCTAAAGGCAGTTTGACAAGTTCCTTGAATAACAACAATAGCATTATTGATACGGCGTCCATATACATACATCAGAGCAAATTCTCGGAAGGAATTCGAATCTAAATTAAACGATCTGTTGTACCTTACTCAAGTCTGTTCTGTAACTGGAGAATTTCCATGTTCATGTGATGATGTAATCTACATACAACTCAATCAGCTGAATGTCAATTAAAAAATATTGTTGGATAAGAAATTTCGATGAGAATCGTATGCAATACAAGTCTTTTCGGGTTTTCTAGTTTTTTGAGTAGCTTGTTGAGTAAAAAAATGAGATTAAATCGTAATAATTAAAGTGAGGTTATGAAGATGTTCAATAAGCAGCTATCCTGATCAGACACAACTTAAAGGATGATTCTGCATTAAAAAACTAAAATCACAGAAATTATCGACCTATTAAATTTTGAATGTCAACCATAAATAATCAACAAACGCAAGGTAAATGAAATATGAGGATGCATTTATAAAAAAAAAATTAAAACGTTTTTATGACTTTCCTTAAGGAAATTTATTAATTTGATTTTGCTGTTACTGTCCTTTACTTTTAACTTTCACATAAATTTTTCATCACTCAAATATTAATTAATTATTTTAAGCTTCTGAAAGTTGCAATTCCTTTAATCTGTGTGAAATGAATAATTTGTAAAATATGCGGCGATGATTAAAATATTGAAAAAAATGCGAGAGAACATGAAGGTTAACTAGTTTCAGTTCTCAGTTTTTTGTTGTTACTGCACTTACAAACTACTACTGTTGCCACTGTCGAATGAAGAATGTTTTTTTTTTTTTGTATCCAAAACTGAACTTTTTGTTTAAACATCCATAAATTTGGTAAAGTAATAAATTATGAAGTTGAAAAATTAGCTGCAATATTTTAAGTTACCATGATGTTAAGTTGAATAAATAAATGTTTTTTCACGTGAATTATAAAGAGATGATTATGAGAGTAAATACGATTAATAGTTATTTAATGGAGAATATTAGTAGGTTGATTAATAATATTTATTCTGATTATGATGAGGATAGAAATGGATCCTAAACATTATTGATTGCAGACTGATGAGTAGGAATTGAACTCAAGTCGTGATGAAAAAATACAATAATTGCTGCATTGTATGTACCTGCTAAATTTCATTAAATAACCACTTAACTTCAGACTAAAAACATTTATTCAATTAAACCAAAAAAAAATCTTTTACCCAACAAAACCTGTTAAACATGTTTAATTTAATCCACTTATGCCACATTAATGTCTCTAATTAATCCTAATTGTAAACTAATTAAGGACTTTCAATATAGCAATTATTATAGTCATGCACGAAATTTTATTTCAGTTCAACAATTTTATTTCCATTTTTTGTCAGCCATCCGCAATAAGAAGTAAAATTTTTGTATCTCTATTTATGGACAAAGACTATTATTAAGCTCATATGCAGGTAAACTTAAACACAAGCAGTGGCAACAAAAAGTTGATTAAAAATTTAGCAATTCATTTTGCATTGTATTTTTTTGAGTTGTTGATTGAGAACTTAATTTACTAGAAAAAAATCAAAATTTAATTTTCGTATTAAAAAGAATTAATTTCAGGTTGATCAAGATTAATGAATGTGTGGAATATGTAATTTAAATTTGTATGCACTGAAAAGTTTAATTAATTTGTTGAATTTTATTTGATCTTATTCAGAAAATAAAAATTACACGGCTTGTACAAAAAAGAATCGTGATGTTTTCATAAGCATTGAAGTGTAGCTCATAGACATGGTAATTTTTTGGTGGGCAGATGTTGCCAGGAGATTTCGATGGATTAAGCAATATAAAACTGTAATCAAAGTGATTTTGCATGTGTAACCAAACTTGCTTCCTGAATTTAATCTCAATTATTTTTTCACTGACTATTTGTTCAGTCATTGAAAGATGAACGAGTTAAAAGTTTCTTGAAAATGAGAACCAATTATTTCGTGCATGCAAACATAGAGCCTAGATTTTAAAATTCGAAACCACACTAACTATTTGAACATATAGGGTAAAAAATATTGAAATTTGTACAATACTGAAATTTGTATGAACAAAATCACAAAAAAATTTTTGTACAATTTTCGAACATGAAAAAATTGGCAAAGAAGACATTTTTGTCCACATGTTAAGGTCTTATGACTTTGCTCGGAGATTGAAGTTTACGATTAACTAAACTCTTGCCCGGACAAAGCACTGCTTATACGAAAAAAATCCACTTCATTCCAAATATTGAAATTTGTACACAACAAATATTGAAATTTGTACAAAATTTCAATAGTAGGCGGTGAAGAATTTCAATTGTTTTTATATAAACAAATTAAATAAATTTAATTTAAAGGACTAATAAGCAGCTCAAGATGATGCAGAACCTTCTCAAACAAAAGTTTTGCAAAAAAATTAATTTTTCCCAAGTTTTAGATGCAAAAATCGAGAGAATGTGCTGTACAAATTTCAATATTTGTTTGTACAAATTTCAATATTTTTTGTACAAATTTCAATATTTAAATGTCAAGACGTTTTTTAATGCTTTATGCTGCAAAAATAGCTGTTTTCGAGATTGAACTGCAAAATATGGAAACCAAATAAAGTCCTAGGAAAAATTTGGGAAGTCAACATTGCTTCCAATAAAAGTTACAGGGCATTGAAAAAAATTTGTTCGTTTTGTACAAATTTCAATATTTTTTACTAAATTTTCATGCTTTGAGCATGAATCAGGTTCAACAAAACCCGTTTGGTCACAGGTTCGAGACTCAACAAAAACAATTTACTTAATTCAATTTCAAATAAAATGAATTAACCTGCTTTCGTTTAAAAGAAATCTGTAAAAAATAGCAATACGGCTGTCAGCATTGAATGTCAAAACCAAAATTATCATGAAGGAAATTATAAATTTCCCAGAATCAATTGTAAACCATCTACAAAATAAACAACATTGATTATTCCACTGATCATCACCATATGAGGATAATTGACATCATAACAATCTTCATCCACCCACCTAATGATTCACAATCATCGAAAATTACACACAGATTTATAAACAACCATTTAGCAAGTTCTTTTTTTTAAAAAAAAAATTCAATAACACATGTAAGCAGCAAAATAATGGAAATATTCTCGCATTATTAAGAAACTACAGAGATAAAAAGATAAAGAAATAAGAGCAAAAAATCATAAATAAAGTCACACAAACACGCATAAAAAATTTATTTTTATTTCTGTATAATGACCGTCATTCAATTCGACATTATAAATTCTCAATTCAGTTTACCAAGTCTGACTTATTATTTTACTTTACTTCTACATCCATTCTTCTTACAACAATTATTGCTGTTTGCTGTAGAGCGAGCATAAAATGCGAGAATGCGTTTCATGCATTTTACAAGCATTTTTCTGCCCAAATGAAATATATGAAGCAACGAAATGAGTGAGTTATTTATTGTGTGTGCATACCTGTTAGCTTGAACTGTGCAATTTCAATATATATGTACATTTACAACAACAACAAACAACCAGCAAATAACAACAAAAGTTATTGAAAGTAGAATGACGCGAGGTGGAAAATAATAAAAAGAAGAAGTGGAACTGAGCGAAGAAAATATGCTATGTAGAATGAAATATATATAAAAAAAAGAAAAATCTGAAGAGGCGAGAAGAGCATAAATAATGAGGAGACGAAAAGAAAAGAAAAATTTGTCTTATTCACTTTCTGCCTGCACACTGCATTTTGATATATAATTTGTAACTTGTAGGTTTACTGTAAATTTATTTCATTTTAATTGTTTTGCCTTCCTCTTCTACATTGAAATTATGCAGAATTATACGAAAAAATATATGTATCATGCTACGAAACGTTCATTTGCATGTGCATGTAAAAAGACCCCAGCGGTGAAATCCTTTGAAATTTTTAAAATGATTAATTTTGATATTTTGGTAATGAAATTAATGTTTTGTTTAATATTTTTAACAATTGCGAATTTGAATTACCTAAAAAATATTGTTTAAACAACAAAAATTTACATTCAGTATTTAACAATAATTTAATTTTTTTAAAAATTATTAACCAATATATCCCCAAAAGCCCATGAAAACAAGTATAAACCTTCCAACATCGCGTATATAAAGTCATCTAAAAAAAAAATATATATACAATGATATTCCAGAAAACGAATTCGTAAAATAGAAAAAAATCATCATCTTGAATGATGCAGAAGTAAAATTCACATAGAAAATATTTTCATTCTCATGAAATACAAAATATCCATATATTTTATAGAAAATGGCAAAAAAGTTTCAATATTTAGTGTGAAATATATAGAAACAGAAAAGGAAGAAGGAAAAACTGAATATGTGAAAACTTTTCAAAGTGCAATACTCATATACAGCAAAGAGATAAAAATTTATTTCAATGAAAATGTTAAGATGCTTCAAAAACGTAAATTTTGTGTAAATTTTTAAGCTCTGATAGTCAGAGGCAAAATATATATTTATACAGACATGCATGCTCTCAAAATTGCAATGTAATAGTTTAAAGGTTTATCCTTCAAAGAGTGAAACATCAAGTGCATGATAAAGTTGTTTCCCACATAATATGGAGGAAGTATTTTTCTGTGTGTTACATCTATGTAGACGTATGAGCCCTTGGATAGAAATTTTATGGATTTTTAGTTGATTTTTCGTAGTTTAACAGGATTAACTCTAAGGGTTAGAGTTTCAATATGCTCGAATTAATTCATCAATATCTACAACCAAAAAAATTCCTGTGACAAATAAGAGACATCACGATCCTTATCAAACAAACACTAAATCAATACCGCAATAATCACTCCATCAAAACAAATATCCAACAAAATTTCCATAACGGACAGACATAAAAGTTTTTAAAACAATTTTTTATGTTTCAACTTTTTTTATTCCTTTTTACTGTCATCATTTTCGTACAATACGAGAGAGATGAACATGAGCCAATGCAATAAATGAAATATTAAACTTTTTCTTATCATACTTTTCTCAATCGGGAGAGTGGGTGTGAATGCAACTGAGAGAGTGAGACGAAGTGGATCTATGAATTATCATGACCAGACGCATTTTTCCATCTCTAATATTTTTTTTCCTTCCTCTCGACAACAGAAAAAAAATAATCTACAGAGTATACAAAAAAAATAGTTCAAGCATCAGTAGCATCAGTTATGAGGTATGAGAACATAAAAGTAAATAAACTAGTAAAAAAAGAGAAGATAAAAAAAAAACCAAAACAATTTTTCGTTGTATATTTTGTGCCAAAAAAACTACTCCATTCCACTCGATGCAATGCAATGCAGCATCAGAGGATGAAAAAAAAATGACAACAAAAAGTCCATTGCACTCTCGTATAGTAAAATTGTATGTACATGAAAATGTACGAGAAAGCATATAACATTGTGGAAATTGTAGATGAGGAAGGTGGAGAAGTATGGAGAGAGAATGAGAGGAAAATTGTGGAAACTTTATCTACAAACCGGCATTTATCATGGAAAAGTAGAAAGAGAAAATGTTTGACTGCATTTGGAAGTTTTGTGAGTTTGGTGCTCAACTTTGATTGGAACATGATATTGAGCAGCTTTGAATCTAATTTTCATGTAAATTTATATTCAAATCAGTACAAAGACCCACCAAATTTATGATATCAACCAATAATATCCCTATAGATATCATTGCCAGACCAACCCCAATCCTTTATGTTTAAGTGGAATGAAAAATTTCTCGGTGAGTTTCAATAAACATAGAAAAGTGGAAATGCAAAAAAGAGGCAAAACATTATTTAAACCTTACTCAGAAGCTTCTGAGAAGAGATTGAAAAACATAAAACTTTTGCATGCTTGGCTGAATAGCAGGTGAGTATTATAGAGAGAAAGGATGGAAAATTGTATCAGGAAAACAGAATTTCTGATTCTTAGAATCAGGTATTAAACTGTAAAGGAGTTAACTGTTGTAATTAATGAATTATGATTCAGGGAATTAAGGTTTATGTGCTTGTGTAATTGAAGCTTTTAAATGCTTAAAGGGATGCAAAATTTGTCTGGTTTGATGTTTACAAACTTTAAAAAAATTTTAGAAAACTTAAAATAAAAGCTTTTTTAAATTTTTAACAGTTTTAAAGAATTTGATTCTTAGGCAGTTAGTTGGATAATTGAAGTTCTACCAGCAAGAATTTTATTTCAAAATTCAAAGAAAAAAACTTTCACTAAAAATATTTTAAAGTTAACTTGAAATAAAAATGCAAACCCAACTACGAATTAAAATATCTCTTCATTTGTACCTAAAATCATAGGATGAATGAAACGAACACAACCGCACAAAGGAGTACGAGGGAAGCGAGTGTATTCAGCTAATTATTAATTTCAGAGTTCTGTAGGAGGAAAATCATTCCATCCAGTGCTTTAGGATGAATGTACATTATAAATGGTAAAGAAAATTACTATCTCAATGCGATGTAAAATGAACAAACATAAAAATTATATCACACATTCCCTTTTGCCCTGTCCCACCTCAAGCTCTTTTTTATTATTTTCCAGTCTCAAAAGCTCTCAACTACTACTTTTTTCTGTCCATTGAAACTGATTCTTTCACATGAAAAATGGAAAATTTTACATTTGCAATGTTATTTTCTATTATTAAAGCATCTACAACAACATTACACGCCACCATTCCCTTTGTCATTTACGCCTTTTTGCATCATTTATGTGATTTCAGTTCATTGCATTTGTGCAATGAGAATTTTGTTGTCCTCGGTTGTGCTTATTCTGTAATTTTCTCTTTCTTCGTCACCATATATTTTTTTTTGTTCATCACAACCCCCTTTATTCCATCTACTTCGTGTCTTCCCGTTCTTTCTAATTGCTTCAAACAATTTTATTTTCTATGAAAATTCATGCGGCTTACGTTTTCTGTGTGTTGTATGTTTGGATGTATGTATGTGCAGTGTAGAAATGGAATGTATTTTAGCGCTTTAACTTTTCTAAATGACAAGTTTCAGAGTGGAAAATTTTTTAATGAACGAACTTATACACACATAAATGGCAGTGCGATAGGCAGATGCATTTAGAAGAAGCGCATTTGACGAGAGAGCTAGAGTTTTTTGATGAATTTATTGTTTTTGGGGAATTTTTCGAGGAATTTTCATCATGTTAAGAAGTTTTTAGAAGATGGAAAAATTCTGAGATTCTACTTTTAAGGAGCAATAAAACATTGTTAGTGCTCTTTCAAAAATCAATCATTTTCTTTAAATCACCCACAAATTTAACAGTTGAATTGCTGAGGTTGCAAAGGTTTGAATTTGAATATTTTTGATAGGATTTGAAAACTTTATCTCTAAAGAAACTGTACAACACAAAAGATCCAAATCAACCATCACCATTTTTTCCACCAAATGTTGCACACATAATATACAGTAAAGAACAAAATAGTCACAATGTATGCATATGCATATGATATTCACAAAGTGTCATCGACGATGATTTTTCCATTCATGAATAAATTAAAAGAGAAAAAGATAGAAATAATTTACAATTTTTTTTCCTCATCTATATTGCACATATCAGAATAAACAGATATATATTATTTTATTATCATGTGTATATATTTACACATCTATACATAAGCAGCACAAAGGTGAAGTATTTATATCAATTTGCATACATGATGGTTTAATTTTATGATGTTTACTGTGAAACAAAATCTGAAACACATAAAATATTTTCTTATGTGAATTTATTCATCATTTTTTACTACAATCTAGATAAAATGTACATAAAATTGCATATAAAGCACAGCATGCACAGACAAGTAAGATCATGTTCCTCGTACGTAAGTAGGTATGAGAAATAAAAGATTTATTTATGTATATTCATTAGACTTAAAAAAATACTCTAATATGACATATGCTACTTGTTTGCTAGCAATAAAATCGAATTAACCTGTCTGTTTATGTAATTAATAGACATATATGTACGAAATTGTGTCTTTATTATAAATGATTGAGAGAGTGAGACGAGAGCATATAATAAATTTATTTATGATGTCAATTAGAATTGTAAAGTTGTTACTTACTCTCATCTATGATCATAAATGGCTTAAGTCAACTCAATTTAATGAATCGAGTTTTTTTTTCTTCATTTTCTCTCACTTGAGTGCTTAAAAATCATTTTATGAATGAAAAATTAAAATAAAATGGCATAAAAAATGCAATAAAATTTATTACCTGATTTATTGTCATTTCATTTATGAATTATTGAAATCAAATAAAACTCGTGTTTTATACACAAGTAATAATTTAATTAAGGTGTTTGCATGTTAATTTATTATATTTTAACCAACACTTCATTGAGTAGTTAACAGAAAGATTCAGTAATATCTGGTAATATTTTAACAAATCACTTAATCCGTTTCTTATCAATCAAAAAATATTAAAGTGAAAATTTATGCATCCACAAACAATTTTCTTGATAATTAGTACCTCAATTTAATTTAAAACGTTCAACAATTAAGTAAATAGTATGCGATTTATGTGAATTAAGCTTAAAAAAAGACAAGTCAATTAGCAGTTCTTTATTGAAATGTTTAAATCGTCCATTAATTCATTTTGCATTGCATTAAACCAAAGTAACCATTAAAAATGAAAACATTAAATAAATTCTTTTAATTAGAAACATCAAAAAAATTAAAAACTTCAGCAGCAGCAGCAAAAAAAATTCAAAATTTGCAGTACAAAATCCACAGTCGTCGTCATCATCCAAGCGATAATAAGTAGTAAAGAAATCAAAAGTCTTTGTGAGACATCAATAGAAAAGGAAAAGAAAAAGACACGTTAGGCAGTCAGACAGACACACATCTAGAAGAAGAAAGAAGAGATTTACACAGAACATTAGCACATCTCTCGTTTCATTTTTTCGGTCATTAAACATACAGTAAAGGAGCTTTGTTGTTGTCATCGCAAAGATACACTTCAAACATGCGTGAAATTGTCTTCATTCAGATGGGTCAATGCGGAAATAAAATTGCTGAGAAGGTAAGGACGAGTAATTAGTTCCGAGCAGCACAACGTGGTTGTGTAGATGTTAGTTAAGTAATTAGGGTTAAAAAAGTTATCCGCATAAACAATAAATAGTTTGATTTTGAAAATAATATCCCTTGAAACAGACCATGCCCTAAATTTTATACTCCAGCTCTTTAACATCTTTATTAAGATGCCCACAAATTAAAAATTCCCGTCAAATTAATTTCACTTCCATTTACAGTTTTGGGAGATAATTTCAAATGAGCATTTTATTAATCAATGTGGTCACTTTTATGGCGATTCCATTTTGCCATATCAACGTCTCAATATTTATTTTCAATGTGCACAAGATTGTCGTTTTGTGCCTCGTTGTGTGGCTGTTGATCTTGAACCCACACAAATTGCCGAACTTAAATGTAGCCCGGTTGGACGATTATTTAATCCTGAGTATATGATTGCCGGCAAATATGGTGCGGGAAATAATTTTGCGAAAGGTCATTATACTGAAGGTGCTGAACTTATCGAATGTGCATTAGAAAAGTGTCGAGTGCAGGCTGAGATGTGTGATTTATTACAAGGTTTTCAGATGGTTCATTCAATTGGTGGTGGAACTGGAAGTGGCATGGGAAGTTTAGCTTTGAAATGTTTAAGGAACGAATATGAAGACAGAGTAATCAATACATTCTCAGTAATTCCATCATCGAAGGTTTCACAAGTTGTTACTGAACCTTACAATTCAGTTCTTGGAATATCTGAACTGGTTTTTACAGCTGATGAGTTGATCATGTTTGACAATGAAGCACTTTACGACATTTCTTTAGCAAGTCTACAACTTTCAAAGCCAAATCTTTGTGATTTAAATCAACTGATCAGTAAGACAATGGCTGGTGTCACAACATGCTTTCGATATCCAGGGCAATTAAATACAGATTTGAGGAAAATTATGACCAATATGTGTCCATATCCAAGACTTAAATTCTTTATTCCTGGCTATGCACCACTTGATTCAGCACACAATAATTTAGAATACAAAAAAATCACCGTCAAATCCATCGTCCAACAACTTTTCTCACCAGATTTTCGTATGGCTGATTTTGAATGTCAAGATGAGAAACTTTTAACGTGCGCTGCAATTTTCCGTGGTCGTGTCTCGTCTCGTGAAGTTGAAGAAGAAATGGTGAATTTACAATGTTGTCGGAAGGAATTGTTTGCACGATTTATACCCAATAATATAAAAACAGCAATTTGCGATGTTCCTCCATGTGGCTTAGACATGTCAGCAACTTTATTGTCAAACACATCAGCCATCACTGTCATTTTTAAAAGGTAAATGAACCCAAATCTTAATTACGTTTATTGATTCTAAGAATGTCTCATTGTACAGATTAATTGAACAGTTTGACAAAATGTTTGAGAAACGGGCATTTATGCATTGGTATACAGGCGAAGGAATGGAAGAAGAAGAATTTCGAAGAGCCAGAAATATAGTATTTGACATATGTGACGAGTACTACGAGACGTGCCAATTTGATTGTGATGTGGATGATTGCAGCGAGGAATCAGATTGTGTTGATGAATGCGACTGTGTGGATGCTCAGTGACCAGCTAAAAATTCCAAAAACACTAATATTAACTGCTAAAAAGACATTAAGCATGCAGACAGTGTGGTACAAGCGTCTCTGAACTGTTTTGACATTTTAATAGATTTTTGCGCTTCAAATTACTGTCAGATTTAATTTATTCGATGCTGAAATGTTTTGAATAAACTTTTAAATTGAACGTCATTAAGAACAATAAAAAGTTGTTGAATGTCGCATTCTTGTTGACTTTTTTATTATTGTGCATGGAATTTTTCTTGAAGCATTAGAGTTTTGACGCTTAGAAGTTTATTGTGAATGGTACATATCTGCATGTTTTTACGGATTTAAATTGAGGATGTTAAACTAGTTAATTTGATGATGATTAAGTGGTTTGCATTTATAATTTAGATTGGATTCTTGTTAGATTTAGGATTTTTGGTCTTAAAATGCCATTCATAATGAATCAAGAATTGATCAAATTTGCCAATCGAAGCAAGCTTTTAATTTTAGAAAGTAATTTTAGTTTCAAAATTCCAAATTTTCACATTATTTAAAATAAAATTCTGGTCCGAAATTCAAAATTTCAAGTGATTCCTTTAGAAAAATTAACATCCAACTCATCCTCATCAAAATGCGTGAAATTGTCTCAATTCAAGTCGGTCAATGTGGTAATAAAGTCGGTGAAAGGGTAATAAACGGCTTTTCTCATTCTTTTAACGACAGACCAAATTATTTCGCATTATTATTAAGGAGCAAGCATTAACCACCCAAACACTCAATTCCTTTTGCTTTCCGACTCCATAAAAAATTTTCGCATTAAAAATCACTTTGAAGAAAAAAAATATCTCATCAACCTTTCTTCTCGCACACAGTTTTGGGAAATAATCTCCGAAGAGCACAACATCAATCGATGTGGACATTTTTATGGCAACAGTATTCTTCCATTTCAACGTCTCAATGTCTATTATGATTCCGGTCCAAAAGACATTTTTGTTCCGCGTGCAATTTTATGTGACTTGGAAGCAGCATCGTTAAATCAAATAAAATGCAGCTCATATGGTCGTATCTTTAATCCCGACTGTTTTATCATTGGACGATGTGGTGCTGGTAATAATTGGGCGAGAGGTCATTACACAGAAGGTGCTGAACTAATGGATTGTGTTTTGGATGCGACGAGACGACAAGTTGAATGTTGTGACTGTTTACAAGGATTTCAAATGATGCATTCGATTGGAGGTGGAACTGGCAGTGGTATGGGTAGTTTACTAATGCATAAGCTAAAGGACGAGTATCAAGATCGTATTGTCAACACATATTCCGTAATTCCATCAGCAAAGGTCTCCGAGACTGTAGTTGAACCATACAATGCAGTTTTGACATTGTGCGAAATGATTAATGGCTCTGATGAAGCTGTTTGTATTGACAATGAAGCACTTTTCGACATTTGTTATCACACACTAAAAATTTGTAATCCAACACTCGGCGATCTCAATCATTTAGTTGCCATGACAATGGCTGGTATTACAACATGCTTTCGATATCCTGGACAATTAAATACCGACCTACGTAAGTTGATGACAAATATGTGTCCATTTCCAAACCTTCATTTCTTCATACCCGGCTTTGCACCACTCGCGTCAAAATGCAGTGAATTATATCGTAAAGTAACAACTTGTGATTTAGTTACACAATTGTTTGATTGTCGGAATCAAATGGCTGCATTCGATCCAAATGAAGGTCGATACTTAACATGCGCTGCCATTTTTCGTGGTCTCGTCTCAACAAAAGAAATCGATCAGCAATTGCTGGCAATACAGGATAAGAATAAAGACTCGTTTGCTAAATGGGTACCAAACAACATAAAGACAGCAATTTGTGACATTCCACCGCGTGGATTGAAATTATCAGCAACATTCATTTCAAATACAACAGCTATACAATTTCTATTTGAACGACTATTATGTCAATATCGATCAATGTTTCAGAAGCGTGCATTTATTCATTGGTATACGGGTGAGGGAATGGATGAGCAAGAATTTAGTGCTGCTGATGAATCCATTGTGAGTTTAATTCAAGAATATAAGGCGTGTGAAGAAGATTGTGATGAGGATGATTGTGACAATGATCAAGATGCTGCGTGTGTGGATGAGGAGAGCTCATGTGCTGATCATTGAAGGATATAATTTATGTCTAATTTATTTTTATTTGGATTTTTTTTTATAAGGTTCCTCAAATCTACATAAAGGTTAGAAAATAGATTTTTGATCAATTCAAAGGACAGATTATAATATTTCAAATTGGTTCGTGTTTTACTTCATGTTATTTTCGTACTAAACATTATGAAATTACTTCCCGGAAGGAGCTGTTGTTTATCGCACGTGTGATGTTTTGATACCATTTTGCATGTTCTGAATAGAAGATCTTCATGAGAAATTCATAAGCTGAAATATTTCTTCAATATTGCAATAGAATCTTTAATGTACTAGAGTAAATGGTTTTAAATCAGATTTGATTTGCTGAAAAGTTATAATTTTTGGAAAAAAGGAAAAATGTTTAAAAGATGCTGATATATGAAGTAAACAGATTTTTTTTTTTTCACGTTAGTTATTTATGAATTTTTCAAAATACCTAAGAAAAATATTTAAACTCCAAAATCTGATATGATTCTCAAATTGATACATCTATCAACCAAATCAGCTTCATTACAAAAGTTTGATCTAGAAACTATCTTTTAAACCTTAAATAATTTACATCATATTCCTACATACCTTGAACAAGAAGTGACGCCTTCCAATGATGCAACACGTTGTAACAATTTTGATCTAAAAATACTTCATATTTATTCTACAATATTACATACAATTTATTCATGTAGAAAATATTTATAGAAAAAAAGAAATTTCTCGAGTTTATTTATATAAGTCGATTCTGTTGTATATTTACCGCACAATGGTCATGACTCTAAAAATAAGCGCAAATAATTTTACTGACATTTATACAACACATCATTAATTTATAAATTTTTATTTTTAATCATTCATTACCTTTTTTTTTTAAAAAAAAAAATGTTATTTTTTATTTTGCTTTTCATAATAATTACAAATATATAAATTTATAAATATTAATTTTAAGAGTTCAAGCAGCAGCTTATTCATCTTAAATGTTGATTTTTGGTGAAGATTTTATTGCCTTTTTGATGCGTTGACATCGATGGATTTTTGTGTTGTTTTTGTCATAAAATGACGATTTGTGTTTTTTGCCATAGATATGGCGAATGCTTTCTGCAAGCTCTGCACAATTACATTGACCTAGGGTATATCAATGTAATGTACCTAGCAAAATTTGTGTTTCGCGACGACACAAACCGAGCTGCCAGACTAGAAGCAGCGAAAAAGCACCAGATCCGACTAGACTTTCCCTAGGATCGAACCCAGGACGTTGACATAGGAGGCCGACACTCTAACCACTCGGCCACCGCGGCTTTTTCGCTGCCTCATTCATTACCAATACCGATACAAAAATATGATTGACTAACCTAAAAAGCTTTTACATTGCCATTGACTTATTAATTAATTAATTGATTAATTTTAAAATAAAATGCAAACATTGAATGATTGTCATAATTTTTGCTGAAATTTAAAATAATTCCAACCTTATTCATTCCACCCAAACAAACATGAGAATCAATGAAAAATGAAAATTGATAGCGCTAATAATTCCGCTGTTGATGATTTTCATGTACATAATTTTCAATTCACATTTTATATAACAAGCGAGTGAAAAACGCGACCATAAATTCATGTATAATCAAATATGTGAGTCCAAACTCATATATAAGCAGCGCATCACAAAGTCCTAACAACTCAAATCGATTACATTCGCAGAAAAAAAATATCGTTTTGTCGTTTGTACTGCATGTGAAAATGAAAGTTTGTTGTTATTTGTTGAAGGTATTTGATTTAGAGAGCAGTTTTGAGAGCATTTAGAATTTCGGCTAAATTGAATTGAAAAGTCAATCTTAAAAATTTAAACAAATTGATATTTTTTATGGACTAAATTTAAACAGGACTCGAACCCATGCCATTTTAAATTCAAAATTTCCTAACAATCATGCAATCTTAAGTCAAACTGCCTATATCCAAAAATCTCACATCCATTCAATTCTTGCTAAAAAGCCCATCATATAATACACATATTTCCCAATCACAATGTGCTTATATTTTCCCTCTTATTCATTCTGTCTCTCTATATATTCATATAGATATGTATGTACATGATGGCTTAACATTTCTGAGCCTATTCGCATGCACAATTGAAAAACCAGCCACATCCATTTTCCACTCATTCCATATTCGCTTCACATATTTTTCATATTTTTGCCTCGTGTGTATATGGATTCTATATATTATATATTGTATATCTATCTACACAAACTTGCTTATATGTGAATGAATATGGCCCCAATTTTTCGCACACCCACCTCGATCATCATTTTATGAACCCCATTATATATGTATGTACACACAATACACAACATATGAAAATCGCATGGATGGAGGGTTGGAAATGGAAGCAAAATTGTGTACGTGCAAAGCTAACTGTATGAGCTTTTTTTCCCACCATCATCATCAGGCATAATATATACACATCACATACAGAATATTACAAACGAAAGGCATAAGCAACAACGATAAAAATGGTATAGAATAAGGAATATTGAGGCATCGCGCGTTCAGGCCTCTTTTTCTTATTATTTTTCACTCCGAATCGTTCTGTTCTGTTTCATACAAAAGTGAGAGAATAAGAGAGAGACTAAATCGCGCAATATGTATTACATGTATATGTATGTTCACATATTTACCGTTTATTGTATGTAAAAAGCGTCACTTTAGGAGGCAAAAAAGGAAAATATATGTGGCAGAACATCCCAAGTTAAAAAGCTTTTTTCATCTCGTATCGGAGAAGAAATGAAACAAGATGTGAAGAAGAACATCAAGCGTGTGTATATGATAAAGAATAGAAAGGAAGAATGGGAGAAATGGAAATAGAGTAAGGCTTTTTATGAAAAAGCGGCAGTTTGTAATCATTTCTAATGTGAATACATGTGTGAATATTTCATCGTATGAGCCTCACCCCCAATTCTATTTAGCTCTTGTTACTCAAATCGTATGGCATACTTTGCTTTTTTTAGGGGGTTGAAAGGTTTACAAAAAAAATTAATAAAGATTTGAAAAAATTTGAATTTATTATAATTTTTTTTTAAGGAAGTTACTTATTTTCAAACAAATTTTTTTAAAGAAGTCAAAAAATTTGATCAAGCCTGATCAAACCCGAAAAACTGATAAAAATGTTGTAAAAATCATAAATTTAGGTAGAAAGAATTTTTTTATCAACCTTTAACCCCCTCTACCTTGCTTACTTTCCTTATTCAACATCCTCGTCATCATCATCATCATTGTCGTTGAATGTGAAAATTCGCTGTTTTTTGCTACTTTTCATGCTCACCCATCAGCATTCGTTATTGTCTACATCGTATGTCGTTTTGAAAAAAAAAAAAAAACAAATATTACATAATTTTCAAAATTGTTCTGCTAATTTTTTCTGACTTGCAATGTAATTATGATAGGAGAAATTCCCGGAATGACACTGTAGACATTTCTTCAACCTCAACGATTTTCAAGCCGCCTGAGCTTTTCTAATTGTGCATGCTATGCTTTTGAATTTTCATTGGTTTTTGCATAGCGTTTTGAAAATTCTACATAATACCGAATAATGTGAAATGTTTACATATTGTTAGTGCATGTTTTTAATAAAAAGACAACAATAACATTAGCTGTGCTGCTCCTGCCACCAACGTTGAACAAAAGCTTTTTTTTCTTTCATTGAATTTTTCTGTTTTCATTGCTATTGTTTCTATTAGGTTACATGCTTTTTCATGATTTAAACGTTGTTCTATGTCTGTTTAGTAATTCATTGGGCTGGGAGAGTTTTTAGAGAAAAGAATTTTAGGCTTATGCTAAAAAGCTTTGAATCTGTTAGAAAAATTTTGAATTTTTGAAAGGTTGATAGGATTTGAACCTTTTGTTTGATTTAAACTTTTTATCAAAGTCTTTTAAGTCTTTTTCCCAATTAAATTATTCCGAGTATGTCGAAAATCAAAGAATTACTCAGTCTAGTCTTAAACCTACATCAATTATCCTAAAATGATAGAAGCAGACACCTCATCCACATTTCTTTTGAATTATTTTCGACAAACTCATTCATTCACTTTATTTATGTCAACAAAATATTTCCCAGAAAAAAAATCAAGAAATAAACAACACTTCACCTTCACTAAAGTTCATTCAGCTTCATTCACAAAATCATCATCAATTAATTTCATTCTAATGGAAAATCGCATCATAAAAATTATTTCCACAAATTATCTTTGCCACCCTTAACTCATTCAATCTTCAAACAATAAATAAAAATTAATCATGACAAAAACTTCCATTTCATTCCATTATCCACTGCTGACTGCAAAAAAATACACATAGAAATTCTTTTTCGTTGCAAGCGAAGGCGATGGAAAAGAAGAAGAAGACTGTCTAGCCATTTAATAGTTTCACTTCACATCGACGACTTCCTTCTGAAAATGAACTTTTCATGTATATATACACGAAACATATGTAACACCGCACAATTCTCACTCGTGTTTAATATAAATCGATAAACAAAATAAAATTTTTTATGTGTGGATGATGAGCTGTGGATTTAAGGTTGATTGATGATTGAAAGTAAATTTTCCAAACGGAATCGATTAGCAATGAGTTGGCATAAAATATAAGCCATAGACTGAACGTTGAACTTTGATTGAAGGAATAAATAAAATCATGAATATTCTAGTTATAGATTGCAGCCCCTTGACATAACCTAAATTCCCTTTATTCATTCCATCGCTTATGAATTTTAATTGTTTTAATTTTCGGTAAAATCAAGTAGATTTTAACACCAAATGTGACTCATTATTTATAGTACTTCCTCGAAACATCAACAATCCTTTTGATGATTGTCTCTAATTTTCATAATTTCCTATTTATATCCTCCGCATATTCTATTCTATACGTTAGCATAATAAGCATCTATGTGTCTTATGTATACTTAACATAAATACATAATAGGGCTGTACATTAACATAATGAATATTTGTGCGTATGTTTATGTATATGTTGTACATGATTATGCTTATTATGCGATAAATTTACTTGATAAAGATGATTATTGTGCTTGGATATTTATGCTACTTGCATTTTGTTTAGTTTTTAGAATGCTTCCTAGAACGGAAATACCGATTGAATTTATAATGAGGCATTTACTAAGGCGATTATATTCGGAGCTGTTTGTGGATTTTCTTATTAGAAATAAGCTTGGATTTTAGCATTATTTTGTATGTTACCATTTAAAGCTAGATGCATCTTCATCCCGATTCTTATTTCACTAACTATTTTTCAAAATCCTAAAATTCATCCTGGTTCAAAATTTCATTATTTTATTAAATTTTATTTCAATTTCATATACAGTTGCATAATTTTTCATTAAAACAATATTTTATGAACCTACAACACCAGCCTCTTTTTTGCACATTTTATTCCACCTTGTACCTTCGTGTGGCCATAAAACACTTGCATAAAAGTGCAAGTGAATACACGATAATGATGAAATTGACGTCAATAACATCTCTTCCACAGATGGAAGGAGCAGAATTCTTTTAACAAAATAAGACGAAGAATAAAGTGCGATAGAGAGAAGAATGAAGAGACACACCAAGCACGCAAAATGAGTGTATTTTCATTTTTAATGTCTGCATTTTTATTAGCAGTGAGTTTCCATGGAAGAAATCATTAAAATTATTAAAAGTCACATAAAAAAAGTGCGCGCAACGTATCGAGCTTCTTATACACTTTCTTTGTTGGTGCTGTTGCTGTGTAAACACAGTTGAACATACCCTACGGGGGTAAAAAAAACGAGATCTCAAGAGAGAAATATGCCGCATACTTTTTTATGTTCTATCGCGAACATCGCTTTATGATGATAATATGGTATGATATTGAGGGGCAAAATTAAAATGAATTAAAAATTTATAAAAGCGTGAAATTTTGTGGCTTTTATGTGTTTGGAGAATGCGTATCCATCGTAATATGCGCTAATTTTTATTCCTTTTTTACCTTCCTCCATCTCTCTCTATCTTTCACTTTGTTTCTTTTGTCGATGTCAAAAATTAAAAAGAAAACCTCAGAAGCATACAAAACGGTACATAATCGCAATATTATTTTAATTTTTTGAGTGGGAAACAGAATGAAAAGAAGGTTGACAAAGGAAGAAAAGGAGAAAATTTTTTTAAATCCCTTCTTGTATTGTGTCTCCTCGAGCGATTCTATTTCTGTCCTTTTATTCTGATGTGAGTTCCTTGTAAGAATTTTTCACGTGATTCCAGTTGTAAGAAGCCTTAGTATCTGTAATAATACCAATGTATCGGTTGTAAAGTTGAAATTTTAATTGATTGAACGTAAAAGGGTTGAAAAAATTTTTGGGGATCTATGAGGCACGTTTTTATACTTTAATATAATGATTACGCAGAATTAATATCCAACAATATCATTTCCAATGATAAGACTAAAGCAGAGACAATTTATTTCACTTTAACCTCAAAATTGATCAAAATCTAAACACATCCTAATTTGTAGCTATCCATAAAACATTAACATCCAAATTTCCACCTAAGGGTTACATCCACTCAACATTATACCTTTTTACCTCTTCACATATTAATGGCTGTTTATATTCGCAAAACATTGTCAAATGAGCGCTTCATTTTTAATGCCTTATGCTACATAATAAGTGCACATAACATTTATATATATTTTTCTACATCTATCTCACTCTCTCACTGACTCCTTTCATACATATCTTACTGTATTTTGTTCTCAGCAGATCTCATTCTATAATGTGCGCATAAAAATATGTAAGAAGTAAGTTGAAGAAAAAAAAAAAACGAAAATCGAGGTATGAAGAAATTGAAACCAATAAAAAATTATGTTTGAAGATGAAATAAAATAAAATAAAGAAGACAGAGCGCGAAGGTAGGAAGGAAAAAGAGTACATATAATAATGTAATGTAAAATAATAATAATCTCACACAAGATTCACATTGAGTTATGTGAAAAAGATCAAAAACCTCTTACACTTTTCTCTCTTTTTCAATTCTTTAAATAAAAAAATAAAAATATACAGAATTACTTATTTCAACATACATTTATAATAGCGAGTTAACGAACGATGTTGGGAATGAGAAACACCGACAACTAACTTAAAGAATAAATGGTCAGAATAAAGTACATCATTGCAACATTGTTGAACATTTTTCTAAAGTTATTGATAACAGGATAAAAGAAGCTTTCGACCAGGACTACAGAAATTTTCATCACTCAAAAAGGAGCTTTTCATCGACGAGAGAAACAATGAGCTTTAGGGAAAATATATTTTTATCCGTAATAATCCTCATGAAAGCTTATGACAATAAAGTTTTAGTTTAAAACAATGTACATCAGCATCAACATTGCTTGCATCTTTATAGTGAAGATTCGATTGGACTGAGAACATGAGCCTGGAATTAGTTTAGTTTGATTGATCAAAAGGTCTGTTCTGGATTAATAATTCTCATCCATTGGACATGGTTTATTGTTTATCGTAATTAAATGCAAAATTCAAATTATAATTTCTCAAAATCCCAAATTTTCCAAGCTATTCTTAAAAAACATTTAAACGACAGTTACGCATGCAAATTTTGTATTTGCTAAAAATAAAACAGCCACAATATCATTAATATCTGTACTGTTTTAGGCTTACATCTCCTTCCACCCACGGTCCTCAAAATTCTAAACAAAGAAAAGATTTTCATTGTAATCCAAAAGCGTCACTTAGGATGACGAAAATACTTTCAAAAATGTCAAATGGAAACCACGTCTAAAAATAAATTGTGAAACTTTTCAGAATTTACTCACTTCAAGAACCTCCCTTTGGCATTAAAAATTTATTTTGAGTTACAATTTCCCGCAACATTTTACAGCTTTATTTAAATAAGCTTTTATTTTTAGAATTGTAATTTTAAACTTCAATCAAATTTCTCTTTTTTAATGTTCAATTTTGAATAAAAGCTTTTAATACCTTTTGTTCGTTGCTGAACCTATATAGGCAGTTACAGACAGTTAGAGTCTTTACTAATTGAAACACTAAACAATATTTCAAATTAATCATGATTGCAAGAGGGATAAAAATCATCTTAATGTCTACTCAATCAACAGAACCTGTATGTTTTTTTTTTTTTTTTTTTCAAAAAAAAAAGCGCCAAACATTGGCTTTTATTATGCCTGAAATTAAAAAAAACTATTACACTACATCCAAAAAAATTATTAACCGAAATTGAATCGAAAAGTTCTAAGATAATGACATTACATCCGAATTTGTTGTTTTGTTGCTTTCAATGCCCTTTGATAAATTGGACACTTTTTATCACTGATCATATGGTTCTCAATTTCTCTATATCTCACAATATTATTTTTTTGGTTGTAATAGACACAGTGTTTACACCTCACGTCTTGCATCGGAAAATTACAGTCTTTTTTTTCATGTCCATCATGCCCACATATGGCACATAATTTCTTCTTGTACTTGCAATTTTCTTTCTTATGGAATAATCCATAGCAATTGGAACAACGTGGAATATGGGTCCCGTCAACCACTTTACAGTGTTTGAATTTGAAATTTACTTTTTTCAACTCCATCATCATACGATACGTTTTGACACCAACAGAAAAAACAACGTGATGCAATAATTTGTCATTATTCTTTTTTGTAAAAATTCCTTTCCAATTCGCTGGGATTGTAGCAATGTGTTCAATTTCTTTGTCAAGTGACAACCATTCATTGTTCATTTTCAAATGCGTGATTAAGTCCTTGGAGCTGACTTTTTCACCAAAAAAATCAACATTTAAGAGTTTCACTCTTGGCTTTTTTAATGTCGGCATTTCCAATTGAATTTCTTGCTCATCTCTGTTAACTTGTTTCAAAGCACCTATTAAATGTTCTCTGTCTTCCTCGGTTGGACATACAAATCCTACACCATATGTGCAATATTATATGGTAAATAAATGACTTAACAGTTCTTATACAGAATTACTTAAATACCATTATTAATATCAAGTAAATTGTAATAATTTCAGTAAGTGTAGAGCTCATTTTAATTGGAATGATTATGTATGAATATAGAAGTAGAAGAACAAGTAAGCTCTGTATAAATTTTCCATGCAAAAGATAAGCACATGTCAAGATATTTCCGATATTTCATATCATTGGATGGGCTTCATTAAAAGTTTCACATGTATATGAGTAAAATATATGATGCTCATTGTTTATCTATCAACTGGTTGTTATCGTCAGTAGTTCCGGGCAGTAAATATGTAGAAAATTATGAAAAATGATCTGAGTGAAGTTTTTTACAGGTTTATGAGAGGAGGAATGGCAGGTTTTATTATTTCTAGAATTTATGGATAATTTAACTGCATGCTGGTTTTAAGAGCAAAGCTTGTGTAAATTGGAATTCATGTTTTCTTTGTTAGTTTTTTAAGCAAATTGCAGAAAATTAATTTTTTAATATTTTTAAAAATTTAATCTTAAAAATTTAAGAATTTTCAAAAAAAATCTCAATTTTCTCAAAACTTTTTTCAAAAATTTCAATTTGAATTGAAAATTCAATGACTAATTATTACAAAATCAAAATATCATCTTTAAAATTCTCCAAAACTCAACAATCTCAAAAGCAAACTCTCAAAATTTAATTCACACAGCCCCCACAAAAAAAAATCTCTTCACAGCAAATTAATGCAATGAACACCCACATTTTATACAGAAATTAGCAACAAGAAATTTGTTCTGTAATCTCAATTTAGTTAAAAAGAAATAATTTTCAAATTACAAAGAACTCTCAAAACAAAAAAAGATTATTTAACTTAATTTGTTGCCTCAAAACTTAATTGAGTGATTAATAATGAGAGCACTTGAATTGAGAGATGAGAATGAAAAGTTTTGAGGAATCAAATAAATGCAATGTGGATATTCTCAAAGGAATTTTTAACACGAGCAATCAATTTTCATTTTATATGCTGCTTTTGAGTTCCACAGGAGGCATAGAAGGAATTTTAATTATTTCAGATTTCACAGTTCTAGTGCGAAAGGAATGCAGCTTCCGTCAGCAATTAGCGACTAAATTGATTCGAAAAATTTTCTCAAGATTCACATTTCTTTATTTACTTCTACAATTTCAATCAATTTATTCGATGCTTCATTCAACTACAGTCCATAGCATCATTTACAATCAATACATTTTCAATACTTGTTACTTTTTTTATTGCTGTTGACTTTTCTCGTCCGCTTGCTTACTTATTTTTATGAATTTTTCTCGTGGTGTTGTTTCAAGGCAAAATCGCATGAGATTAAAGCAAATCTTATTCTTTGCTATTCTTCTTTATGCTACTCTCTTGCTTTTTTTACTTTTCTACTTCAAACTTCTGTTGTTGCTGCTTGCTGATGCTCTCATATTATCATCTCACATTGGTATTTCCTTTATTCACATGACTGTTTCTGTTTGTTGTTGCATTTTACATTTTATTATGCCTTTTAAATGATATTATCCGATTTTATTAAGCTTGGATAGTTTTATGGACGGTACAGGTTGAATAGTGAGCTTTTTTGAATTCCTGGGATTTGAATCTTTGTGGTATCAAGAAAATGTTATGAAATATGATTTAGAAAAATTAAAGTTTTCGGTTGGATTCGAACCTTCCTTCTTCATAAAATTAATTTTTGAATATTTTCTATCCACAATTCAACCTTTCAACTTTAACATCACTTTGACAAAATTAGTACAATTACTTTAAATTGCTTAACATCTTACAATATTTTTGTATAAAAATAACCAAATTAAGCTTGAAATTTCATTTTCAAATTAACTGATCGAAAATTTTCTATAGTATAGAATTCACAAAGCTTTCAAACCACATCAAGATCTATCCAACTACCATTTCTCATCACAACAAATGAAATGATTATTTCTCTTGCTCTTATTTCCATTCTCAACTATGCACTTCTTTTTTTTCCAAGATACATATAAATCCACATTCATTTTACAGTTCTCATATCATATCATGTCGAGACAAGAAGAATAAAGCAAAGAGTGAGATAGAAAAGAATGAGAACAAGAAATGTAAAGAAAAGAACTCATAATATGGTATGTAGAAAAGATATTCATAAACAACACATGAGACTCCAATGTGTATGCATTCATAAAACTCATATTCCAATTTAATATCTGGTCACATTTTTTATATATTTTTTTTCGTTCTTCTCCTCTTTTATTCCTTTTATTCTCGTCTCATGTTATAATGTTAAATCGAAATGAATTGTGATGACTTGTAAGTTAAAAGCAGATTGGGAGACATTCGTAAGTGATGTTCTTATTTTAATTAAAAATACTTGAAAATTTAGCAAACTTTTGCAATAATTTAACAAATTTGGCTCTTCAATTCTTGACCTCCACCAACATCATTTATGAACAAACCCCTCAAGGATGAAGAAGAAGAAGATAGTCGACGACGATGATGTAGATGAGGAATTATGGGAAGAATTTTGGAATGCTTAAGAGAGGCACACAAGCAGACAGTTTATGTTTTCATCTCTCCCAATTCTTACTTTATTTTATTTTATTGTGAATCTCGTTGCTTCTGGTGCTATATACTATAAAAAATTTAGAATAAATCATTTGAGAAAATTGCTTTCGTAAACATTAAGACAGATAATTGAAGCTTTACCTAAGCTTATTCTTAAATTTATGTTGTGTTGGCAAATTGTATTTTTCACTTTTTTTCAACTATGGACGGATGTCAATCCTCTCTTACGACAATTTTCATGCTATACTTCTTCACTTTTCTCCTTTTTTCACTCCACTTTCTGTCTCTTGTCGTCTCAGCCAAGGATATTTTTCCATTAAAAAATTGCAAGTGAAACTATCGTGAAATAAATGAATGGCAAGGAAGATATGCTTGTGTTGTAATAATAACATAAATCATGAATTTTCTTCTCCTTCTTGGGGTTTTACTTCATTTCTATATGATATAAATTTTTACTTCTTAAAGATTTTTCTTACAAGTTTGTGAGGCTCGTTAAGGAATGTGATTTCGATTTTATTTCTAGATTCATGAAAATTTGAGATTATTTTGGATTTTTCACTAGCTTTAAAAGAAAATATATTAGCTTAATATTATTTTTTTATTATATAAAAAACTGATTACAAAAACTCTATTAAATTGAAAAATTTCATATTAGATTGGGATTATAAATCATTTAAATTTGAAAATTAAAATCAAAAATGTTCGACAAAAAATCAAAAACCCACAAAACTTAATTCATTTCAATCCACAATTCCAAGAGTAAATCCACAAAGCAAACAAGAGTTTCGAACTATCATAACAACCTGCATATCATCATAAAATGTAGATAGTAAAGTACTTGATTCACTCATTCCTCAACAATATCGCATCTCCTCAAATGCTCTTTCTATAATACACATAATGACTATTTTTCTGGTTGCTCCAAGCATACAAGTTGAGACGCAAGCAGTGTGAGAGACGAAAGGAGAAAAAGGATGTGATAGGAAAGAACTGCTGCTGTTATTATTCCCAATCTTTTTTTTTCCTCTTCTGCTACAGCAAGCAGTCGAGAATGAACAAAATGGAAAAAGGAAAAATTTTGCGGGTAAATTTTTTACTCAATTTCCTGTGCTTTTTTTTACAACAATGTCATGCATCGTATGCTTTTACATTCGAATGACAATTTCTCAAACTCTTAGATGTCTACATCAGTATACATAGAAAGCTTCTTGCCGTGCATTCATACTAATGAATGAATTTATAATCAGCTCATTTCAATAATTTAAACAAACACAAATCTTTAATAGAGACAGCATTAATTTATAGTCAAGACATTAATGATTTTAATTATCGTGCGCAAATAAATCACATTAAGTCCTACACTATTGAAATGGGTACGCATTTATGTTATAAAAATCAAAAAGCATTGAAACTAGTTTGATATTCAAAGAAAAATGTAAAATTATCACGGGTAGCGCATCTTAATTAGTACTGACACCTATTAGACTCGCCTTATCTTAATTTAAAATGAAAACACAGAAGGAGGAGTTGAAGATAAAGAAATGCTGGCTGTAGGATAGAAAATATATTTAAATGAATTACAAATTAAATACAAATTTATTCATCATATAGACGAGATTAAATTTTGCTGATAGTTTGCCAATTGGTTATTATGGTATGGAAAATTATTTGTTCTAATAGGGACTTTCGGCAAAAAGTGTCTATTAATATATTTCTTGTTAAAAAAATAAAAAAATGCGGAATTTAAAAAAATGAATGTTCTCAAAAAAATAATATTTTCATAATTTCAACATCATTTACGAGTGAACCCTAATCGAGATTTAACTTTATTTATTTTTTCAAGCTAGTTTTTTTTCTATCAAAATCTGAAAACGATTTTTATATGAAAACAATTTAATGTATGTTGTGGTGATTATAGATAACAAAAATGCTAATGTTAGTAATTTATATTAAAATAATTTGATCGGATCAAATTTAGACTGTATATTGGTTTGTTTTGATTGTTAAACTCCTGAATTTTATTAATTTTTAAGAGCAATTTTGTGAATGTTGTGAAATTTTTAATTTTATTTGATGGAACCCCAGAGTACAATATTAGAGTAAATTGGCAATTTTTTGGTGTTAATAAATGAAACAGCACGACATTTTTGGATTGACATATATAAATTTGATAATTTATTATTATGGGGATTTAGACACATTTCAGTTTGATTATAAGATTGATCTGAAATACAGATCCAGACCCTTCAAATACAAATGCAACAACATGGAACTTGCACAATTGACACCACAAATGATCTACTAAAAATAACATAAATTGCTAAATGTGACAATCTCAATGCATATACATTGCAAAAAAACAACAAGTTTTACGTAAACTCAAATCTGTCCCAAAAAATCAGATCTTATCAAAACAATTCATGTTTTTAGCAATTTCCAGTCATCATTTCATCCCAGATCCCATAAAAGGGACTTAAAAATGAGAAATCACAACAAGCAAAAATCTCACAAATGAACTCAATTAACACCACACAAAAAAGTGTAAAACCTCATTTTACACATCTTAAAAGTTGGTTTTTCAGCTTCAATCAGACACAAATAAAAGACCATGAAAAATTTCATCAACAAAAAAATCACAGTTCATTTTAATTACTCTCGCAAAAAAAAGCTACTCAAGAAGCTGTCAGTAGATTTCACGATTAAATTGCTCAAATTTCCACTCTTTCCTCTCATTCTCTTAAATTCCATAAATTTATCATGGCAAAATCTTATTTCTCTTCATACTGTAATTCTTCTTTACTCCTGACTCAACATACATAAGTGCAACAAAAGTTTTGCTTAACATGCATAAAGAATGAATATGACAAAACATTATAACAACACAAAAATATATATGGAAAAAAATCCACACAGCAAAAAAAGGAAAGAGCAGGAAGAAGAAGATGAAAAAAAATATGTACTTTTTTTGTTGCTCAGCAGAGATAAACTCGTTGAATACGGCAACAAAAAAAAATATAAGCAGCATCTCGTTTTTGGTTAACAGGATGATATGAGAAGCATAAATGTATGAAAATGCTCGTATAACTGCCAGGAGATTGAATCAATGCTGATGATAAAAATCACTCTGCACTCAAGATTTGTTGTATATAGAAAAAAATTATTCATCCTCGAAAAACATCATTCGTGCTTGGGATTGACCTGACTGTTGTTGCTTTTATGCTTTGAGTTGTGCAAACTTTCAACATATTGAGGATATTTTATGAACTTATGTGTGAATATGATATATGAATTACAATCTCTGAAATCTAAAATACACCATGAGGGGGATGAGCAGTTAAATGCATTCATGTTGCTATTAAAAATTCCACACAAGTGCTTTTATTGCAAAAATTAAAATATTTAAAAACCTAAATCTTAAGAATTTTTACCTTAAATTGTTCTTTTTAGCTTTTCATTAAGTTCCTAATCCATATTGTCAACTCCAACCCATTTGAAGACAAGTCCTTTAACTCTTTGTTTTGTTGCTTTCATTGCTACACTGTCATTTTCAGAGATTGCTCCCAAATCACTAACGTGAGCTGATAATGGAATCATAATGGAAGATACTGAATCGTTTAGGTCTCTCAGGACTGACATGGGGTGCCTATATTGAGAAACAAAAATTATGAGATTTGGCATCAAGTTCTTATAGATGAGTGTGTTCTGTTAAAATGAAATTTAAATTCAAGTCCTGTTTAAGGAAAATGCTTAAAATTTAAAAATTCGTATACAATATGAGTTCGAGTCCTACAAAAGTCTTATTAATGACATTAATTGAGGATTGAAATGAATTACTTAAAAACTTACCAAGGATCAATTTCTCCATTCGTAAACACAACGTTTGTAAGATCAGGTTCAAATCCACCATAAGCTGTATTTGTTCGCCCAATATTAAATTCTATAATCTTCCTGCTAAACTTATTGTCATACAAATCATTACAAATTCTATAGAAATATTCAAGTCCATAAGTTGAACCAAATATTTGGTCTTCTGATGTCGATGTTTGGAACCAAGCAAATTCTGCACACGTTTGATAAATCCATTGTCTCATTTGTTGATTAGCTAATGATCCCCAAGTGTAATTTGAATACTTCTCAATGCTGTTTTTGTAACTGAAATCCAAGCACTCAGCATTACGATTATTGCTAACTTGTTTGATTCCTTTAGACACTAAAGCATCATCACCTCGTACCCAAGCAGCAAATGCTCCAATATCATCAGTCATTGTTCTTGATGCTTTCATCTGATTACAGGCATTTTGAATGTTTTGATTGCGATGAGTTTGGACAAGACCTGCAACTATATCACTTACTTCATAGAAGAAGTGAGGAACATCAATTGGAATTTCTAATTCTTGACATAATACAAACGCTTCTGAGATACGAGTTGTATTTTTCTGATCAACAAGTTCTTCCATATCATCAAATGCATTGTTGATTATTTCTGTACATTCATCTCCACCAATGTCTTGGATAGCTTTGGCCATTACTTCTTTGTATTCATAAAAGTCAACCTGAGAAGTTGAAATACAGAATTTAATTAGTTTTTAATGATCGCAGTAAACTTTGATAATTTGTTAAGTTTTTTTCAGAGTTGAAAAAGCAGATATCTGTTAACAGATACAAAGACAGATTTGCTACAGAAATTACCTTTATACAGACAGAATCTGCGAACAGAAAGTTTTTTTTCATCTGCATACAGATGATCTGTTTACAGATATCATCTGCAAACAGATAGATTCTGCTCATCTGTTTTGCAGATGGATGCAGATTCTATTGTTCTTTTTGCAGATATCTGTTTTCTGCATTCAGATTTTATCTGCATGCAGATAATGTCTGCATACAGATGATCTGCATGCAGATGAAAAAAATCTTTCCGAGAACAGATAATATCTGTATACAGAAAATGTATTTTTACAGATATATGTCAGATTTCAACTCTGGTTTTTTTATAAGAAAAGTGAGAAAATTACCTTTGCAAAAACTGGACCTGATGATGCAACAGATCCTGTAATCAAATGTGGATACTTCACTCTCATCCAAGCAGCCATGGTAGCTTTAATAAAGGTAAGGCATTTATTATTTAATCAATTTTATATTCATTAAATCAGTCAAACCTAAATCCAATCAAAGCTTCAAAAGTATAACTTAATGATTGCCAGTGCGGTAATCTCAAGTGGCAGTTTGATAAGAAATTGTTACACTCACCGCTATAGCTTGCTCCAACAAGTATGACCTTAGAATTTTCCAACTCCGGTATTGTTGACTTTATGTATTCAATGAAATGAGCAACATCAGCAAGAGCTTGATCCACAGATAAATATTTCAAGTTCTCAGTCTTGGTGTCTGGTGTTGGGTGACTTTTTCCATAATAACGATGTTCGGTATAAAATAAAGCTCCACTAGTTTCAACAGCCATTTCATGAATTAATGTACCAGCCATTATTGATCTTGTTGAAATTGTCCATTCACCACCAAGGTAGATGAAAATTGGTCCATTTGATTCCATTAGTGATAAATCCTGATAATATCTCATTTGCCATTTCCGAGTATCTTGAGGATTAAAATTATCAAGTCTCTGTTCAATCCATTCCTCAGTTGGAGTTGCAAACGTTCCACTGAATTTTAAAACCTGAAAATCAGGCTCTTGATGAGTATTTGTGTATCGAGTAGAACCGAAAAATCCACTAGAAAATTTACAGATTATTAGCACAACAAAAATTATTAAGAATTTCATGTTGACTGTGGAACGTACAAAGGTAAACTGATTAAAATTCGTCTAACTTTTTTTGTATTAGGGCATTTCCACGGATTGATGGAGTTTCTTAAAAATCGCTTGTAATTCTTCTTCTACTTGAAATTTTTGAACTTCAACAAATATCGACAATTATACTCAAATAGCTTTAAATAAGTTAATATTCCAGTTGATTATTAAGAAATGTCAGCAATACGATCACTAATTAATTTAAATTAGCATTTAAACAAGTCAAATTGTTTATTTTTGGTATCTAGTTTAACGGTTTTTTTCATTTTCAAATTTTTTAAAAACTCAAGTGAACGCTTTTTGTTGGTACATTTCATAAAATTTTCACAAATTTTTTATTTTTCTTCTTAATAAGTGTGTTTAAAGTGAATTAAAGCATTGAAATATATAAAAGTAAACACCATGTGCATGAAAACGGCAGTAAAATGTTGTCTGGATGTCTAAATAGTGTAAAATTTTAGTTTAAAGTTAAAAATTCCACATTTTGAAATGTACCAACGCTCACTAAAACTCAAATATTTCATCAATGAATACATTTGGAGGTAAGATATAAAGAGAAATAAGCAGAATTCAGCGTTCTACTTGACATAAATTAGTCTTTCAATCGTCTGGATAGCTCTTTTAAGAGAAATTTTAACTCAAAGACGAAAATTTTGAAAAATTCAATCCGTGGAAACGCCCATTAATTTATTTTCTTTTCTACACCTTGTTATCAACTTATCAGTATAGCTTGTAACGTAAACATCTGTTAATACATTTCATTGAGACATACTGTATTGTTATGAAAATATTTGTCAAAGTGTGTGCTTACAACTACTTAGTAGTTTACTATTGTTAATCTAATTATTCTCTAATTAAATATATATATATATATATATATATATATATATATATATATATATATATATATATATATATATATATATATATATATATATATATATATGTTCATACAACTGAGCGACGACCATGCGACGGCCATAGCTCAGTTGAGTTGCTCAGTTTTTTGTATTGAAAATTTGATAGTGTTAGTGAATTTTTTCAAAAATTTTAAAAAAATAACGGTCACTTTTCTATATGAACACATATATTGCTCTAATTTTTTGGAATTTCACGAATTATTTTAAAATATTTTCTGAGGGTCATTGAATGCTTTTGAAATTTCCATCTTAAATTAATAAAATGCTAAAAACTTCAATTATGTGTAATCCAAGTATTAGCTAAGTAAGTCATTGGGTAAACTTTTAAAATAATTATATTGTAGTCGGTTCACAAGTTTTGGTATTGGTACATTGATAAGATTTCAAATTTTTTATAGAAAAACAAAGGTTAATCGCCTCTGATTTATCTTCATACCAGTTATTCAAAAGTCAATATATCCTCAAGAACCAGTTTGTCAAAACTTAGCAACTTACCTACCCCAACTTTTTTGATTGAACAAATCTTGACTTTCTAGAATTTAAAGAATTAGGTGCCAAGTACCCATATAATCAGCCTAAAAGCCCCTCAAATTTTATTAATATACATTTTTCTACTTCATGAAATAAAAACATTTTAAAAGACACCCAGACATATCATAACCCATAATCCACATTCCAATCCTCAAGAATCAACAGCACAGAGAAAAAAATATCCATCGTGCACATAGTAAACATGAGATGTAAAGGAGTGAAAAAAACAGGTATGACGAGATTTTTTTTTTATTATTTCACTTTCGTCTCGATTTATTATAAATTTAATGAGTTTATTTATTATTAAATGTCCATTGCCTCAATGCCTTTAACTCTACGCACGCGTTCATTACACGTTGATTGCACACATCAAATGCCGTAAAATCAGTTCAATAATAATTCGTTATACGTATCAACAATCTCTCCATCTTACTTACATTTTACAGTTGCTGTATTTTTTGCGGTCTTGTGCTGAATATACACAAAAATGTAAAGATATGTAGCTATAGCAATAATAATCATGAAAATCGTTTTTAAAGGTTGATTGTCGTTGTCAATTTAAAATCTACTTTTTCCACCTTACCATTTACCACCCACAACCGCTCATTCACTCATCTTCTTACGTACAGCTTGAAATATTGATTCAAACTCAATTTTCCTCATTCGGTGTAAATATTTGAAATTGTTTGTTCGAAAGATTTTAACCATGAAGTACTTTAGAAATCATGCCGGAGAGTGAGAGAGAAATTGTGAATGGAAGGATGGTGAAAAGTTGTGACGGAGAATGAAGAAGGATCTTGAAGTGAATAGAAAATTGGAATGTCGAATGTCAAGTCATTAAGCAACCGCAGTTGATGGTTGGAAAATGAGGAGATTCAAATATTATAGAAAAGTGTGGGAAAGTTAATTTTAGAAGATATTGTGGGTGATTATTACAGGGGTTTTAGTTGGGAAGGATCTTTGAGATTTTTTTGTTGAAAATATTAAATTTCGCTGAGTTGAAATGAGTTTTAGTTCTCGAAAAATTCCAGTGACTAAAATTTAACTAAAGCCACCAAAAATGAGTTAAAATTCCCAAAATTTAGCTCAACACACCAATACTGAACAGATTTAAGCAACAAAAAAAAAATCATTGCCATACAAAAGTTTTTTAATGTCTGAAAAATTCCCTTCCTGTCCCCATTTAAATTACGTCTAGTAAAGTGACTCAAAAGAAATAAAAATCAACAATGTAAAATTAAATGCACTCAATAATCCTCGATAAACGCAACGAAAAATATAAGAATGAACCAGAGCCAGACGGTACATAATAAATTGACATCAAATTATTCGACGTTAAAGGTTTCTTTCAACTTCTTTTAAAAAAAATTAAGAGCGAACGAGAGAAATCTCTGACAATTTTTTTTTTCGCTTATTTTGTTTCTTGTTGTTTGCACAGCACAACACAAAATAAAGCACAACAGAAGAAAATAACAGAAAAAAATTGTATGCAGTGTGCGCGCACAGTAATGCAAGAGAAGATGAAATTGAAAATGTGAAGAAAATAATAATTGTGAATGAGGTGTGGGAATGTATTTTTTGAAGGGGTTCAAGGCGCATTTTTTGGAATTTATGAGCTTTGGTGCCTGTTCGATTCTTTTTTGTATCAATTTGTCTTTTGAATTTACAAAAAATTTAGCTTAACTCTTAATTTTGACTCAAATTTATCAAAGGATCATTCTTTTATTTTTTAGAACTTAAAAAAAAAAGAAAAATGAAAATATTTAAGCACCTCAAAATCCCCCAAATGTATCACAAGTTTTACAAACGACCCCCAAAATAACTCTCAGCGTAATTTATAAAGGCCGTTGCTGAGAGGCCGGTCTGTGTATAATCTGTGTGTGCCATACACTACAATGTGACTGTGTACTTCACATTCGTATAGATGGAATTGAAGGAATTCTTATTTTTTATTTTTATTTTATTTTTTGCCTTCTTACTTTGCTTATTTTTTCATATTATTTTATTTAATATTTCAAGGTTCTTGCCGCACGATGTCGATGTACACAAAACATGAAGAAAGAGAAAAAAAAGGAAAAAAAAAAATATTTTTCTTCTTCACAATTTGCGAAGAATTAAAAAGCATTTCGGAATATCAAATAAAATTGAGAGAGTGAGAAAGAGTAAGAAAGAGAGAAATGGAAAGACTTGAATCTATTTTTACTTGAGAAATTTCTCAGCAACTCTTTCTGAATGACTGAGCCGTCCGCTATTCTTCCGCAAAAAAGCACTAAAATTTGCTTTATATAATACACGCTATGTGCAATATCAGTCTTTGCTTTCCTGGTAATTTTGCAACGTCACTCGTACATTAAAAAAAGTTTTTTTTTGTTCGGTGTCGCAAAAAGATGAAAAGCATACGCGAGAAAATATCATAAATTTTATTTATTTTTTGCACTTTGTGTATTAATATTTTTCATTTTACATTATTTTTATTGTTATTATTTCGTTTCAGTCTAACTAATTTGCATATTTGTACATATGTGATTATTTTTTTCAGTATCTTTTTTTTTTCATTTTGGCCATGACCATAATCGTCCAGACTGAACAAATACAGCAACGAAAAAATCATTTTTTTTGTATATAAAAAATATGTGAATCGTTTGAGACAAATAACGTCAGAGACGACGTGCGAAATGATTTTTTTTTTTTTTTTTGGTGTAAAATATTCTCAGATTTTTTTATATAAGTAAGTTTTTGTGAATAAAACGTGTACTTAAATTTTTTTTCTTTCTGCTTCATTTTAAATAGTTTATACGTAGTTTTACCAACCGTAAAATTTACTACTTTAATTTGTTAATTTGCTTGTGTTTTTATTTAATGCTTTTGAGTAAATTTTATTTGGTATGATTTTATGTTGATATTTTTCATACTTTCTTAATTTAATTCTTTGTGACAGTTAAGAAATATTTCGTACAAACTTTTAGTATCATTAAAAAAATTTTTAAGATCTAGTAAAAAAGTAAATATTTTAGCCACAAAGAAAAAAATAAAAACTGATAAGAAAATCTTCAAAAAGCAGTTGTGAAACTTAGCATTACTCGATGTTTGTATATTTCATAAAAAAGAGGTTCAACAATTATTTTCTCATTTGAAATCTTAAGGATTTGAACCTTAAATTACTGAACTTGTATGAATTTAATCAACTTTTTGAACATTTTGATTTACCTTAACTTTGATATTTTAGAATAATTTTAAATCAAAATTGTTCAAAAAATTACAAAAAACTCTTGCATTTTATTATAATGCAGTAATTATTTAACGACTTTTTCATTGTCCCCGTCAACTTGACCACACTCACTTAACAGAAGCTTAGCTAATACAATTCCAAAGGATTTTGTGGTAAATTATCTTTGCTAAAAATACAAACTTTAAATAAATTCAATCAAATAAATTCTCATTTAATTCACATTATAAAGTCGTAAAACACTAATTGTTTCACTTAATTTAATTTAACTACTAGAATTACTTTTGGGTCAAGAGCTTAAATCTGATTAAAAATATTAAATACTTTGAAAAAATTATCTGATATTAAAGAACGCAAAAGGAGATGACATTGCAAAAAATTGAGAATAAAATGTTTTTATTGATTTTTAATTATTTTCAAATTAGTTGAATTGGAATCGATTTTTGTAAAATTGAAAAATTATTCAAAAAATTTTATTTTTAGAGTTTTTGTGAAATTTTTTTCACATTTCTTAAAGCTTCATTTAACCTCATTTAATAGATTATCCTTAAACATTTAAAATTAATAAATTTCAACAAAGTTTCATTTCGATTCCTTAGCAGCATCCACAAACTTTTTATTGATTTTCCAACTTCCATTATCACATACAAATTCTACAATGTAGAGAAATGAGAAAAAAACACGACTTACGTAGAAAGCCACGAACTTCCACGCTTGACTTATGATAGATTATAAATACACTTATTATAATATTATGAAAATTTTCGAAAAAAAAAAACAAATTTAATGTATTTATTATGTTTAACGTTCGAGTTGTACTTCATATTCTTCTATTTCATAAGTATAAAATGTTAATCATAAACTTTACTAAACTGCTAAAAATGTAGTCTGTATTAATATTTGTGAAATTTGCATTTTATAAATTTCTTAATGTACGAAATGCCACTTTTAAGAAACGTTTTAGGTCCATTTGGGAGTTGTGAAGAGCTGTGCGGAATGAAACGAAGTGAATGAACCATTGCTGAGCGAAGCGAAGAAAACAGAATATGAAGTACAGATCGCCAAAAACTATAATAATAATAAAAATAAATAAAAATGCTACTAAATCCTTTTTTAACAAATTATCAAAAAAAAAGTAAAATTTTCTTTTAAAAAATTCTTTAATTGGGGTGTAAAATTATTCGAGGTCGCGCGTTAGCGCGACCGAGAAAAATTTTTGGGGGGTCGAAAAAAACCGGTTTTTTGGCTTTTTGACCCCTTTAACGGCCTTTAAATTGAAAAATTCCAGTAGATTATGAATCTACTCGTCAAGACGCACATTTTGGTACCAAAAACTTCTCATAAAAGTGGTGGGAACATAGTGAACTCGAAAATGGGCTTTTTGGGTGAAACCAATAACTTACACGCGATGCGTGGAAGTTAAAAACTTTAGGAAAAAGATAAAAATTTTGGTAAAAAACGACTAATTATGTTGTATATCGGTGGTTAGAGATCATTAGGACCAAAAAAAATTTTTCATAACTTCATCCTTCCATGCGTACCCAAAAAAACGAAAAATGGACCTTGTGGACACAGGTATGGACAAAATTGGCTGAAACTTGGCCTATACATTTTAGGCATAAATACCCCGAAATGGTTTTTGAATTAGCTGATTTAAGCTTAATACAAGCGAGAACGGTGCCAAAAATGGTCAATTTTGAGCGTTTTTTGGCCCTACTTTGACTGTTCAAAGGTCTATAAAGTTGTGCATATATCAAAAAGTTAGCTCTTTTCCGGACAATTGCTTATGTTGCCTGATCATATGGCAAAAGAATCAGTTCCTAAAAGTCTAATGGTTAAGCTGTGACCCCGATTACAAAATTTTATGACCGAAAAAATCAGTTTTTTGGCTTTTTGACCCCTTTAATGGCCTTTAAATTGAAAAATTCCAGTAGATTATGAATCTACTCGTCAAGACGCACATTTTGGTACCAAAAACTTCTCATAAAAGTGGTGGGAACATAGTGAACTCGAAAATGGGCTTTTTGGGTGAAACCAATAACTTACACGCGATGCGTGGAAGTTAAAAACTTTAGGAAAAAGATAAAAATTTTGGTAAAAAACGACTAATTATGTTGTATATCGGTGGTTAGAGATCATTAGGACCAAAAAAAATTTTTCATAACTTCATCCTTCCATGCGTACCCAAAAAAACGAAAAATGGACCTTGTGGACACAGGTATGGACAAAATTGGCTGAAACTTGGCCTATACATTTTAGGCATAAATACCCCGAAATGGTTTTTGAATTAGCTGATTTAAGCTTAATACAAGCGAGAACGGTGCCAAAAATGGTCAATTTTGAGCGTTTTTTGGCCCTACTTTGACTGTTCAAAGGTCTATAAAGTTGTGCATATATCAAAAAGTTAGCTCTTTTCCGGACAATTGCTTATGTTGCCTGATCATATGGCAAAAGAATCAGTTCCTAAAAGTCTAATGGTTAAGCTGTGACCCCGATTACAAAATTTTATGACCGAAAAAATCAGTTTTTTGGCTTTTTTGACCCCTTTAATGGCCTTTAAATTGAAAAAATTCCAGTAGATTATGAATCTACTCGTCAAGACGCACATTTTGGTACCAAAAACTTCTCATAAAAGTGGTGGGAACATAGTGAACTCGAAAATGGGCTTTTGGGTGAAACCAATAACTTACACGCGATGCGTGGAAGTTAAAAACTTTAGGAAAAAGATAAAAATTTTGGTAAAAACGACTAATTATGTTGTATATCGGTGGTTAGAGATCATTAGGACCAAAAAAAATTTTTCATAACTTCATCCTTCCATGCGTACCCAAAAAAACGAAAAATGGACCTTGTGGACACAGGTATGGACAAAATTGGCTGAAACTTGGCCTATACATTTTAGGCATAAATACCCCGAAATGGTTTTTGAATTAGCTGATTTAAGCTTAATACAAGCGAGAACGGTGCCAAAAATGGTCAATTTTGAGCGTTTTTTGGCCCTACTTTGACTGTTCAAAGGTCTATAAAGTTGTGCATATATCAAAAAGTTAGCTCTTTTCCGGACAATTGCTTATGTTGCCTGATCATATGGCAAAAGAATCAGTTCCTAAAAGTCTAATGGTTAAGCTGTGACCCCGATTACAAAATTTTATGACCGAAAAAATCAGTTTTTTGGCTTTTTGACCCCTTTAATGGCCTTTAAATTGAAAAATTCCAGTAGATTATGAATCTACTCGTCAAGACGCACATTTTGGTACCAAAAACTTCTCATAAAAGTGGTGGGAACATAGTGAACTCGAAAATGGGCTTTTTGGGTGAAACCAATAACTTACACGCGATGCGTGGAAGTTAATAGGGAATCATAGAATATAAAATGTGCTTCTCACATCATCATCGTCGTCGTCGTTATTCAGTGAGTTTGAGAACAAAAGCCAACAACTAGCAAAAAACACATAGCAACGACGATATGATTAACATTCAAGTTCAAACAACTCTTTTTTACATTTTATTATATTTCTTTTTTTTTATTCTCATTCACTTTTTTCCCATTTATAAACATTTTAATAATAATAATAATAATCTCATTCAGCTCACATCTTATATATTTTATATATTTAAGTATCTATATAAAGTTCTCATTCGGAAGAGTTAACAGCAAAAGCAACAACTACAGAATCAAAAATATAAAAGCTAATAATTCATTAAATTTATCAAAAATGAAAAGTTGTTACCAGATGTAAAATGTCTTGATAGTCGTAGAGCTTTACATAGTAGCTCATTTTGTTTATGAAGACAATAGAGTGTTGAGGAAATGACTATTACTATTCCACATGACATGAGCAGGAAGTTTTGCTCCCTCTCAAGTTTCATTCATTAGCTTCACTTCAACGTGTGTGAGTTGACATTTATCGGTATAAATATTAGCATTATTTAATATAAAAATTAGTCATGATTTCATCAACATTAATGGGTGCGAGATATGAGTTTCATGTCTTTGTCTTACATGATAGATACGTAAGCTGACTGCTGTTGAGGAATTTAAGAATGTAAAAAAATGTTGTATGTTGTGATGTTTTAGTTGATCCAGAGGTGTTGATGTTATTAGATCAGATTTAAAATGATTTTGTTGTTTATAGCTTAAATACTTGGGAGAGTTTCTAGGATGATTAATTGAAAATTAAGCACAAAATAAATTTTCTAAAGCATTTAGTAAAACGGGTTTTGCGCCTCAAATAAACCTTAAAATAACTTAGACAAAATTTAACTATATCCTTACAATTAGGCTTTCCCGATTTACCAGTCTCGGCTCTTTTCGAGACTCGAGACCAAAATTTAAATTTTAATATCTTTGATCCAAGATGGATTATTTTACAAATTTTTTATTCAAATGACTCCTATTCTCCAATGTAACGATTTGAAACCTTAAGATTTGAAAAATATTGAGTAACATCCAAGTTATAGCAGTTTTGTTTTGGTCTCGAGTCTCGAAAATTTGTCGAGACCGAGACTGTTCCCGAAGTTCCTACAACTATGGTAAATAATCTATAAATCATCACAATCCCAAAGCCTCATTCAGCACCCCTGTCTCAATCATAATCTGTTTACATATTTGAAGATTAAAAAGCACAGACAAAAAAAGGAGAAGATTAAAGGTATTCAGCAAGTAAGCAGTAGCATTGAAATATATATAAGCTTCACAGCTATCCATCGACATCATTTATCGTCATCATTTGACTGTATGTATGAGTGAATGCACTTGGATATCGGTAGAGCAAAAAAAAGTTTTAAACGTTATAAAAAAATTAATTTTGCGCCGTTTTTTACAATACCTATAATATCAATAGGCAACAGAGTGCTAGTAGCAGTCTACAACAGGTCCGGCATAAAGGAATAAAAAGTGAAGCACAATTTAAATCGCATTGAATAAAATTGCTCTACTGAGTGGTTTTCAGATTTTTTTATTCCTCCATTCGTCCATCCATCTCTCTCACTTTCTGTCTTCTCATTTATTGAAATGAATTTAAAACTGCAGCACATCAATTTTTCATTCAATTACAATAAATTCTTTTTTGTCTTACTTTTATTTGCCTCTTTTTTCGCATTCTGCACCGCTCGTTGCTGCCTCATTCAATGCAATTTAATTTATGTAACTTTAAACGTATTTATGCAGTCGAGCAACATCATCAGCATCATTGTATGTTGTAATAATGAATGTACTACTTTAAGAAATCCGATGCCATCATCATTTTGTACTTAATTGAGTGCCAATTTTACCCCTCAAATGCATTCCATTTTCCCACATTCGGATTTGTTTATAGATACGCATTTGCATGCATTATATTGATGATTGTAAAGTTAATCAGAGTCGGAGGGGACTTATAGGGTTTTTGATATAAACTAGTTAGAATTTATATAGTAAAATTCAAGATTAAAATTTCTGATAAATCGCAGACCAAAATAATAATAGATTTTCTCCTGACTAAACCTCAAAACTGATCGCCAATTTTTCCTCAAACTGCACTTCCCCCAAGCCCATAGACACTTTGTAAAAATTGCATCATAATCTGTTTTACAAATAAATCGAACATGAAAACGAAAAAAAAAAAGATTAAATTACAATATTTCACAAGTTTCTTTTATTTCCAGATGAAATGCTGCTATTGCTGACTTATTAATTCAATCGTAAAAAGAGAGCGATGGTCAACAGCATGAGGAGGAAAAAAAGTATATTCATTTGAATATCGATATCTAATTATTTAGAAGGAATGAAAAGTGCATTTACTGCTTATACAGTAGCCTATAATGTAAAGTTTTTATTACAATTTATTCATCTGACATCGATAAATATAATTTCTATTGACAATAAACATCGGTAATTTAGATTGGAGCAGAAAGTGTTGTTTAGAGTTTGGGTGAGTATCAATAGAATGGGAAGGGTTGGAAAATCAAGAAGATTTTGGGATTAAAATCACTACATTTTGTGAAAGTTCCATTATTTTTTTAGAAAAAAGTTTTTTGGAATCTCCAAAAATTTTGGAAAAGTGACCGAAAAACTTAAAGCTTTGTGTAGTTCCCCTATTTTTGTCTTCGAGGAATGAATATCATTCAAGTAGCTAATACATAGTATTCTCAGCCTTGCCATTTTTAACAAACCATTAAAAATCACAAGCCATACAAAATATCCATTTAAATTAAATCAAAATTGATTTCATTGACTTCTAATTGGATGTCAATAAGCGAGACCGTTGGCATATAAACAGTGACAATAATTATGAAATTCAATATTTAAAATTACCTTAATCGCATAAGACATTTTAAGTATATTTCTCTTCCAACAACACAAAATCGTTTCGTTAAGCGAGCTTTTATAAATTGTTTGATATTGTGTGAAGTCATTAGTAAATTGATATGTCAATGTGTGAGTTATAATTACTTAAATTAAAAAACAAGAAGGAATGCCTTTGAAGTAGGATTGGATATAAGACCAGAAGATGCTTGGCACACGTCAAATCAAATTGTTGCTGAGATTAAAATTTCTTTCGAGTGATTTTGCTATTGTTGATTGTGGTATTTTGAGTTGTTTCTAGTTGACCGAGGTGTAGAGATTTTTATAGGATTAAAAGTTAGGAATTTTTGATGTGGAAGTAAGAGGTTTATGGTGATATGTTCATTAGTTTGGTGTTATGTGATATTAAGGATAATTTTTATAATAAAAATTGATTTTTTTCTAGAAATCAATCCGAACCTTACTTCTGACATCTTTTACTTGCAAACCCAATTAATCCTCATCCAAAGCATTTAAATTCGAATTAAAATGAGAAAACAGAATAAAAAATTGCTCAATTTGAATTTTTGCCTTAAATAGCCTTTAGCAAGTACACAATATGCTTACATATATAAACATTCATTTATGTCACATGCCACCTACTTAAGTTCACATCCATAAATCTAGTGAGTAAATCAGATGAAACAGAAATAAGAGTCGCTTACAAGCCATTTAGTGAAGGACATCATCAAAAAAAAAGAAAAAGTAGTTGAGCAAATAAAAAGAGCGTAAATGTTTATGTAGAAGCTCTTGCACTCTTTTTATTTGTGTCTACATATATGTATATATGCAAGTGATATTTCTTAATAATACAAAACTACAATTGTATCCAATTTCATCAGTACAAAGGCAATAAAATAATCATACGTTCTCACTCGACTATGTGCAGTTCTTTATTACTTTTTTTCCTTCTTGTGAATTGCATTGTGAAAGAAAATTACTTTTAATCTTTTCTTGTTGTTGTTCATTTCTACGATGACATGTGTGACGGTTCATACAGTACTTGGCGATGTTGCCGATTTACATCTCTTTTTTTCTTGTAATTTATATGGATTTAATTAGTTTTAAAAGTATTTATGTGGTTGTAATTTGTATGATTATAAGTAGCAGTGATTGTTTCATGATTAGTTTTAATAAATGATTTTTGAAAACTCAATAAATTTGAAGTCTGACAATACATGGAAAAATAGTAAAAAAATTCTACCAAAAATTTGTTTGGAGGTTGAATTTTCAAAAAATGAATACATTTATTCCCCCCTTAGAACGATTTTGTATTGTGCTCGATTTTTCAGAACTTTGATTTCTCATCTATTTGCAAAATAAATCTAACCATCAACATTAAAATTTAATAACAATTTTTAAAACATTTTACCTACTAAAAAATTGGATTTGAACCGAAGTTCTTTTAAGTTTTAATTAAATTTCTATATTGATGGATTATTTCACAGTAGCTTATTTTTATTAAATCAAATGTCCACAAATATTTTAACTCTTTTGCTGAATACGAAATTCCTCTGACAAAATCAATTTTTGATTCAAGAAATATAATAAAGTTTTAAGAGCAAAGTGTCACGAACACACGAGTCTATTGTTCTCTTAAAGTGATTTGCATACCTAAGAAGATTCTAGAAAAATCACAAATTTTTTTACATAAAAATAACATCAAATCAACTTAAAATCCATTAATTCTGATTTTTATTAGAAATCTCTCAAGCATCATAAACGGATAAACAGGATACTAAATTGTCGTAGTAACTAAAATCCAATATTTACAATTAATTCATATAAATGTGATAATTAAAGCGATAAAAGCATGTCTTAATGGTTATTTAAGATTTCTCGATAAGCATCTATAAAATCTCTGTAAACAGCGAACAGCAAAATAAAAGAAATTGAAATTTTTAATAAAAATCGACTTTAAATAAAGCGAGACTGAAGTGGATAAGAAAGATTGTCGTGAAGTAATTTTCATATGAAAAGATTTAATAATTCACACGAGTGACCTTCTTTTCGACAATTTTTCTTTTTCTTCTTCTTCTTCTTCTTTTTGCTTTAAATAAATATTTTTTGGTATTAAAAAAAGAAACTGTTGAGCCAACGTCAACGTAAAACTTCTACAAAAAATATACTTTTGTGTGTCTCACTTCTTAATATATGTATTATACACATAATTTTCACTTATATACAATAATTTTTTTCTGCTCTTTATAGTCATGCCGATTGCTAAAGTATGAAAAAAAATTAAATAAATAAATGAAGTTCATGTATTCGTATTTAGCCCGAAAAATGAATAAATTATACATTCATTTTAATTCCATAGAAGAGTTGAGAGATAGAGACATTTATTGTGTGGAAAAGAGATGGATATTTATATTGGCAGTGGATGGTCATCTGGATATGAATTCATAAATCATTTTCTAAGTTTTAATTAATCTTTTCATCTGGAATGTGACTGGATAGAATCAAAGGTTATCTGATGGGTGCAAAAAAGTGCCTGCATGGTTATGCTAATGTGTAATTGATGTTATCATTTGAATGAATATTTTTGATTAATGACTTTTCTGGATTTGCATTTGAGATACTAAAACTTTGCAAAATATTCTCAAAAATTATGAACCTGACTAACTTAACCTCAAAACCACCTTTACCTTACTAAAATAATACTTAATTGAGCAACAACATCCACCCACTAATCTCCCATCCCTTGATCAATTCAAACATCAAAAAAATAATTTAAATAAAAAGTTTACTCAATGATGCTATTTTTATTATTTTATTTTACCTACTCGCATAAATAGATAGATTCAAAAGTGAAATAAAATAATAGAAGTCAAAAGCATGTATACACTTTTATTTCTTTTGTTCTGTCCACATCGAATATCAAAGAGCCTCACGAAGAATTTCATTGACAGCTTCATTATTCAATATTTTAATTTATCAAATTTAAATTTACACATTAAACCTATTACAATTCATTTCGTTTCTATAATTTTATATTTTTAGTCGATTATTTGAATTTTCACTTTGGCACATTTTAGAATTTTAATCTTCTGATTGACCAAAAAAAAAATTATATGTTTGACTTCTCTTTCTTATTTAAATTCAATTGAACATCTAGACCACAAAAATTTTTTTCTGTCAATAAAAAGCTTTTTTAGACAAAGTTTCTTCATTAATTTAATTGAAAATTCGACTTTTTTGTTGCTTCTTTTTTTGTCATCTAGCACGTTAGCATGTTTGCATACATTTGAGCTCAGTGACAATTTTGCGCAATTGAAAAATGAGAACAAAAAAATATTGAATTAAATTGTCAAGGCATTTTTGTTACATGAAGTAAGTGATAATCACATTATGGATGAGCATGTGAGTCATGGATGGAAATTTCCGACATTTTTTGATACTTTCTTCTGAAAAATGCCAATATTTACATGATATTGAGTCAGAGATTTTTACAATGGATTTTTCGTGATTAATTTATTTATTTTGAGATTTTTTGGGGATGTCAATGGAGTCAGTTGGCACTGTAAAGTTTCATATTATTTCACACTAATTCAATAAAATTCATACTCGAATGTCAGTTAAAAAAAGCCAATAACCTCAGATCCAATAACAAATAATTCTGAACTAAATCAACATGTTAAACATACTTGTTAATACTAAATCATTCAGTACTATGCACAGCTATTCGATATCAAATGTCCCCACAGAGCAATAATCCACAAATCTAAAATTTATTCAAACCTAAGCAAAAAAGCTTCATGCCAAAATAAACTGAAGCAAGAAAAGTCACATAAAATATTACAAAATTAATAACATCACAAGTGAATCTAAATTTCATGTATTCTTTATAGTCACAATAATTTATAAGTCACAGAAAATTATTTTCATGTCTCATTCCTGCCCTTCTTCATCTTATTGTTCAATTTTATTGCTCACAACCTTTGTCATACTGCATTTACAATAGATTATAAAAATTTGTCTCTTTTTTGCTCTATCTCTCTCTGTATATATGTCGCTTTTTCATTTCATAAGATTTATTTTAATTAAATTAATGTTGTCTAGCGCAATTCAAATTATATACAGACAGACAGACACTCGTACATGCATGTATTTCATATACATATATAAAACTTTTATTCTAAATAAAATTTTTTTCTAAGGGAGAGAAAAACTGGATGACGTAATAAGAAGAAAATTGTCTGTGCTGGATGTTTTTGATTTTTTTTTTTCTGGGGATGGTAAGTTCTGAGTAAAAGTTGGGGTGTTATTAATTGCTACGATTTAATGAAAATGTTAAATTTTACATTTTTTACGAATTCTAGGTTCAAATAATCCTAACGCAAAATTTAAGCATTTAAATAGTTATCGAAATGCAAAATGTGAAAATCCTAAAAAAAATCCTTAAAATCCGCAAGTTTTCACCTCACCTAAATTTCCATTTTCATGGAATACAAAAACTTCAGTCTACATCACCCATGTGAACTTAGCCACACTTTTCCAGCCACACTCATCGGCCGATATTTATCGGCCGATAATTTTTTTCCTTACGTATTTCGGCCGATACGTATCGGCAGCTTTACGTACAAATTTTCGGCCGATTTTTGTCGGCCGATAATTTCAATACAAGTTTTTCCTTGCATACAATATTGCGTGCAAGTGGTGAAATATCGGCCGATAAAAAATCGGCCGATTTTTCGTGACTCATGAGATTTGAACTCGCGACTTTTAGTAAAAAAAAATCTGTCTCACTAACCACTTGAGCTATTGACCTGTATAGTAAATTTATTGTATTTTGGCTAAAAGGTTTATATAAATTGCAATTTATTTATGCACCTGTATAAAGATTTTAATAACAATAAATTTTTTTGTTATTCATTATATTTTATACACTTCACAAGAAAGAAAATTTTTAAAAATATTTTTATTTCTTAAGGCATTGAACTTGAAAAGTTTAAAAAAATTTCACCTCTTACTATTTGAGCCAGTAAACACATAAATGATGAAACTGCAATATTTAGAAATAAAAATATTTGTCCCAAAAAATGAGGCTTAAATTTTTAGACATATAGCAATCTAAATTTGGATTCATATAATTTCTTTGTCTACGAGTTTTGTTAACTAACTGATTTTTATTTAAATGTTATAATTAATATATTAAATATTTTTTAAACTTTTCAAGTTCAATGCCTTAAGAAATAAAAATATCGGCCGATAAAAAAAAATCGGCCGATATTTTTAAAAATTTTCTTTCTTGTGAAGTATATAAAATATAATGAATAACAAAAAAATTTATTGTTATTAAAATCTTTACACAGGTGCATAAATAAATTGCAATTTATATAAACCTTTTAGCCAAAATACAATAAATTTACTATACAGGTCAATAGCTCAAGTGGTTAGTGAGACAGATTTTTTTTTACTAAAAGTCGCGAGTTCAAATCTCATGAGTCATGAAAAATCGGCCGATTTTTTATCGGCCGATATTTCACCACTTGCACGCAATATTGTATGCAAGGAAAAACTTGTATTGAAATTATCGGCCGACAAAAATCGGCCGAAAATTTGTACGTAAAGCTGCCGATACGTATCGGCCGAAATACGTAAGGAAAAAAATTATCGGCCGATAAATATCGGCCGATGAGTGTGGCTGGAAAAGTGTGGCTAAGTTCACATGGGTGTCTACATCTATAAATCCCTTTCACGAGATAAAAATAGAAAATAATTTTGGGTTCAAATTTGTGTTATGTTGTTACTCACTAAAGATTGAAATCTAAAGGAGTTTTGGTAACGAAAATATTTTGAAATTCCATAACTCCAAAGAGACAAAGAGGGGAGCAACTAGGGCTGCATCGGTGTCTATCTTTATCAAAGATAAAAAATAAAATATAAACTAGGAATTTTTACTAAACAACTTGTGGATTTATTGCATAATTTTTCGTACTAATAAGATGCAATATGAAGAAGAAACATCGACTAAATGCTAAATTTAAAGTTCAAATACAGTAAATTAACAGCACATCCTCCTTATTTCATTGCATTTGCTCCTAAATGAGCTCTTTAGTTTTACTTGAAAAATTATCTATTTTATTTATTTCATTTTGCTTCCTTCTCGTCTCCACATACATTCCATGTTGTATTTTCGCATATATAGAAATGAACTACAGTGAGAGTTTGAGCAACATCCAATGGATAAGAATAGGATAGATGTGTGTTTTGTGCTTTTAAAACTCATAGAATTTTCATTATAATTTGTGTACTTTATCTCTATTTCTCTCACTCTATGTGTTTCAGTTTTTAGATATTGGATTGTGCGGTGCATTGGTTGAAAGATTATTATTGATGCAGTTTGTCTTGATCTTGTACTTAGTTATTAATATATTGATGGGTTAATGTAAAATGCATGATTTAGAAATTTGATTCATTTTTGTCTTCAGATGATATTAAAGTGACTCAAATAGCACAAAATTTGAGATCGAGATAAAAAAATTGTTTATTTGTGAAGCATTAAAGGACCTTTAATCTGGTCCTTTCTCATGTTAAGTTCTAAAATACTGATGAAACCTAAATATTTCAAAATCAATCTCAAACCCCATCAATTCTAACCATGCGCTCTTACCACCAAAAAAAAGTCAACAAATTTTTCATGCTTACATACTTCCTTGCTCTCCTCATACACAATATCTCCATCCGTATTCTGTAGAGCTGCGTTAACTTGTTATCGTCTGAGAGGGGACATGAGAGACAGTAGACGCCAGCAGTCTATTTTTTCAGTTTGATATTTAATAGGAATAAAATAAAATACAGAAAAAATGCTTTCTTCTTCCTCATTCTTCTACATGGAGCTTTTATTTTATATTTTTTGGGAAAAGAATGAAAATTTTTGTGTGAGTTAATGTCGTGCCTTTCCTATTCGTCATCACAATTCATATGTGTCGCTATTTTTTGTTAAAAAGGATTTTTATGATGTAACTTGGCAAACATATAAAATTATTAATATGAAGGAAAATATGGCGTGGAATATTTCTTGTGTAAAATTTTTATCGTCGCTTATGAAATAACAAAAAAGAAAAATAAGAGCAAAAAGAGATGAAATAACGAGGCTACACAAACTTATTATTGACATAGGGTCGATTTGTTGTATATCTGTAGATATTTTGAGTAAGATGAGGAAAGGAAAAATTTTCGAGCCTCTTTTGTATTTTCCGATGAAGAAAGGTCGATGACGACAAACATTTAAAAATAATTGCTGGAGCTCATTTCTCCGGAATTGGTTGTTGTCAGGGGAAATTTTTATAATGACTGATGCTGTGGATGAAGCATATTTAAAAATATTGTTGCTTTTTTGGGGTGAATTTCTGTGAATTTATTGTTATAATGTTGATTAAATCTACAATTTTGGAAAATTCTCATTTTATGATAAAAATAAAATTGACTTCAAAATCTTATTCTATTGAAAATTTTGAGGAAAAATTTGCTTTAAAAATAACACATTGAATATCTAATAATCGAGATGAATTTTTTATCAATTCATCGCGTTTTGATTTCAGTTATTTTTAAAATTGTATTGGGTACCTATTTTTAAAAATATTAAATTTCTTTAAAGACAATATTAAAGTTAGACAATAGCGATTGAAAAAGTCAAAAAGATAAAATTTAACACTTCATACATAATTCTTTTAAAGAAAGTAACATTTCCCTTCTTAAATTTTTAACAACATTGTAGCCATACACCCTTCGGTAGCCTCAGAATTTACCTAAAAGCAACGAATCTGAATCCAAAATAAATTTTCATGAAACACGCCAACTTTTTCATCTCACTCACCTACCTACTGTTCTTTTATATTCTTACACGTGTTAATAATCAAGCATGATTAAACTCATTTATAAGAAGGAAAAACAACATTGAAGCCCACAATGATTTAGGCTGAAAAATATTTCTTAAGAATTTGCTCATATCTTTAATTTTATCAAGCACCAAATATTTCTTGAGAAATCATCAAATTTAATACAAGATTGAGACAACAGCAAGTCTATTAATTTCGAAAATAGAGTTAGCCTCGAGACGAATTCTTATTGGAAATTAAGAGAATAAAAATCATGTCAAGCTTAAAGAGCTTTTAATATGTCTAAACAACGCAATTCTTTCATCTATTTGAGTGTGGAAAAAGAAAAGCCTCAAAAACCAAACTAACCATTTAATGTTCAACAATGTGTACATAACAATAAAAATTTATTGACAATCATGAAACTAAACCAGTGAGGAATGGCTAGTAAGGTTTGAAGATGATTTTTCGATTGATGGCTAGAGCGCATTTTTATGATTTTTTTTTTCTGATTGATGTTATCAATTTTTGATTTGTTCGTCTTTGTTGTTGACGATCTATTGTGACTAAGTTTGGAATAAGGACTAAAAATCAAATTTTTTGATGAATCCCACAAGTGTAAATAACTCTTAAGAAATTTCCACTTCTTTTCTTTATGCTTCTTCTCTGAAAAAATAAAGTCATGGACAACTTGATAAATCTGAAATCAAATTTTGTTCATTTTCTATCCAGTTTTATATATTTATTGAATTTTTGAAAAACAATTTCCAATAACTGGACAAATATTGATTAACTTCTCGTTAATACGTATTTCGACGCAGTCTAGCGTCATCTTCAGAACTGTTGTGAAAAATTTTTCTTCAATTTGAATTCAATGCTCGCTGAGATTTTGTTTTTGGTTAAAATGTAAGAAAATTTTCTTAACAATTTTAACCAAAAATCGATGATGTTGGATTGAGCAGCTTCTTTATTTGATCTTGAATTCCCAATTGTTGAATCAGATGTTGTTGTTTTGACTCTTCTCAATGAATTTGCAGTCTTCTAAAATTTCTCACTCGTTGAATCCTCAACTTTTTGAATTGCAATGAACTTTATCGTTGTTCGATGTATTAAAATCAAATTTTGTTCATTTTCTATCCAGTTTTATATATTTATTGAATTTTTGAAAAACAATTTCCAATAACTGGACAAATATTGATTAACTTCTCGTTAATACGTATTTCGACGCAGTCTAGCGTCATCTTCAGAACTGTTGTGAAAAATTTTTCTTCAATTTGAATTCAATGCTCGCTGAGATTTTGTTTTTGGTTAAAATTGTTAAGAAAATTTTCTTACATTTTAACCAAAAACAAAATCTCAGCGAGCATTGAATTCAAATTGAAGAAAGATTTTTCACAACAGTTCTGAAGATGACGCTAGACTGCGTCGAAATACGTATTAACGAGAAGTTAATCAATATTTGTCCAGTTATTGGAAATTGTTTTTCAAAAATTCAATAAATATATAAAACTGGATAGAAAATGAACAAAATTTGATTTTAATACATCGAACAACGATAAAGTTCATTGCAATTCAAAAAGTTGAGGATTCAACGAGTGAGAAATTTTAGAAGACTGCAAATTCATTGAGAAGAGTCAAAACAACAACATCTGATTCAACAATTGGGAATTCAAGATCAAATAAAGAAGCTGCTCAATCCAACATCATCGATTTTTGGTTAAAATTGTTAAGAAAATTTTCTTACATTTTAACCAAAAACAAAATCTCAGCGAGCATTGAATTCAAATTGAAGAAAAATTTTTCACAACAGTTCTGAAGATGACGCTAGACTGCGTCGAAATACGTATTAACGAGAAGTTAATCAATATTTGTCCAGTTATTGGAAATTGTTTTTCAAAAATTCAATAAATTGATAAATCTGGCTTCAAAACAACATTTTTCCATTAGAAAATTGAACTCGAAAGAAAAATCGAAAAAGAAGAAGAACCAAATTCGAAGAGAGTAAGAGAATTGGCGACACGTGATGAGGAGATATTAATTTGCTAATTGTGTTGTGTTTTATTTTGCGTTCACGATATTCATCGTTATGTTATGATCGATGACCTTATTATTTTTATTATTTTACTGCCTCAAGGGCTTATCGTTTATTACGACACTCGCGCGCAACAGAATTAAACAAAAAAGTATTTTTTCTCTCTCTCTCTTTATAAAGCATTGAAGTTTCAACGTTGATTGAAGTAATTCCGGTATGAGTGCTGTTGATTAATTATCGAACATCTTTACAGACAATTATCGTGACGTCATAAAAAAAATTATTTATGCATATAACTGAAAAAATCACGTTCGAAACGAAATATTTTAAATTTCATTTATCAAGGCAATTGATCAGCAGAAAACGAGAGATACAATATTAAATATGTTAGAGGCACTAGTGGTAATAAGTGCTAATTGAATTTAGTAAGTGTCAGGAATTTAAAAATACTCAAAATTATATATAATAATAACAAAACACAGAAACGTAATCGCAATTAATCATTTTTTTCCTTCTTATTATTCCTTTTGTTTGCTTGTTTGTTGATTTTGTGCCTTGAATTGAAAAATGAAACTTCCAGAGCGTCACATTGTTTTCAAATTGAACGTGTTCAAAAACTCATCACCCGGTTAATTGATTCTCGTGCGATTTGGTGTTTTTATGTGCTGAATTCTCATCATTTTGTGTCTCACTCGCTCTTATGTTTTTTGTATATGGTACAATACCAAATATGTAAGCAGTTAGTTATCGTCGTCGATATGACGAATCCAATTAAGAAATGAGAAGTTTGGAGAAGTAAATGATTTATTTGAAATTTACATTGCATGTTTTTTTTGATGAGTTTAGTAGCGTAGGGGACAATCTAGGAACCACATTATTATTATACTGAATATAGACTCAAATAAACCTAAAATTAGGTTCTGATCAGAGAACTGATTTAATTAATCGATAACCCCATATTCCAAAGAAATCATATTTAATAAATTACCTCGCACAAAGGGCATCTCACAACCAGATAAACTTTAGTCTATAATTTCCTCTAACTAGCTTCAACCAGTTTTACTAAGCAAACATCCGTGTTGATGCAATTTCTATTTATTATCACCCATATTTAACCCTCCTAACCTCAAATTAAAACAACAAAAGATCCATCAATATAGACACTCAGAATAAACATCAACCAACTCCGCCTCAATCACTCGAAAACCTCAGCTAAAAATGAATATTCATGCATCATGTCGAATTCTTCATTGACAAATTACAATGCAATACTTGAGCATTTCCTTGTTGACTGCTTCTGTTGAATAGAATTACATTTTTTGGGATTGTTAATTTATTTTGTAACACATTTTACGTTTTTTTCAACTTTTAGAATATTTTGAATTAGAGCTAAAGATTATTACAGAAGCTACCAAATATTCTCGTCAATAATCGACCCACAAAATTGGTTAACTTTATCTATTTTTTTTTTTTTTGTTTCGTATAAAAATCCAATTGTATGAGTTACATAACTTCCAAACTATCCCCATTATGTGTTTTAAAATGAAGTGGAAAAAGAGTAAGACTTAAAACATTAATTAATCTTTAAATAATTACAATGACTTGCTACTCAATACTTCAATCACTTATTGCTTACTCATTTACTCAATGTTAAAAAGGGAAGCAAAACAAAACTGCATTGAATTGAGATTTTTTAGTGCTGTTGCATTGAAATTATTGAAAAGCAGGAAGCTTCTTGAGATTGAAGTAACGTGAATGCTGTGCTGTGCTGTAAAAAAAGGGATGTGAACTAGTTAATTAATTTATTAATCTGTGTAATTATTCACTTTAATTAATATAATATTGCAATTTATTAAGACTTAATAATATGTATGTATCATATATTATGAGTAAATTAATATTGTAGACTAAATATTTCAGCAGGTAGCTGCAACTGAATATGGCTGAATATTTTTAATGTTATGCAGCGATTTATGGTCGATATTATTATGACTTTCAAAAGTCATTTATTTTGACTGAAAATGAAAGCTTTGTCTAGCTTTGGTGGTGAAAGTTTGCAAATTTTGTGATTGAGATTTAATAAATATTTTAAAAAAATTAATGTTAATAAGATTATGTTGAACTGCTGTCAAAATATAGATATTATCCTAATTGATCATTTCTATGAAAACGTGAAAATGAATGTCGAAATTCAAAAAAATTCTAAGTTCATAAATTTTTCTTCTTTACAAGACCTAAATAAACGTTTAGTACCAAAAAATCAAAATGCCTTGATAGCAAATGAACTACTTAAAAATCGTACAAAATTAAACTTTAATTCCAATAAAAAGTCATGTCACTACAAAATTAATCCCTTTAAATATTTGACTTAAAGTGTCATGCATATCAAAAATCCACTTTTCTCACTTCTTATAAGTTAAAATATCCAGCAAATGGAAACTGAACTCCAAATGTTAATTATTACATAACTTTTAACACAGAAGTAATTACAATTAAACGCTTATACAATAATTACTCTTATCATCACACTTTCTTATTAAACAAACATTTCCAACTTATTAAAAGTCAGCAACAGCAGCAAAAGTGGAATGAGCTGTAGCAAAGAAAAAAAAATCACTTTCATTTTTTCCACAACAAATAGGTGCGTAATATTGAAGTAAGTGGCAGATATGATATTGTGTATAAAAGCGAGCAAAAAGAAATGAGTGCAGAAGAGGAAAAAAAGTTTATACATTTACTTACTGATATTTTCATGTTTATATGGCAAAAACCACTTTTTTTATAACCATCACATTATCCATTTCACAGCATCAAAGAGAAGAGTTGTTTAGAAAGGTTGGAATTTGGATAGTAAAGAGGCGCATTTTTAAGAAGTTTTAGTAGTTTTCTGTTAATTTGCGTGATTTTGAAATGTTTAAGAATTTAAGAAAAGTAAAAATTGCAAACTGTGCTAGGCACGAAACCCTCCTATATCATTCTCAGAATATATGCATCTTGGGTCCTCTATATACTTTGAAAATAACAAAATTGCATCTAAAGGTCTTGAACCCAGGTTTATCTAAGGTTTATCTAAATTTTCCACAAGATTAAGCTTATGCTAACTTTATCATACTCCTAAGAGATATTTCCGCGTTTTTTCATTAAAATTATTCACATTAAAAGCAAATAACCACTCAGACAAACTTCAAACATCCAGCACTTACATATCCTAATCAGCAAATGTTCTTAAAGACGAAAGAGGAAAGAAATGTATGTAAACGTAATGTGCTCGAGTTTTTTCCATGCCTTCCTTTACTGCTACTCAAATGATAACTTGTAAATACCGAAGCCGACATGTGTTGAACATATCTTAACACCTTCACAGAAGCCTTTTTTATATTTATATATTAATAACCGTGAAAAAGAGTGTAATGTATGGGAAAGAGCAGCTCTGCAAAAATAATATATTTTTTCAGCATATGGTACGAGAAAGATTCTTTCATGTACGAGAAATTAATCCTCATCTGTATGATATTATATATCTTTTCCGTTACTCTATAATGACACCCCCGCATAATGTATTAACTCACCGTGCAAATGAATGTTTACCTTCTTCCAAGAAAATGAATCGAGTAGTTAGTTAAGTGAATAAATGAGACATGCATTTATTATTTCATTCATAAATGGACATAAATTGATAGCTGGTTGTCGTTGTTGTTACTTTATAGTCATTCGTGTAGTAATGTATGTAGTAAGATTGTGCATGCATTAAAAAAATTCGAATTAGAACTAAAATTTTATTGAAATTTTCATTTACTTACATAATAATTAAGCAAATTGAATGTGTTCAGTGGTTATTGAATGACTGACATGTGGATTAGGTGAACGTGTTGATTTGTTTTGCTTAATGGAGTTTTATTATTATGGAAGTTGAATTGAATGAATATGTGAATAATTTATAAACATTTTATGAATTTTTTAAAGGGTTAGAGTATTTATTTGAGCTCCTATAGTTTCAGATTCAAATTTTAATTTTTTATGAGATACAGACTAAAATTGAAAAATCTTCAAGTTCTCATAATACAATATCATCCACTTATTTCTCATCGAGTAACTTAATTAAGAAACTCAAGATTAAGGAATTAATCAATGCCTAACCTTAAGTAATCTCCCTATCCATCCAGGCATGCAATATTCTCAACAAAATCCTCCAGAAAAAAAATCTCCAAGCATTCAATTTCCTAATAACATCAAGACTCTCACCTTTCCCTTCTTAAAATTAACTTTGTCAATCTCAATTCTCAACATTAATTGTAATTAAAACGAATGAGTGTAGTAAATGTAAAAGATTGTGGTCATGGTGATACAAATCTTCTTAAAAAAGCTTCTTTTTTTTGCTTCTCTCTCTCGTTACTAAATTGTTGATAACAAGCATCACCATGAATGATAATAAAGTAGAAGCAAAAATGTAATTTTTTTTTTGTGTTGTATAAAAATCCTAAGCAAACTTGCCCAATGCTCTTTTGACTTTTACGCTTTCTTTACCTTCTTATTCCTTCTTTTTTTCACGAATGACATCATTAATTTTTTTCATGTTGCTACTGACTCTCTTCTGTGTTGTAAGCGTGTGATTGTGGGTGAGAAAAATTACAGTGGAGGTTGGTGTTTTGATTGGGGTTGAGTATCGGGTTAATGACTTTAGGTGGATTAGAAATATAGGAAGCTGATTTTTTGGTAAATGGAAAGTTTTAACTATTTGATTATTGAAAAATATGGTTCTCAGCAGCTAAAATGATAATTTTGGACACAAAATTTCACAAAGAGAATTTTGAAAAATTTTTTAAAAAAATTCCACAGTCAATACCCAACCCCTAACATCCATACCATTGTCTTCATGGAAATTTTTCCTTTTCTTTCTTTAACTTTCCTCCTAATAATAATAATAAAAGCATGAAGAAAGAATAAAAAACCCCATGAGAGGAACCTTGAATCAACGAGCGAATGAGTGAATATTGTGTGTATAAAAAGGGGATGATGAGAAAAGCACACACAAAGTAATTGTCGACATTTTCTTGCCTTTATCACTTGAATCACAGAGTGAATGGACATGAAGATTTTTTTTTTTTTTGTTCATGGTGATGAAAAAAATTTTATTATGAGGTTAACAATATGTTTCGAGGTTTATGGATATTGAACGAGCTACACAGACACTGAACCCCAAAAAAGGTATGAATTTTAAACATGATTGTGTATGTAAATTCATTTTCAAATTTGTCACCTCTCAAAAACTTTTTATTTTATTTTAAAAATATTTTTTTTCTATGGAAAAGCTAGCTGTTCTATGATTATATTGTTTGTCATTCTCCACACACATATACATGCAAAATATCTATAACATACGACATACATCATTGTAAAGGTATGGAAATCATTATAATGTCGAGTGGAAAAATATTTTCCTTCTTCATATTCAAAGCACTGCAAAAAAATAAACGAGAAAATAAAATGAAAATCAAGAAGGAATAATTTCTAGAAAAGAAGCGGAAAAAAGGATCTAAAGTGAGAAAATGAGAGAAACGATGGAGAGTGAGAGAGATGAATATTTACCATGAAAATTGTATTCTGTTACTGTCAAGTTTTGTATGAGCGCGATAAATTTTTAAAAAGGGATCGTAAAAGCAGAAAAAGATTGAGGAGGTAATGAAGGATGGAATTTTGTGGCGCAGTTTTTACTTGAATGTTTTTTTGAGCATTTTACGACTGTATCTATTTTATTCGACTCATATTAATATAAATAAGTTATTGTGAACTATTTACCTTCAAATTAATCTTCTAAATAATAGTCAAAGGATGTTTCGGGTCAAAAGCATTTAACATAATTTTTTAAAAAGATTGAAACCCATATTCAAATAATTTAACATATCTAATTATAAATATAATTCATCCAAAAATCAATCAATCATCAAAACCAACAATTAAACCCATACATATTTATACCAATCCAAACTGACCCCACCACTGAATCTTAATCCACCAATTGACTAGATTTTTATGCTCCACAAATAAAGAAAGAAAAAGGAGACTCACGAGTACATATAAAATGTATTGGGTGGCATGTTGGAGACCACATAAGAAAATATAGGAAAAATGCTGCAAGGAATGAGTGAGTAGACTAACATAAAAAAGAAAATGCGTGTTGGTAACCCAAAAAAGAAAAGAAATGAAAAGAAAAGAAAAATCTTTATCTACCCCGTGCCTATCGCCTTCAAAAAATTCTCTTTTTTCCTCCTTTCTGCCAAACAACATTCAATGTTGTTATTTGGGGCCTCTGCTGATTTAATGACTCGTTTACGCAACAGAAAGGCGCTATACAATATGTATATATAGACATATTTATTTAACGGTATGAAAAAGAAAATCCACTCGTGATTCCATCGTACATACGATATAATATTGAGTCGAATAAGGACGAAAGAGAGAAGAAGCAGCAGATAGGATATGATGATGGGTGAAAAATGAAAAGCTAAAGCAGAAAGAAGAACATGACTAAAATATATTTTTATATCCATGCTTGGTTTGTATGAGGGTGCGACCATCATGAAATAAGTGTAATGAAATTTTTGTGGGTGATTCCATAAAATGAATAAATAATAATATTTCTGGACTAATTCTCTCCAGCACTGAAGCTTCTCATTCTCGCTCTCACATACATGGAACTACCTAAGACTTGGCAATAATCTCGAGGGCGCCTGATACAACACAATATTCTCAAAACTGAAACTTTATGAATTTCTCTTCTCATCATTCCGTCTCTCTTTAGTCAACAACAAAAGAGCCATAAAAATGGCAAGAAAATGAGAATAAATTTGGTGGATGGAATGGATGTGATGGGTCGGAAAAATGTGCGAGAATGCTAAGTAGCAAAGTGGGAAATGATCTCATTCGTTTATGAGAGAAAGAAAGAATAATAATTAAGAACAGCAAGCAACATTAACTGCCAGTGAGCATATTTTTTCTGTTGCTGTGTACAGGCAACCAGGCAACCAGGGTTTTTGAAATTAGACCTCATTTTGGAATCTATTTTGCATAATAATTATGATTATTATGATTTTGGGTGTAATTCTTAATGATAGGCGTTATGACTGATGTGAAAATTGTTTGATTGTTTTTCACTGCAGAATTTATTTTTTGATACTTTTGAAAATATTGAACTTCATAAATTTTTAAAGATTTTATCAAATCCATATAACAAGAAAGCTCCAACCAAACAATGAAAAATCTGTTAATAAAAAAAGGAAGAATGAAAATTTTCTTGAAATTCCAAGACCTTGACATGATAAGAAGTACAATGTGAATATTTTATTATATCATCATATCATATTAATTCAATTGCGGAAGAAGAAAAAAAAAACTTTTCATCTTTATTTTTATGTCATTTCTGCATTGCCATTGTAAGAATAACCCTCAATTTCAATGCACACTCGTTGTGAGCTGCTTCATAAATGCACAAAATTTCCCACATTAAAATTTCAAAAGCTCATTTTTCCACTGTTTTATGGCAATAAGTTTGAGTTTCGACATGAGTACATATATGTATGTCATAATAATACATGACTTGATAAATCCTCATGCATTCGATTATAGACATTAGGAACAAAAAAAAGGGTAAAAGTATTGATTGTGTACACAAAATTGAATGGAGTGATGGAGGTGGTAGAATGAAAAAATGGAATAAAATTTTAATATTTTATTAGATGGAATGTAAATTTATAGGTTTAAAGCTATTGTACTCATTTTAAAAGTGCATAGTAGTATCATGTCATTAATAACCTCTAGCAAGAAAATCAAATTATATCCCCATGTCCACAACAAACAAAAAAAAAATTTAAATTCACATCTCAATTATCCTCAGCACACAAGAATTAAAACCTCAAATCAATAATCACTCAATTTTTCACGCTCAATTTATTAACAACACCGCAAACATCACAACTTATTAATCTTACTAATTCCAATCACTTTTGAATAAAAATCAATTATCTCTTGTGCTGCTCTTTTGGCTGAATCAAATGCACCATGAACATATCCTTGATATTTTGGACACGTTGCTTCACCTGCAAATAAAAGTACTGGCTTCCCGTCGACATTACAAATTGATTTGGCTAAATCACTTGGCGAGATATTATTTGCTGTTGTTTGCATTGAGAGGTAAGCATAAGAGCCCAAGAAATTCTCTCGACTCGACCATCTTGTACGTCGCATTGCAATCGGTCGGGGAAGTTTTCTCTTTAGGAACTTTTCGAGAAGCCACATGCAGTCATTTTCCACTTTTGCATCACTATATGATTCAAATTCCTTCGTTTTGTTGCCACTTAATACTGTTTCTAGTAGATTCGGAAATCCATCGATATAAAGAAAGCCATAAATGTTTTGCAACCTGTAAGTGAATCAGGATTAGAGATAGAGTAGATATCAATGGATAATAAAGTAAAAATGTTGATAGTAATTGATAAATTTAAGCGCATTTAATGCATTAAAGTAAGAACGTACAAGAGTAAAATTTAGGATCACAGGTAAAACTGACACAGTTTAGAATTAAAGCTATAAAATTGCAGACAACCAGTCAAAATACAAACTTTCACAATTTTCAAAAAATCAAAAAATCAAAACAAAATAAAAATTTGATAAAAAACTCAAAACTTTCTCATACCATTCCTTATCAGTTCCGATAATTTCTTCTAAATCCTCTTTTGTCCACATAAATGAACTCAGTTTAAAGTCTTTTGTCCAAAATGCCTCTTCAAATTCCAGAAAAATTTTATTAAGAGTTCCAACCTTCATATTCTCAATAGCTGAAACTTTTATATCGGGCAATATTGGTGTAAATAAAGTCTTGTGCTTAGCTTGAAGAATACCAAGCGGAATTGTCACAATGACATGATCAGCATGAAATACTGAATTGTCAGCTGTATAGATAATTATTTTGTTAGACTTCCAATTGATGTTTGTGACTTTTGTGTTCAACTTGATTCTGTCCTTTAAGTTGATTGGATGATCATCAGAACCAGAGAATTTTTTAAGTACCAAGTCAAACAATGACTTATATCCAAATGTCCTCCATGTTAAATCTTGTCTACCTTCACACAAAATGTTCGATGCAAATCCTTGAGCTGACAAGTCATACCAAGACTCTGCAGCATAAATTGCATTCGTTTGTCGATGCCACAGTGACAAAAACATGTCACGAAGTTCATCATCAATGTCACTAAATTCAGGAGTTCTAATGGCTTTAAAAAATCTCTCCTCAAAAAATTCACCAGTCGATTGCGTGGAAGCATTCATTTCCTCACTCATTTCCTCCAATTTTTTCCTCAACGAATGAAGTTTTGCAAGTTTTTTCTCATCAATTTTCCTTCCATTTGATGTAAACGTCGTAAAAGTTTCAAAATCCTCAAATCCCGTTAGCCCAAAATCGAATTCATTTTTGCATAATTCGTACACGGAATTACCTTTCTCACCGCTACACCATTGAGCACCCAAATCAATAAACCCATCACTAAATTTTACAGAATCTATTCGCCCACCAACTCGATTCTCTGCCTCTAAAATTGTTATGTTGGAAAATCCATGTGCAATTAATTTCGAAGCAGCAGTTATACCGCTTATGCCAGCACCGATTATGAAAATTTCTGCGTTTCGATTAAACATTTTGGTTCAGTGGATTATAATCGACTAAATTTGATATTTTTATTACTGCAAAAAAAAGTTTTTTGTGGCCTTTTTTCATTGGCATTGTATCAGCAGCAGCACGTGAATTTATCTTATCAGTAAAGTAGATACAAGTGTATTTTACTGATATAGACAAGATATGGAATAGTATGTACGATTGTAGGTAGAATTGGGTGTTTTTGAATGTTTTCATAGTGTTTTTAAAGCAATTAGTAAGTTAATGGAATTAGGTGGTAGAAGTGATTTGTATAGATTTTACGAATTTTTAATTATTTCAATCAATCATGCATATCTATTTAAAAACAATTGATAACAATTGTAATTATGTCATCGTAAAGAAAGTTTCAGAGGACTTAATTAGCAAATTGATATGAAAACTTATTTTTTTAATCGTAAAAAACTAGTTTGAACCGTGTTTAAATCCCAGAAACACAAGATTTGTGCGCGCATGCCAAAAGCTTAATACTGTAAATTTTCAATAATACTTAGGATGTATTCAGAAATGAAATTTGATAGATTTTAACAACCAATCAGGTAATCTGAATCTAATGAATCATATCCTTATAAATCTTTCTATTGAGGAGGAGTTCTAAATACAATTTAATGTGTCTAAACATTCAAATAATAATAAATAAAATTCCCACCCATAAACTTCATTCCACACTTCCACCTAATCATGATAATAAAGAAAATACCAAGCATAAAACTCTCAAGAATCCGAAACTATCTAAATAAATTCATCTCATTCATTAAATGAGTGGAAAAAATATTATTGACATAATTGGAAATCTCATCAACTCTCATTGCCTTCCAATGCATCTCCAATTATTACTAGAAGCTCATAAATTAACAAATGAAAGCAATCGATGTGAATCGGAGATATAAATGGAATGCAAAAAGTAAAGCGTAAGCAATTGCAATTTGCAAGCGATTTCATCAGCAATAACATTTTGCATTAAACAATTCAAAAAGGAAAATGAGTGTTTTAAATATATAAATGTGAGTGAGATGGAGAGAGAGTAAAGAATATAAAGTAGTTGCGCAATTTAACAGAGTCGAAGGTCGGAATTAATTTATGTCCGTAAAAAGAGAAGAAATACAAAATATAATTAATTTAATGGTTAAAAGAGTCTGAGGTTGATCTACATTTTTTGTTAAGGGGCCTGTTTGGTTGTGATGTGAACCATTCTACTTTATTTTGCACCTTTTTGCAGGCCTTTTTAAAAAAAAAATAATTTGTCTTTCAACATCAAAATTATCTTCTCAAGCTATGAATGATTTCAAATCTCTGAAACTACATGGAGGGTCAAGAAAATTAAAAGCAATAAAACTGAAATTAATGAAAAAAAAAAATATGCAGCACATACATGCAATATTTGTCAGAAAAATATTTACATTTTGCAACAAATCACGTCATAAAATGTGCCGACAAATGGATCATAGAATAGATGCATTCGAGGGTTGTATTTAGTTAGAATCAGAGTTCCATTTGAATTTTAAGTTCTTAAGCTATGAATTTATAAAATCAACGCCAAAAAAGGCGAGAAAACACTTCCTAATTGCAGCTCTGATTTAAGTCGAGTATAAATTTGAATTTGTCAACCTAGAATGAGGCATTAGCGAGGCTTTTGTTTCCATAAATTCAAACACAATAAATATTCCAACAAATTATTCACAAAAAAAAAGCAAGGTAAGACGAACGTTAAAGAGCATTGTTTTCATTCATCGGTAAGTGCACTTTACTGTATTGCTCTTGTTGCTTTAGATTCATAAACATTTTTATTTCTTCCTTTATTTTTATTAATTTTCAGCCGGAGAATTCAATGCAGTAATAAAAATCACTCGACAATGAAAACACTTGAAAAAAAATCGTTTTTTTTCTTTTGCTGACGCGTTCTTTGCCAGCTGATTTCAATTATTACTTAATTTTCAGATTTTGTGAAATTTTATGGTTAAGACTTAAAACTTTCATTGAGAAGCTTAGAATATTTTGCTTAAAAAAAGAAAATGCTGCAAAAAAGACCAAACCAAGACATATGTGCAAGAATGTGATTAATTTTTTTATAGGATTCGAACTTGTGAATTTAAACATTTTCATTCTACCATAAATTTCCAATACTTTTCTAATTCTACAGTCTTCCAAGTTGACAAATTCCTTACTAAACTTACATAAGTAAATTATTGCATCTTCTCTTAACGCTTTACTCCAGGCGTGGGGACTCCAAAAATTGAGCAGGAAAGCGCAGTTAAAAAAATCAAAAAGTAGTAAAAATTTGGTAAAAGTAGTAAAAAAAAATAAAAAGTTGTTCAAAGTAGCAAAAAGTAGCAAAAAATAGTAAAAAGCAGAAAAAAGTAGATAAAAGTAGAAAAAAGTAGCAAAAGTAGAAAAAAAAGTAGCAAAAGTAGAAAAAAAAAGTAAAAAAGTAGTAAAAGTAGTAAAAAAGCAGTGAAAGTAGTAAAAAATAAGCAAAAGTAGAACAAATTAAAAATAAATATTGTATAAAATTTAAAAATATTAACTAAAAGAAATATTTTTTTTTTAATTACGTCTCATTGCTAATTTTATTAGATTCTTATTTTCTTCAGTTGAAAAATCTGTACCTTCATTTGTGTGATACTTGTAATTCTCCAAGGGAATATATTTTTTAAAATTTTTTAATTCAACAATTTCAAAGTTTTGAATTGTAAAAACTGGATCAATCAAAACTTCAATTTTTTTAAGACAACTGGATTGAACATCAACTACATCTTTATAAAAAGCTCTGTTTGTTTTTGTTACTTGATTTTTATTTCGGAAGTTCATCACTCGTCCTAAAAGCAAGTCACGTTGGTTTTTAATTATGATGATTTCACCTCTTGAGATTGTTTCGTTCGGCCAAATATCTGCAGATGTTGATGATGTGGCTAATGGTTGAATCGAAATTGACTTTTGATTTATGTATCTATGTTTTACGTCGGAACTAACTTTGGTTTTCTCTTTCTGCAGCCATTTAATATATTGTGACTTTGATATTTGTGATTTTTCTCCATTTCGCAAAATTATTGAATTATTATCTGAACGTTAAAAATAATTAAACAAAATTAAGAAAAATTAATAAATCAATTAAATGAAAAATGAAACCTGTTTGTTGATTTGAGAACTCGTTTCCATCAAATGTTAATGTTTCGTCATTATGTTCAATATAGTTGTTCAAAACATCGAAGTAATCTGTATCAGACTCTTCCTCATCAGTATTCTCTACATAAGCAAGCAATTCTATACAATTAACTGGTTTAATGACATCTCTAAAGCTGGAAACTTCTTGACATATTTTCAAACTTCTTGCATCATTTTTGGCTTCAATTCTTCCAACACAAATAGAGTTTTGAATTTCCGCCATAGAAGTTGCATTTTGATTGATGTTGTTGCTATTTACTACTTTTTCTGATTTATCAAACCTCATGACATCTCCTAGTTTATGAGAAACATCTCCGACAAATAAAATTTTGGAAATTCTTGAAATTATTCCTTTTTAAAGTGAAATTAACAACTGTTGACTCAACGGTCGTAAAGGACCTAAGAAGTCTGAAAAAATTTTCACAGCTTTGTGATGATAATTCGTTAATATTTTGGTCTTTTGCTTTTATAATGAGTGAAAGTAGCATTATTAAGTCTAACTCCATGCTATCGAAAATGCCTGTCGTTACAAAATGTGAATCTTTCTATTATCCACTTTATTCAATGAATCTTGCTTCCACAATCTCAAAAATTCTACACAATAAACTGCATTTTTGAGTCTCTCTTTAGATTCTATATTAGGATAGCAATATGCAATTAAAACTCTTTTGATCAACTTAAGATAGCAAATCATTCCTTGTGATCGTGGAATTTGCTCTAGGAGTGTAAAAACTTTATCGTTGACAATTTTCTCGATGTTGCTAAAAATAATAGAAGACGGAGAAAAATAATGAATTCTTGTCAATCCTTAATTTTAGTTTAAACACAAATTATTTCTCATTTTTAGAGCATTTTTGAAAACTTGTTTTCAAAAAGGAAGCTCAATCATGCACTTTGATCGGTCGTTCGTTCGTTCGTTCGGGTCCAAATTATCTTTTGATCTAGACTTTGTAGCAAGCTCGGAATTGTTTTAATAGCTTCATTGAATGTTTTTATTAGACGAGCAGCTATTGAAAAGTTAAAAAACACTAATTAAATAGCTTAATTCATCGATTTTATATTTCAAAAAAAATATGTAAACAATGCAGGGCAAAGCTATGCTGATGATAAGTTTGAATTTTTTCTAACCGTTAAAAAATTTGAATTTTTTTTACCGTTATTTCGGATTGATTTTTTCTCAGAATTTTATTCTAAGGCAATTCCATGAGTTTTATTAGCTTCGTTTCATCGAGTTATTGGCGGCAAATGTATTTAAAAGTCCTAAATTTGTGTTTAAACACCTTAATTAATTAACTTTTAATTTTTTCATACAAAACAAATATAAGTGTGTTTAGAAATTTGAAAAATAATGGATGTGTTCAGAAATTTGAATTTTTCGCTAACGGAAAATTTTGAATTTCAAAAAACCGTTAAATCGTAAAGCTATTTTTTACATTGAACATTATAAAAATCAATTTTAAAGGAGTTTTGATCTTTAGTTTTAAACTTATTATTGAAATGCATTATGATTAAAGAAACAGCAATAGAGTTTTAAAACTCGACATTCTTTTCTATTTAATCAATTGCTAATCGCTGCGTCAAAAATGCGCTGAAGTCCCTCGATATAAACGAGGACTTTTGTAATTTTTTTTAATTTACCTATAGTTCATACGATCTCTAAAATCCAAGTCAGTTTGATTTAAGCCAGTTGCCTCACTACCAAATTTCTTATTTAGAATCAGCAAAAAACTTAGAGATGCAATATAATCTCCTAAGATAAGGTCACTTCCGAAATCAAAAAGCAAATTTTTCATTTTTTTTGCTAAATGAAGTGGATCCTGTGAGAAAAAAATATTCTGAATTAAGTGGACCTGCCAATTTTATACCACAAAACTCGTAAAGAGATCCATATTTTGATAGTTGTTTTTTGAGCCATTAAGCACTTGGTATCTCCATCAGTTCCATACATCAGCATTTCAATTCAAAATTTTTTAATTTGTTTTTAATGTATAATATTCTTCTTATAACATCAGTTCCTTTAAATGAATTGTCTGTTCCATAAAAACCAACCATGAATGTTTTGCTTTAAGCTTATTAGGTTTTGCAACTATTACTTGTACAATAGTAGCTTTTTTAAATTTTTGTAAAGATTCTTTAATTGAAAAAAGCATTCCATGCCTTGATTTTCGATGATGGTAATCCAGTTTGTTCATTCAATGGCAGACACAAACCAACAATTGTGTTATCTATAGCATTATATTCAACTTCTTCTATTATCTAAATATTAAAAATTAAATAAATTTGAATTATTAAATCAGAATTTAATTTTTTAGCAAAATAAAAATTTACCTTTGTGCCGTCTTCAAATATACCAACTTCTAATGGATAGTCATTTTTAATTAAAAAATCTTTCAATTCTTTAATGTAGAGAACTCCTTCATTTAAACTCATTGATTTTTATCAATATAATTACGCACCATTGATATTTCTGGAAGCGACATATTTGGCTGGAAAATTTCATATTGTTTTGGACCACATCTACACAAAAAATAAACTTGCGATATCATATATCATATCACTATAACGGTTGCCAGTAAATCCAGGTGTAGTAAAAACTGCATTATTTATAATTACTTGAAGAAACATCGGAAGAGTATTAAATTGATCGCTTGAAACTTCGTTCAATAAAAAATCATTCCTTTCATGCTGTAAACGTTTAGAAATGGATTTTTGGTCAGATTTTGATCGTTGATTATTATTTTTAATTTCGTTTAATATTTGAGTAAGAACTGATCGTATTTTAACTGGAAGTTGATAATCATTCATGCTTAAATAATATTTTTTGTCTGATATGATTGTACGCTTCTGTATTGATGTCATTATTATCATATTCTGCTGCTGAAGCAAATCTTATTATTTGTGCTGATAGTTCATTGAAAAGTTCAGGAAGAAGTGCGATGTCAAGATTATTAAACGAAATTTCGTCATTGAAGCCACTCAATTCCAATGCTTTTCTAACAAATGACGGAAATTTAAAATTACATACTTTTTCATACTTTTCAAAAAATACCTAAAAACGAAATGAATTATTTTTAAAGACGTCTTTTTTTAAATTTTTAAAAAATCACAAAATAAGACTACTTACAGATGATGAATCCATTTTACACAAATTTTATAAATAGAACTAGTCTTGTAGAATTTTAACACACGAATGAACATTCTACTTAATTTTTTTTTTTTTTTTTTGAAAAAAACAAAAAACTCAATAACTTAGTAATGCGCTTAGTAATCATAAAATTTATAATTATTGTTTTTTAAGAAGACTGAAGTTTGTGAAAAATAATGTGATTTGCTATCGATATGAACATATCGAATTTAAAATGTTTAGCTTTCAAAAAAAAACAATATGCATACCAACTGTTGGTCATCAAAAATTTTCAAAAATGCGAGAATCGTCAAATCCGCGATCTTACTGATAATACACAAAAAATTACAAAGCCAAATAATTACTATGAACATTCTTTATTTACTGAAAGTTTAAAAATTTAATACAAACTATCAGTAAATATTATTATGCAACATAGAATTAAAAAATTAAAAAAAGTTTGTTTGCATCGTTTAAGTAAGATCCAGTACATTTATTCATAAATATAAGCAACAAAAATTTTGATATAAAATTTTTTTCTCAAAATGGGCGATTCCATGAGTTCGTTATAAAGAGTCTCCACTGTTTTTGCTTAATAATTCTTTAATTGATTACTTTAACTGGTATATTAAAGATTAATTTCATGTATTTTAATGTTATTCATCCATATTAATTCCTAAAACACTGTTTAAATTTGTCTAAAACCAAAAAATTGAAAAAATTGTAAACAAGTTTGTTTGTATTAGTATGTGTTTACAAAAAATTGGAAGGTAAAATTTTTATTCACAATTCATGCTTTAAGATAATAAATACATAAAGATCTAAGCATATTTAGCTTAGATATATTAAATTTAAAACATTTTAATATAATTGAAGCTACAACTCTATGAAAATGTGAAAAAATTTAACGACAAAAAATATTTCAAATTAATTTCTATAGTATTCCAACAAAAATTATGTTCATAATCATTTAATTTAATAAAAAGCAAAATTTTAGTGAATTCGACCACACTAACACATGCAAAAGAAATGTCATTTTGGAATCTAAAAGCTTAAACCGAGGAGATACGATGAAAGACGGAAAGACGGAAATTATTTAAAGTAACGGTTAAAAAAAATTAAACTTTAACAGTAGAGATAAATTTGAAATTTCTACATCTTGAAGTTGAAGTTTTGTTTACACTTTATTTTTTTGGAATTATTTCATCGTGACCCATCGTGACTTTAATTTTATTTTAAAAATATGGTAAGGAATTAAGATTTATTTAAAACAGTTTGACTTTCTACTAAATAATCTCTTTACTTTCTTAGAATTTTCTTAACGGATTGGAACGAAAAGTTGGAATTATGCCAACTTTTGTAAAACACTCATTGCTGTTTCTTGGATATGATTCTAAAAGGAAATTTATCAACATTTGTGATTTGGACTTTGAAGTCCTTTTTCGGGAACTTAGTGATCAGGTAAGTGAAATAATGTTTAAACGTGTTAAAATATGCCAAAAAAATATTCAACCTTTTTAAAATTTTCTTTTGGACTTTTGTTTACAGATTGTCAGGATAAATCAAGGTAATACAAATGTTCCAGCTGATGTGGTGGCAAGTGCTCAAGTTCATATGAGAGATCGTGGACTAGTCGACACGAATTACGTTATTCCTATAGGATACAGAACCCAAATTAAAAAAATTTTTGAGTTATTGTCAAAAAGAGCACCAAGAAATCGACAAGTCATTAGTGAAAGAATGAATAATTTCACAAGAGTTTTGAGGAATTATGTTGCCAGAAAAGTTCCTGAATCCATAAGAGCTGATTGGCCACAAATAAACGTTGTTCATCGAAATGATGAATTTTTAGTATCCTGCCATCCTGCTCGAGTCAATTTCTGTATATGATAGAAATGGAAATTATTTTAAATCTTGGAACTTTTGCAATCATTTAATGAGACACATTCCTATGGATCAAAGACCGAATCCAGCGATGACTCAACGTACTAGACGTAATAATCGTGCTTGATGTTATTTTTTTAGATCTCTTTTTTTATTTTTTAATCGTCGGCTATAATGGAATCTATTTAACTGTCAAAATCATGTCATCATTTTCTTATTTTTATTTTTAATAAATAAGTGTAACTTAAAAGTAACAACATTTGAATTTTTGTTATAATTTTTTTTTTTAAAATAAAATTTCAAAATCTTTCAAATATTGAGTCATTAAATCATTTGTATTCTGATTTGTTAGTCCTATTATTGAAAAAGCAATTTTTTCATCAAAATTTGATAAATTTTTCTTTACAAATAGCGAGTAATTCTACAGTTCACTGTAGACTTTTTCGTAAAATTGATATTGCAGCTTAACTAAAGATTCTCAAAATGATGAAGTTCGTCTATCTTTTGGGATATTATATTCATATTGATAGAATGCTGATTATGAGAAATTAACAAAAACACTTTAAAGACTTGAATAAAATTTTTAAGATGAAACCGAGTAATTTTTTTGCAGAATGCAAATATTTCTTCAACTAGATATTTTTGAAGAATGCAATTAAATTTTATACTAAGATTGTGTTAAAATCCGCTGTAATACAAACAAAACACATAAAATAATGCAATTAAAAAAGAGAAAAATTAATTTGAAGAAAATTTTAGAGAGAAATCCTTTCGTGAAATTTCCCTTAACCATACTTTAAAAAAGAGCAATGAACAGTAGTAAACAGTAATGAACAGTAGTGAACAGTAGTAAACAGTAGATAAAAATAGTAAATAATAGTAAACAGTAGCAAAGCGTAGTAAACAATAGTAAACAATAGTAAACAGTAGTAAAGAGTAGTAAACAGTAGTAAAGAGTAGTAAACAATAGTAAACAGTAGCAAACAGTAGAAAAAGTAGCAAGAGCGTAGCGAAAAGCTAAAAAAGTAGAAATAAGGAGTAAAAAGGAGTAAAAAGAAGTTTAATAATAGTATGAAGTATTGAAAAAGTAGAAAAAGTAGTTAGTCCCCACGCCTGGGCTTTACTTCTCTTTGCAATTGCAGTTCATACACTTACTTTATATACATTTTATGTTATTTTTTGTTATTCATTTCAATTCCAAGAATTAAATCATTTTAACTTGAAAGTGAGCAACTCTTTTATGCTTACTTACTAACTTTACCTCAATATAATGTTAAAAAAAATACGACAACACAAAATACTTTATGAATAAGGAGGAGAAAGAAAGAGATGGAAAAATTAAATAAAATAAAATTTATAAAGTCTGGATAAGAGAGAAGAAATGAAAGAAAAAAAATAACAAAATAAGGCAAAAGATAAAGGTAGAAAAGCTACATGAGCACCAAAAGCAAAGTGAAGAAGAAAAAAAAAACAGAAACATCAAAAAGAAGTAAATCAGATGCAACGAATGATGCATAAAATGAGTTTCATTAAATGGAATGCAAGTAAAATTCTTGATTCTTCTCTCACGACTTTCCATCTCACTCACTCATATGTTCACTACCTCATCTTTTACTCTACATGGTTGTTTCATCTTCGTTTCATCGCGTTTACTGACCGCTTAATGGCTTTTTAAGGGAAGCCACGCGTCCCCTTGAGCTTTTTCTTCTGTCTGACTCTGCTCTCTTTTTTGGATTGAAAATAAATAAAATTAAAATTATTCAAAATAAAATTATTTTTGGATATGATTTCTTCCGTAAATAACTTTATGGTGTTGAAGTAATTGAAAGAAAATTGTTGGTAATAAATTGCAATTATAGTGCTGTAAAAAAATGTAGTTAAATGAAATTTAATTACATAAAATTATGGTTTTTGTGTAAAAACTATTTACGAGTGTTAAGTGAGAGGAGATTCTTGAGATTGGGGGTGTCATGCAGATATGGCAAATTTAGTATCTAATGCAACTTATTATGAGATGATTTTGATTACTTTTTAAACAGAAAAGAGTAACTTTTGGGCTCAACAGTTCTAATTATGGTTCAAAAATTTAACTGACAATCAAGTTTATGCAATTAAGTCCAATATAAATTAATACCCGGAAAAAAACAACAGCATCAAAAACAGAAGTCAACAACTCATTATCAAACTCAATTGCTACCTCAAAATCCATTTTTAAAAAAAAGCCCCAATAAGTGAAGAAAAAAAATTTCTTTCCCATTAAAAAAAAGCTGATTGACAGACAAGCAGAAAACATGCAATGAACCAACATTAATGTAAAGTTCAGCATGTTGACTAACAGCACGCTTGCATCTGAATCATAAAATGCAGTGTAAAATAAATTAAATAATTTAATGCTATTATGTTTATGACCTCATAATCTGACGACAGACAAAAAAAAATTTATGATACTTTAAAATAAAAAAAAAATCGACATCAAATTGCAATAAGAATTTTTTTTATTTTATTAACTATACATAAATATCATCATAATAACAATAATAATAAAAGGGCACAGAAAAAAAGAACTGCATAAAAGGCATTTAATCATGCAACAAGTTAATCCCGCCATTCCACTTAATCCATTCATTCATGTGATGCAATTTATAAATGAAATGCACTTTTTACGGTTGACGAAAAAAAAAGAAAGTCATTTAGCGATAACGGTATGTTTTGACTCTCATTGCACGAAACCTCAATTTTCGCGCAGTTTAAGTGTGCACATTAATCGTCAGAAGTCCGCAAAAGAGATGAAAATATTCATATGGATGTGAATATGTATGTATGTGAAGGAAATATAGTTTGGATTGTGTGATTTGAAGTTTGGGGTATAAAGCGCATTTTTAAAGGTTTTCTGTTATAGGCATTAAATTCTATAGAATATTAGCTAGAGCATTTTTTGAAAAAAAAATTCGTACGAAAAATTAAAATTTTAGACGAAATTCTTAAATTTTTCCTCAAAACACTGAAGAATATGGCTTGTGGGGATGAACTAACATATTACAAAATGATTAAAACCGTCAAAATCTTCTCAAAAAAAAACTCAATACATCAGAAACAAGACACAGTAAGAAAAGAGTCAACAGCAGTAGCAACAAGCAATGATGCAATGCAAACATGATCTGTAAAATGATATGCGCAAATTGAAACAACATGAAAGCCAATTTTCGTAAATAATACACACCAGTCAGTCGACAATTTCGAGTCATAGTCGAAAATGAAGAAACTGAAAAGAAGGAAGCAAAATAAAAACTTTTTTTTTAAAGAGATAATGAGATGTCATACATAATAATTTTTGAATTTACTTCTTATGAATTCAACATGAAAGCTGAATGAAAAACTCCTTAATTTTAATTTACAGAATCATCATCAATGAATTGCCGCCTTTGGATACATTTGTTTTGTTTATTTGTAACTTGAAGAGAAATGGAGGAAGAAATTGCTTGGGAATTGTGGAAATAAATATGTCGACAATGTTACTTCTTCCTTATTTTGTTTATTTTACTTTTCTTTGGGTTTGCAAATAAAATCATGAATTTTTAAACCTTTCAATAAGACGTAATTTAAAATAAATTTTTAATGAAACTTAAGTCATTCTATCAATGCACGATCTGTAAAATTTTAAAGTTTAAAGTTTTAAACTCAATTAAAAATTGTTTCGAAACTATTTGTTTTGAGAAATTTAGTGATGTTTTGATTTAAATCAATCACTCAAAAATGCTAACATCTCATTTCTCTAAAAAAATTTACTCACAGTACTCGAGATAAGAAACAGTTTAATTTAATTTCTTATTCACATTAGTTGCATTGAACGTGTACGTTCTATGTAAAAGTTTTAAGATGAAGTGAAAAATTTTTGATAATTATTTCAATAATGTTCTTTAGTTTTTTTTATTGATTAATAGAAAAATAAAATAATTTTTACCTAGTTTGGAATTACATGATAACTTCAAGGCAGAAAATAAAATAAAATTTAAAAAATTGTTTTGAAAATTTAAAAAATTGTTTTGAAAATTTTGAAATAGTTAAAAAAATAACTTAGCTTAAGTGGTTTTAAAAAAAAATTAAAAAAAAAAAATCTAAAAGAAAATATAATTCAGAAAGTTATCAGCAGTTATCAGTAAATATTGACATTTAGAGTTGAACTAACAAATTACCGTGAATTGAAATCGTTAACTGTGAATTTCTCAGAAATAGCCTCTTATCAACATTATCACAAAAATTAAATGCTCGTGATGATGAACGCAACAAAGTTGCTGATTTTTTGTCAATTACTTTTACTCTTCGTTAATCAAAATGTATTTGGACAGAAATGCACGTTTTTGCTCAAACCAGAATTTTTGAAGTCGGGGTACACTTGTAAAATCGTTTCAAGTTACAGCAGAGATATGGAAAGTCATGCTACAGATAAAAATGACGATGATGTGAAGAACATTGAATCAAATGGAATGTCAATTCATGATGAATTTAAGAATCTAAATTTATCATTTTGTCAAAAGTTTAATAATCTAGAAAACGTTCTTTTTACATCGAGTAAAATAGTGACTTTGGACAAAAACTTACTACAGAAGTGCACAAATTTAAAAGGTTTAGATTTTCAGAATAACAACATAAAGTCAATTCCTGAGCCTCTTTTGAGTAGAAGTGCGAATTTAGAATTCTTGAATTTAAAAAATAATGAATTAAAAACTTTGCCAGAATTTGTATTTTTAAATCAATTAAAACTTATCTGGCTTGGATTAAATGGAAATGACATCACAACTCTTCCTGGAAATGTCTTTAAACCACTTATAAATCTTAAGGAACTTTCGTTAAGAATCAATAAAATTCAAGATATAAATCCAGAATGGTTCAAGAACCTCCAAAAATTACGTCGATTGGAGCTCAACTACAATCAAATATCTGACATTCCTGCCGAAGCTTTTGAATCTCTCATCAACCTAGAAACATTGTATCTTAGTAACAATCAAATCACAATTTTGAGAAATAATTGCTTCAAAAATCTTAAAAATTTAAAATCTTTGGACTTGTCACACAATCAAATCTCTGATATAACTATGAATATTTTGGATCCTATGAAAAGTTTAGAGATGCTGTGGATGTCAAATAATAAGTTAAAAATGATTCACAAAGATTCATTTAAATTCCAAGAGAAGTTAATAATCGCTAGTTTTGCAAACAATTCTATAAACGCAATTGATGAAAGTTTTATTGACAATACACTGATTTCAAATCTTGACATGAACAACAATCAATGCTGTGACAGATGGATTCCCACAAAAGATCATATGGGCAATTCTTTGGATGAATTTTCTTCAAAAATTTCGGAAGAATCAATTTTTCTCAATATTTTTCCATTAACAAGCTTAGTTTTAATAGCTAGTTCAATGCATAATTATTAAAACTATCATATTTTGCTATTTAAGCATATTTAAAATGTCTAATTTTAAAGATATTTTAATATTTTTGTCAAAATTGCTGTCACCCAAAATGGAATTTTCATCCGAAGAATCAAAATTTTAAGAAAACTAAACACATATTAAATATTGTAAGTATACAGGTCGATAGTATTTTTGAAAATCTATCTAACTGTATTTAAACTTCAATCCAAATATGCTTAATATGATAGAAATTTTAATTTTTAACTCAATTTTTTGGGTGACAGCAATTTTTCAAAGCGCTTCAAAAAATTTGAATTTAAAAAAACCGTTATTATAGAATTGATAAAATATTGTAAAATTTTATTTAGAGCCTTTAATTTTTTAAGGCCAGCAAATTATGAAGATTTGCAAATAATGGTTGCGTTTCAAAACATAAAAAAAGAAAAAAATAATAAATATACTTTTTGAATGAAAAATCGGAAACAAATTTAACGGTTTTTTGGAATTCAAAACAACTCAAGTAGAGTAAGAATTGCAATCGACTTTTTAAAATTCAACTTATCCAAAGAATTGCCCATATGAAAATGTTCTTGGAAAGATGTTTCCACAATTATAATCCATATCGAAAACAGGGTAAGACAACGTCAGAATGTTACAATTATTCGATAAATTAAAAACAATTCTATTTCCAGTAAATTTCAGAAACGGTAAATTTATTTTTGATATGCTATTAACTTAACTAAAATTTCTAATTACAACTATTAGAATATAATTACAACTACCCAACAAACCACCACTACTCAGTTTATAATAAACCCTCGTACTAATCGATGGAGACTTAGAACTACTACACGTCCAAATACTGAAGAAGGTATAATTTATTATCCCACTGCTCGCCCTCAAAAAATGTCTAAAATATTTGAAGCTTCCCAAAGTAACACACAAGTTGGAAATAAATTGAAATTTTCTCAAAGCATTCCTTTGAATGACGATCCAGATACATGTGGTATTAGAAAAATTAGAACCAGAGTTATCGGAGGTATACGGGCACCTGAAGGAGCTTATCCATGGAACGTTGCACTTACAACATCAGATGGGATATTTTTCTGTGGTGGAATTCTTTTGGATAACATTTATGTACTCACAGGTTGGACGCATTTTATTTCAGAGATTGTGTTCATAATTAACAGAATTGTGATTTATAATTTACTTAATAAATATTTATATATATTTTCAGTTGCTCATTGCATCATAGGAAAAAAGAGAAGATATATATTTGCAGCAAAAGATATTATAACTGTGATTGGAGCACATAACATGACAAAATTTGAACGTCATCAATTAAAAGTACGAGTTAAATCTATTCGTGTTCATCCTGATTGGAATACAAAAATTGATTCTTACGATGCTGATATCGCCATTTTGGAACTTGCCAATCCTGTTGAATATACCGATTATATTCAGCCAATATGCTTGATAGAACCAAATTCACAAATATTATCAATTACAAATGGCGTATCTGTAGGATTTGGAAAAAGTATAAATAATGAATTCGAAAGCATTGCACAAGTTATTGAAACTCCAATTCAAAGCAATGAAAAATGTGTCGAAAATAAACTTCATGAAACTCTTTCCAGTCATAGAGCATTTTGTGGAGGTAAAGCTGATGGAACTGGAGTTTGCACTGGTGATAGTGGAAGTGGATTATATGTTACATACAATCAAAGATTTTACCTTCGTGGAATGGTATCAGCTTCATTAACTGGTGGAGTACATGGATGTAATGTCAACCAATTTACAATTTTCACTAATGTTGTTAAATTTTATTCTTGGATTAAAAGTGGTGGTGTTTATGATGCTGAAACTAAAGTTCAAAAACTTGAATCAGAAATTGGTAATCTTCACGTGCAAATAGGACAAAGAGGTGTTAGTGGTTAATGTAATATTTAGAAATGATAAATAGAATAGCAAAGAAGATAATAATTTCTCGCTCAAAATGTAAATTGATTTTAATGCTGAATAATAAATTTTTTGAAAGATTGAAACACGAATTATTTTTATTTAAGCAAGGTAAGTTCTATTCTCAAACTGGACAATATTTCCCATCATTGTGTGATTAAGACACTGTATGACTTCCCTAATTCATGTCCACAACTAATATAATTTCCATTTTTAATCACTCACTGGGGACTATAAAGCATGTAACGAACATGAAATCACAACGCTAACAGAAAAAGGAGAGCATAAATTTATGAACATACTCACAATCTACATTTTTTATTCCCTTTATAACTCTTCCTTCTTCATCATCATCGCAATAATATAAATTATAATGTGTATGTTATATATTTTTTCCCTCCTGTATGTTAGCAGTAAAGCACATGTTGACTGTTCAGAAGCGACAGCAATTAAGAGAAAAATTTATTAAAAATTTATTTTTTTTGCATGTTTTGTTGATTTTTAGTCTGTGTGTGTGTATCGGAAGGGTGGTTCTTAGGATTAATTTTCAGTATGATACACTTAATTATTGTGAATAATTCTTTAACTGATTTTTTTTAATAATCATAGAAAATTTGGTGTTTTAGGAAATTTACCCAAGTCAACAACTTTCAAATAAATCCCAAAATAACCATAAGGATCAAACACTTTTTACACACATATCTCCTTGCATCTTCTTCTTTTTGATTATCCTAATGGAAATAATAACAAAATCAGCATCAATATCAAGAAAAGTTAATAATAAGAAGACAGTCTCCCTATAGTTACTAGGAGTATATCTGAATGCTGATCATTAAATCATTCTTAAGACACTGTTTATTACTTTTTATTCAAATGAGTTCGCTCTCTTTTGCGCTATGATACCGTCTGTCTGCTGTTTTTCTGTGAAAATTTATGTCCTTATGGTAGTAGAGTAAAGGAAAAAAGAAAAAAAATCTTATACTTTACTATGTTCTAAATATATATTATAAAGTGTATAATATAATGTTTTAGTGAAATGGAATGGAACTTCTGAATGCTATAAAATGGAAATTTATTGAATGAAAAAAAAACTAAAAAACCTTCTATATAGCTCCTTAGATTTTCTCATTATTTCATTCTTCGTGCGCTTTCCTAGCATTTTATTAGTTCCTTATTATTATTAATAGAAATTATATTCAAATGACTTCCATTTTCTGTCATGATTGACTTCGCATCGTTTTTAAAGACGCAATTTTCTAGGAAATAAAAGGGGGAGCTGTTTGATATGATATACATAGAGATGCTCTTTTAGATATGATTGTATGTCCGGTCTAGTTTATTTATTTCTGGAATTCATAATAAATTCTAAGATATCATCTGTTAAGATATGTATGCATTTTAAGTTGCTATGAAGTGTCATTTATGTTGTGAGATTTTCTCTAATTTTAGCATACAGAAAACAGACATAAGTTGGGGGTTCGTTTTATAAAAAATAATTATACTCAATCCCCTCAACAAAGTAAAATATATCAGAACATATTTTCAAACCTACTTTTACGCAACATTTTATATCCTCAATTTTTACATCATTCAATCTCGTCCACAAAATATGTTTAAAAGATTTAACCATCAAAAAAATAAATTTTTCTGTGACATTTACTTTATTACAAATCGCTTCTGTATGCACTACAAATTTTTATGGACGCATAAAAAATAAATCTCCAATCAACACTCAAAAAAAAAGACGAGCGTACAAAGAAGGAAGCGATGAAGAAGAAAAAAATAAAAAGTTATGATTTATCATTTGAAAGACAGTCCATTACCTTAATACTTTTATGTTGATGTTAATCTGTCGCTCTTTTTTTCATCATCATATTTCGAATATAAATCCAGTTTTGATTTATTTTAATATACACATATAAATGTGCTTGGTCCATATGTGTACATAAATATTGAGCGTGCCAACACACAGCGGGGATTATTGTTATTGTTGATTTGTGTTGAATTTTTTTCTACATCTTAAAATGTGACAATCAAAAAAGTAGAAAATTTTCATTCTGTTGATCGATTAGAATTAATAAAGAGAAGTATTTAACTCACACATATTAGCATCAGACACCGTAGATATCCACTTAAATGAACAAATTTTTTATTCAAATCATATTTTTTTGATCTTCTTCTTTTCATTGGCATCTTTTATTGATTCTAATTCTCGGTGTCGTATTCAATGATTGTCTGTGTTGTTTGACTTCTATTCTTTCGAGGAATTTATCCTCATAAATAAATCTTATATGTACATATTATTATGAATCGAAATACATACATGTAAAAAAATTTCTGTCAAGAATTATAGAAATTTATTTATTTTTATTTTCCATCATCAATTTCTTCTTTTTCATTGCTTCTACTTGCTTTACATATCTCACTCATTTCTTACTTCTTAGTTCTTTTATACTCTCATATTCATGCGATATGCTGATGGTAGATACAAGTGAAGATGAGATACGAACTGTAAGAATTGAATGAACAAATTGGAATGCATCAAGGTAAGACATGGAAGAAGAAATAAAGATACATACAAATGGGAGAATGAAATCATAATAAGCATAAATATAAATCCCACACACATGTAGTTATGCATCTAGTATGATGTGATACAGATTCCAACAAAAAATTGCTTTGTTCTACTTAGTTTGTTCTGGAATTTTGATGATTATATGGTTTTAATTTGATGGATTTTTGAGAATATTTAACAATTTTTCAATTTTAAAAATATATTTTTTCATACAAATAACCCCCCTTAATTTAATCTACATCCCTGATTCCTCAACACCCACCAGCAATCTATCTTTCCTCTTCATTCAAAAAAATGGAAAATCTTTTTCCTTACATTACATCCCACAACACTTCCATTCTCATCATTGAGCAGCAAGTAAAGTTTTAAAGAAAAAGTTACAAGAAAAAGAGAATTTTCTTTCAAAAAAAGGAGATGAAAATCAAAAGTGCAGACAGAATTTAATCGATATTTTGTTGATTGAAAGGAATAAATTTCATTGGTGGATGGGATTTTTTTTTCTTAAAATACAATTAAATAGCTAAATTGGGGAAGAAATTGGCAAACAAATTTGAGACATGGAAGTAAATTCAGGAAGAATTAAAAGGAGTTATAACAAATGATTTGTGTTGTAATTGTCTGAATAATATATTTTTTTTATTTAAGGAATTGTGTAGGTGGATGTTTATGTTGAAATTTTATCTTTTGTGGAGACAATCCATGTAACCAAAATAGTCCTTATATATCATATAGTCCTTTCTTAAGAACATGAATGGAATACATTAGGTCGATATTTACTAGGGAAGTAGAAAAGGATGTAAAAAAAATAAAGAGTCTAAAGTCTTTTAAAATTTAATATCCATGTAGAAAAATATAAAGTAATATTAATTTTGTTTAATTGAAATTTGAACCAATAATAAGATTTTTTTTAATTATTAATTGAAATTCAAACCGAGAATAAGTTTAACACCCATCGAATCAACAATTTTAATATAATAATAATGAAAAATTTTCGTACATCAGATTTGTAATGTCAAATATGAACATTTTTGACCTCTTTACACTTTAACTTTCCCTAATTGTTACGAATTTTACAAACGACCCCAATTTTAGAAACAAAATATATTTTTTCACATTCATTAAAAATCAGCTTAAGAGTCTCAAATAAAAGTCCATCGAAAATCCAAAAATTAAAAAAAGAAGAACCTGTCGTAAATAAAAATTCCGTAAAAGAAAATCCAACAAAATTTCACCAGTGAGAGAGAGCCAACAATAAGCCAGGCAAATGGTATGAAAAAATCATTCACATTTCTGTGCCTTATTAAAACTATAACTCAAGCGCAAAGAGTCACATTTTATTCGGACATTGAACAAATCCGGTTTCATCTCTTAAAAGTCTCAGACATGGTTGAACTTATTTTTATTTCTTTTAATTCTATTTGTCGTTTACGGCTCGTTCTTTAGTTGTTCTCTTCTTTAAACGAAAATAAAAAAAAATAATAAAAATTGTTTGTATTTGTGCAATTTATCTTTTCTCACTTTTTTCACTTCACATATTCCATGATTCTGTTCGTTTTTTTATCTGCTTATGTATACATACATTCATATAAGGCACAATTATTTGATGTTATTTCTCACATTTTTTGAAATGATTTGTTTTCAAAACGCTCCGACTGAGTGAGTGTAGATTATTGGCTCGATTATGTATTTCTTCATTCCAGTAACATGATATGCTTGATATTGCGATGACTGACAATCGTGTGTGACTATTTGAGATACATTCTGACACAGAGACACAAGAAACAGTAGAAAAAATATGAAATTAATATTAGAAGTCTGCAATCGTATTTCATTTCGATGAAATGAGATCATCATAACTATCGTGATTGAATATAACATCAACATGCCTACCTGCCTACTTACTAAGGCAGAATTTTTAATTCCACCTCGCCGTTTATCGATTTGTGAGCAAGTAAATTTTTTTACTTCTTACTTGCTTTAGAAATGTTTTAGTGAAAGAGATGGGAAGATAATGAGTAGATGATGATGTAAAGGAGGAAGTAGAGCGCATTCTTATTAAGAATATTGAATTAGAATATTATTTAAAAAGAATAATATTTTTAAAAAAATAAGCTGTTATGATATAGTTATGGACGTCTTAAAATTTTTAGTACTGTCAAAGTTGTAAAAAGCATATAAGGTAAAGTTATTAATCAACATCTAGATCAAATTTAACAAAAGCCTGAAAAAAAAACAACCTAGAATTGAGTTGGTACTTAAAATTATAGTATTTTAAACAAAAGAAGGAAACTCTATCTATTACAGACATGTACAATAGTTGGCTTCTTTTAGGAATCGAACCTACACATATTTCAACTAATGAGATTTAATAATTTTTCCATTATTCTAATTTGCCCAAATAAAATTTTTAACTTCATTTACAAATTTGACTTAACGTCCATTAACCCAAACACCATCAATTTATCTCAAAACCCCCAAATTGCACCTCCTCACCATTAAAATTTCAGCTAAAAAAAGAAATCTCATTCGACAATAAATCTTATCAACATAAAATAAGCAATTGTGTAAGCAGAAAAATCCTACAGCGCCATTATTTATCTCTCTGTTCTCCTGTATGTTATTTTTCATCTACTAAACAGCGATTATAATAGCTGCAATATGATGTTGAAATGGGAAGAAAATCTTGTTGAATTTTAATTTAGTTTTTTTTCTCTGCTGTTTTTTCAGTTTTTTTGTGAGAAAATATAGATATAGGCAAAAGGTAAATTTCATTAACCTATTTTAATAGCGAGGTGTATTTAAAATCATATAATCGATATCGATGAATAGAATTGAATATTTTTGTGTTACTGTGAAGATAAGAAAATGAATATATTTGGGTGGAAATAGGGTTTTCAATCCCGGACCAAAATTTCAATCCCGGGATTACGGTATTCAAAAATTCTGAACCCGGGATCCCCCGGGATCCCGGGATTGAATTTCAAAAGAAAAAATGAGTAAAAATTCATTTTTTAGCTTATGAAAAAGCATTGTTTTAATACTAATGGGTTTTTCTAAACAAAACTATTAGTTTTATCTATGTAGTATCTAGAAATTTTAAGTATTAGCTTTTATTTTTAAAAAAAAATTTAATTTTTTTGAATAAATTCATCTTTTCAAAATTAATTTTTTCTATAAAATTTTCCTTGAAATTGCAAAACTTGTGACTAAATGACTCTTGAATTTAAAAATCTCAACAACAAATTTTCATACAATTCAAGTTCTGAATACCAAAAAATATTTTTTTTTCTCAAAATAAAGTTTAGATTAAATTTCGATTGGCTCCAAAATTTTGTATGAAAGTTAAAAGAGTTTGCCATGAAATTTACTTGAGTCTATTTTAAGTGATGTTTTGCTTCAAATCTTCTTTAATTTTACAATTGAAAGTGTTCATCCATCCAAAAGATTAATAAAAAGACCCTTTCAGCAGTTAAATTTCATCAGTTTTTAATGAAAATTTTCACATTTTTTGTTTCAAAGTCAACTCTTTTAAGTTTCATACAAAATTTTTATTTTTTTCGAAATTTGTGGTGTCAATCGAAATTTGATCTAGTTTAACTTTATTTTGAAAAAAAATATTGAACTCATCGTGATTTTTCCTTCGTGTTTCAAAAATCGAAATTCTTGCTTAAATATAAGGGTTCCCGATGCCGAGACCCGAGACCAATAAAATTTATTTTACTATAAAATTTTTAAATCTCTAAATGTAAACAAATAAACTTTTATTGAAATTTGACCTGTACAAAAAAGATATGTAAAAAAAACCCAAATGTATTCAAATTTGTTTGTTTTTCAAAATCAAAAGTAGATAAAAAGTATAAAAACGGTTAAAAACACCATAAAAATTAGAAAAATGATAAAAATTTAATTTTTTTCATCGTTAATTTTTGTAAATTTAAGGAAATTTTCAATCCCGGGATTGAGACTGTTTTCAATCCCGGGATTAAGTTACTGAAAAAACAGCGGGATCCCGGTATCCCGGGATTCGGGATCCCGGGATTGAAAACCCTAGGTGGAAATTTTTTGTTGGATTCAATAAATACGAAATTCTCAGAATCATGCTCAGAAGTGCACCCATAGAAAAAAATTAACAATGAATAGTTGTTTTGTATGAAAATTTTAACAATGCTATAGTTAAAATAGCGTTAACGATGGAAATTGTTAAATTTTAACAATGGTCATTGTAATTTTTTTGCCAACAATAAAATTGTAAAATTTAACGATGGTCATTGTTAAATATTTTTCTGAAGAAAAAAATGGTCACCCATCCAATCACTAAATAGGTTGAGCGTTGCTTAACTTCCAGAGCCCTATGAAAATCCTCTGATCCGATGCTTGCTTATTTATTTTATTATTAAATGGCAAATTGACTATTTGAAATATACCTTTTTTATCTCGAATTTAAATTTTATTGAATTTAAGTACATGTTTTAATTTTTAAATAACAGATAAATGATTAAAAATAATTAAAATCATTAAATTCAAAATTTTTAGGGTAAAATTTTAACTTTTTTGGTTGAAAAAAAATTTTTTTGCGATATTTTTAACAATTTTAAGTGGAGATAGTTAAAAACTTATTTATTAATTCAATATAATTAAATTTCAAGTTTAAAAACTCAAGGTTTTTTTTTAAATTTTTCAAAATCAAATTTTAACAATGACCATTGTAAAATCAACAATCACCATTGTTGATCAACAATATCATTGTTATTTCATAGTAAAAACAAATTTAACTACAGCATAGTTAATTTTTTTTTACTCCATACAAATTTAACAATTTCATTGTTAACTGAAATTTACTATGAAATAACAATGAAAAATGTTAATTTTTTTTTATGAGTGTGTATTTAAAAACAAATTTGAACTTTTAAAAATTATATCAAATCAATTTCATAGAAACAATACAATTAAGCAGCATCAAAAATTTTGAAAACCGATTCAAAGCACAATTTATACGAGTATTAAAGAAAAAAAATTTTGAGACTAATCAATAAAATAATTTCAAATCTCACGAGAGTTAAAAAAATTGAAAAATTCTTCTTCAAAAAAAAATCTTCTCAATTTTTCGATATTAATTTAAATTTCGTGCTCTTATGATCTCCTATTTGCTAGACGTATTAAAACTCAACTTGAATCAATACGACAATGAACAGATATCTGGCATGAGTGTATACACATAAAATAATTTTTTTAATAGATTCAACTTTCAGTTATGCCAATACATAAGTATTGTACTTGATATTTGTTTATATTCATTAAAAAAATTTTTTTCTTCACTTCATCAGCATCATCATTTCTGCTCTTTTTCTCTCCTCGCTTTCAAGTCAATCTTAAAGATTTCAATTTCCAATAAATCATAATTTTTTTTTTGCTCAAAGGGGTCGATTTACTAATGATGTTTCACTTGATGTTTAAATTTATTGTATTTTTAAAAATTTTAGTCATGAATTTTTGACAGTTGCTTACTTGTTTGAATATTTTTAATCACAAAATATAACTGTCTAAAATAATTTGAACAAAAATTGCAATTTTTTCATTTTTTTTTTTCTTTCTTAAATTAAAATTTTTAAAGTTTTATAGAATTAAAATCCTTTTTTTTCACCTTTCATAAGCCAACATCTTTATTTATCTTTAATAATATCCTTGAAAAATTCGTTTTTCTTAATAAACATCATTTCTGAATGACCCCCAACCTCTTTCTTTTTCATGTTCATCTATCGATTCATCTACATGAAATCATACGCCAATTTTAGATTTTTTTTTTCAATCTTCCTCATCCATTTGCACACTTTTTGCCTTTTGTTCGCAAATCTCAAACATTTTAGATGAAGATCATCATCGCCTAGTTGCTTGTTTTCAAATATCGAGGAAAAAAATTATATATGTTTTTCAATATAAAAGGCAGAACAAGATACACAATAAGCAGACGGTCAGTGCCTTTTTATTCTGAAAAGAAAAAAAAAATCTTCTTTAATCTTCTTTTATTAAGACAATGAGTGAATGAATATTGTGTATATATATATACACTCATAGAAAAGAATTTACTAAACTTTTGTCATTTGCTTGAAAATTTTTACCAAATTTTTGTTAAAATAGCGTTTACAAACTGTTTGGTTAAATTCAACCAAATTTTTGGTTAATCTAAATTTTTAACCAAAAATTTGTTATTTTTTAGTAAACTAAAAATCTACCAAAATTTTACAAATCTTTTGGTTAATTTAACCACAAAATTTGTTATTTTAGTCACCCATCTAATTCTAAAATGAAATTTTTATTGCTTAACTTCCGTATCCCAAAGATTTTCAACTGATCCAATTCTAATTGATTTTTATTAAAGATTAAATGGCTCTGAGCAAATATAAATAATTAATTATTTATAAAATCGTAATTATAGGTAAATTAATTGATAAATCATTAGTAGATAGAAATGCAACAAAATTTATGGAAAAAATATTTAATTTGGGTGCAACCATCAATTTTTAGAGGAATTTCAAGTCGAAAATTTAGTAACTAACTTTTGGTTAAGTTTAACAAAATATTTTGTTACATAAGTTTATAAAAATTTAATTCCAGCCTCTGAATCTTGTTTAATAGACTAAATTTTTGATGGGAACCCTTTATTAATTGGTAATGAAGGGAATAAGATTGATAAAAGATTAAAATGATTAACTTAACAAATAACAAATAAGATAGTAAAATTAACAAATTTTTTGGTAAAGTTTTTAACCAAAAATTTAGTTGAAAAAAAAAATTTCCATACAAAATTAACCAAAGTTTTGTTAAAGCCGATTACTACAAAAATAACCAAAAGCTTGGTTGATTTTTTTCTATGAGTGTAACAGAACGAGGGTAGAGAGATGTTAAATCAAAATATTTATCCCTAAAAGGCGTAAATTTTTGCATCTTTATGGACGTTAGATATAATGAGCTTCTCATTTTTGTATTGTTTGATCTCCATTTTTGGTAGCTTAGACAGTCATGTGTGGTGATGTCATTAATTAATTTGTTAAAATTTTATTATGAGAATTTTTTTAGTGAGAATTGAATTTTGGATGTGAACTGGATATTTATTGAGGTTTACGAAGATAATCATGCAAAAAAAGGATGAAATAAAGTATAACGCATACATATTGTAAATGTAAATAGTAAATAGGATTTGAACCTTGGCTTTGAAAGTAAAGCTTAAAATTTTTCAAAACAACCTCGAACAACATACGACGAAAATTCAAATTTATTTCATCTCAAAAATTTTTTAAATCCAAAACCGCATCAACTCCAAAAATGCGAATTCCGCATTCAATCATATCAGCATTGCATGAAATTTTTTCCTGCAGTTTAGCATTTTTTTCTAAATCAACTAAAATGCTTTTTTGTAAAGCAAAAAATATAATTTTTAATCTCCCACAAGCTCTTTGAACAAAGCATTAATCGCATGGAGATCTATGAAGGAAGACTAGAGACAGATAAAATCCGAAGGCCGACATTGTTTACAGACATAATATGTGGATGAATGGAAATATTTAGGTCAACATTAAATCGAATGCTTTTGAAAAGGGATAATGGAGATGAGTGTTGAAATTTGCATTTTTCAGTTGGAATGGAATGGAATGTCTGAGATTTCTTTTTGTTGTTGTTGTAATTATGCTGTACTGTGGGTGGAATGGATTGATGAATGAGATTTATGGGATTTTTGTGTCAAAAGAGATGATGAGAATGTTCAAGAATTGCAATTTTGATTACAAATTTTTTGAGGCCTTTATGTACATCATACAGATCGACTTTGTCGCAGCTCATCAAAGGAATTTTTTGCCACCAACGTAAAATATTTTTCATTCAATAATCCAGTAATTTACTTTCAATGAAAATGAAATTTCTTATCAGCTTTAAATTCCATCAAATTTATAAAATTTGAGAAAAATTCTGCAACTTCGGAAACATCAAAAAAATTCTTGAACTACTTAAGAAGTTCCTTCTAGATTTTGGAAATTAATTCACACGGTACCAGCTCTTCACTTATCATTCATGAAAAATTTTTTAATTCATCTCCAACTTCTAAAAAAGCATTTCCGTTAGAATCACATGAGTCATACAGGAATGCAGTATTTATATGAAGTTATTAAGAAACTACGAAGGTGGGATTTAAAAAACTAATAATCATAATGATGACTTATAAAATACCAAAGTGATTTATAGCATATAATGAATTTATTATAACAATATGAATATTAATTCTGTGTTGATGTGTGCATGAATGTTAGAAGGTATATAATTTGGCAGCATATTATCTAAATGAATGCTGAGTTGGGTATTATATACAACTAAATAAAATTTGTGAATGTAATACGTAACAATGTGCATTCATTGTTCAGCTGATGAATTGTTAATTTTGTTGACTTTTAAAATTGAGGCTGTAAGTGAAACTGTAGATTTTTAGATGTTAAAAAATAAATAATTCAAAAAAATTTTATCGGTTGAATTAATGAAATTGAACAAGAAAACTGTTTAGGATTTGAACCTCGTAAGCATAAGTAAAATTTCAAATTTGCCTGCTTTAATCAATTGAACTTTAAGTAATTTTGAAAATAGATAATAGATAAGTGGGTGTAGCGTCCTCGTCGAGCTACACATAGTGAGTAACGATGTCTTTGGTTTTATTGGAAATGGCCCTTTATTTCCTCATAACCTAGCTTGAATACAGACTAAAACTAGACTTAAAACTTACGAACTAACCGACTAAAACTATCAAGATAACTAATAGAGACTCATCATATTTTCTTCCCACTATTCGTGCATTCTAGCTATGCTACTGAGTAGCTTACTATGCACATTCTTGCAGCATTGTTTATTCTGCTAAGTAGCCAGCTTCGTAGCTACGCTACATAGGTAGGAAATATAAAGATCGTAATCTCTACAAACATCAACGACATAATCATATGCCATCACATACAAATTATAATATTCAATAAAATTTCGATCATTACTCAATCACTCGTTCATTAACCTACAAAATATTCATGCAAATACAAACCGAAAAAGAAGAATTTATAAAGAATCTGCAAATCATTTCATTCCATAAATTAATAAAGAACAGTAAGGAACATTAAATTCTCACAAAAACTTCCAAGATTAACTACATACTTGGAATTTCCCCCTGACTCTATATTCAAAGTCCAATGAGACCATCAAATCTCTTTTCCGCAAGTTCAAGAAACTTATTGAATAACATGGCATAAGTGTAATAAATACAGCATAATAATCCATGAAATAATCAGACCAATGAAAATTCTTCAACTTTCTTCTTTATTCTATTTCTTTCTTGTTGTTGCCGCATTCTACTCTCTCGGTACAAGTTTATATTCATATTCACACCGTTTCACGTTGTGAATATATTGATTTCGATACACTTGAAAAATCGTTTTTTTAGTTTTTTGGCGCCAAAACTCAAAATTTTCATAAACTGTTCGGTGTGAAAAGTTTGGCCTCAAAATTATCTACAAAATACAAAAAACCGCATTGAAAAAGGTTTTGATGCCTCCGGACACGACCCCAAATAGTGGTGGTGTATGCTTACAAGCAAGTTTGTTCCTCGCAGAACTCAAATACGAAAAAACCATTTTATGTCAAAAATGTCTCAAAATGTGCGCATTATCACTCAAATGTGCACCTCACACGTTGGTGCCGATCCATGTAGATGGATCTGAGAAACTAACGAAATAGTGTGTTTTTTAAGCATATTTTAGCCGATTATTGCAAAATACATTTAAAAAATTTCACAAAAATTGGGAATTGAACTTTTTTGATCAGAATCAATAAAAAATAAAGTTTTGTTGAGAAAAAATGCAAAAAAAAAATTTTAGCCACCAGTACACCCCCCACAAACCTAAATTTTGTAAAAATTCGTGTGATTCACTGTGTGGATGGATTTTTGTAAACTTTTCTGTTTTTGATCAATAAATGCGAGATCTTTTATGGAAAAATAACAAAAATATTTTTAATCCAATTTTAGTTGGTCAAAATTTCGAAAAAGTTCAAAAAATCGGCATTTTTTGGACATTTCGTCTTCCTGTGCCTACAATTCGGACTTAAAAATTCTAAAAACTTGTGATTATTGTAGCTCATAATTAGACTTAAAAGACGTCCATGCACTATCATATCCAAAATTGTCAATTAGTGCTTCAAAATTAAGTCCAAATGTGAAAATTTTCCATTTTTTTAGGAAACTTAATCTTCAATCTTATGCAAAGCGAAGCTTTTCTGACCCGATTGAGCCTAAATCTGCAATATTATACAAATCGAAGCTTTGCTGACCCGATTGAGACTTAATTTTCAATCTTATGCAAAGCGAAGCTTTGCTGACCCGATCGAGACTTAATTTTCAATCTTATGCAAAGCGAAGCTTTGCTGACCCGATCGAGACTTAATTTTCAATCTTATGCAAAGCGAAGCTTTGCTGACCCGATTGAGCCTAAATCTTCAATATTATACAAATCGAAGCTTTGCTGACCCGATTGAGACTTAATTTTCAATCTTATGCAAAGCGAAGCTTTGCTGACCCGATAGAGACTTAATCTTCAATCTTATGCAAAGCGAAGCTTTGCTGACCCGATTGAGTCTGAATCTTCAATCTTATGCAAAGCGAAGCTTTGCTGACCTGATATAGAGTTTTGGAACGGTGTGAATATGCACATGAAGCGTGATCCGCTTCATTACTAGTTATTTCTTTTTTTTCGGAACATTGCCGGAAATGTATCGAGTGTTTTTGCTGCTCGCCTATTCACATGAAAATATCATTGAATGAAAAAAAAAGTCTAGAGGAAAAAGAAAAGTCGGCAAAGATCTCAAAGCAAAGCTTGGATTTTAAATAAAATAAAATTATGAAATTTTTCTCCCAATTTATGGCGCGTTAATTAAATGGAATGCAAAACAGTGGGATATAGGAATTTAATATAATCAATACTGTGCATCCTATTGTGAATGCTTTAATCGCGTTTTTGAAGGAGATAGGAAGGTACTGGTGATGGATTGTCGGGATGTCTGTAAGGATCAAACAATCTTTTGATTGTTAAACTGTCTATTTCAGGTAGTTTGGCGGACAAATGAATTTTTTGTTAATAAAGATTTTGATTTTTTGAAAAAACCAGAAAAAAACTTTAAACCTTATATAGAAAGTTGATTCACAAACAAATAAATGCGTATTGATCACCTCCATCCCTACTAGCCACAAATGAAATCAATTTTCCATTTAATAATGCTAATTTTCGTGTATGTCTGCTTTTGAATCCCACAAATTTTCACATCAAATTGAAAAATTAATTAACGCTTAATATTGTCCGATTAAAAGCGACAAATTTCTTTACGCCGCTTACAACACAGAAAATAAAAAAGTTGAAATCTTTTCAATTCACGACAAACGAAATTATTAAAACTCATTTTATCTCATTAAGAAGCCTCAGCAAGTCATCATGTTTTTTTTTTGCCGAAAAGAAGATTTTTTTTTGTGTATTTATTTGTGAGATGAAGGTAACAACATAAAAATCGCTACACAGTTATTTCATAGCGGTATTTCACATCAATTTCTTATTCTCTTCTTCATTTGTTTCGTGTTGTGTGTTGGATTCTTAACAAATCCATCTGTGTCGAGCATGAAAATAACAATTTTTTTTTTTTGCAATATTCAAAATGAGAAACTGAGAACTTTTTTGTCTTCAATTCTTCATCAAGACTAATAGGTAATGATAATGAAGAAGAAGAAAATTATGTCATTGTTCTCGGTCGGATTTCATTGTGCACTTTATGATGATGATTATAATGAAGAGTATTAAGAGAGGAAAAAGAGACTTGAAACTTTCAACCACTTTAAAACTTTTCTTTCAATTTTTTTCAAACTTGAATTCAATTAAATTTGAAGATAACGAGTTGAAAGGATGAAAATTTTTTTCTTTGTTCTGTTGTGATATATTTTGTCTTTTTGGTTGAGGATTAATAAGAATTAAATCAACTCTCCAAAATTTTGTGAATTGCAGAGCAACGAACGAAAATTCAATAAAAATTTATCTCAAATAGTTTTCTTTAAAAACCAGCAGCATCGAAAATCTTTTTTTCCCATCTATTAAAATTTCAAACTACATAATCAAATCTCTATTTTAAATCAAATGATTTTTTTAAAAAAAAAATTTAAATAATTTAGCAAATTAGGTACTCTTAAATCCTCCGATGAGTAACTACCAAGAAGATTCAATATCAAGTTGGAAAGTTCTAAGAAAGTAAAATTATTCATTATGGATTACATGAGCTACAAAGTAGAAGCAAAAGTACAGGTAAAAGTTTCAGAACAACAATTAGCAATAAAAAGGCACAAAAGATTCCAACTTGCTACAAATTCTAAAGAAAACTCAGAAAAAAGTTTCAGTATCTATGCTGGATAATCGATAGTATCAAGATACATTTAAACAATTACAGACTGTTCTTTGCAAACAAAAACGTCATCACAATACCAGATTGAAATTGATTCCAAGAAAATTTATCTCATCTCTTGTCAATCTTTTTTCTTATGCTGTTTTTATGTAAATCAAAAGAAGGCTAGGAGGTAAAAGAAATATAAAAATGTCATCGCTCAGCACGATTATAATGATGATGAAATGATATAAGAGCAGAACTAAATCGAGGAACAAAGGAATGGAAGAAAAATTGGTCTTTAAAAGAAGTCAAGAAGAAAATTTTTTTTTACGATCCGAAAGTAGCAAAATGGAAGGAATGTTAAGAACCATTTGGCGACCCATCCATCCACTATGTCGAAAATCGAAATTTTTTTACGTTTTTTCATTTTATGTGTGGAAATGATAGAGCAGACCTCTTAGCTTCAGAAAAACATCACTTCCAATTTTTTCGACCCATCTGGGCCGAGATACAGCACCAAATGTGAAAATTGACTTCAAAACATGACTTTTTTAAATGATCAGAACTTTTTACTGTATTAACCATTTGTTTTGAAACTTTTTGCATATGATTAAGGAACATATGAAATTAATTTTTCGTACCTTAGTTTTGGTCCTAAGACATTACGCAGTGCATTAAATTAATTTTGCTAAAAAGTGAATTTTTACTACTTCACATCAATCTCACGCTTTCCTATTGACTTAAAAAGATTTCTTGTCTGCTGTAATGGTTCCGTTTGAGTAAGGGCTACAACCCGTGGCATACATTGGAAATCGTGAAAATGCAACCCTGACGAGATATTTGAGGTTTTAGGTCGAAAAATGCGATTCTTTCACTTCGGGCTTAAATTGCGGTGAAAAAACCCTGGTCTGTAGTGGATTTTTATTGCATTTTTTTGTAGCTCTTATGTTTTAGCAACTTTTTCTGCAAAAAAATTCAAAATTGACCCGGCATTTCCGAGCTTAACCCCCTAGAAGTAGGGTAGGGGGGGTACCTCAAAATTCAAAAAATTCAAACTTTTGCCTATTTTACTCAAAAATAATGAAACTCTCAGAAAACACTTAAATTATCCTAATCTAGACACAAACGTCCAAAAAATTTGATATCCTGCTAATTTTTTTCAAAAAAGTCCGAAAAAACGATTTTTTTCACATTTTTCGATATTTAGAATTAGTGAAAAATTTTTTTGTTTTTTTTCTTTTTGTATTACATAGCTGCATTAAATACGCATTCAACGAGGTATAAACCATTACATATGAACAAAATTTGTCTGATTTAGAGCAAAAAAACGAAAAAATGGTAAATTTTTGTAGGTTTTGACGGTTCACATTTCACATTTTTGACCATATCTCATCACCATTTTAAGTATATGTAACAAATTTGGTATCGTTGAAAAGGTAATTGTTCTAGCTATACAATAAAATAAAAATTTTTGTTCAAAATATGCTCAGGACATCACCAAGCTAAGTAAAGTTTGAGGTAACGCCCTAGATACCCATAAAATAAAAAATTTTCAATTTTGATTTTTTTCCATAATTTTGTCCTCAGACATTCATAATAACATCAAAAAAGTACAATAAAGTCATTGGTTGCTTCGTACAAGATCATAGAAGTGAGAATAAAATTTTCAAAATTTTTAAAATATTTCCAACAAAAATCCATTTTTTCTATGATCTTATTTGAAACAGCCAATGACTTTATTGTACTTTTTTGATGTTATTATGAATGTCTGAGGACAAAATTATGGAAAAAAATCAAAATTGAAAATTTTTTATTTTATGGGTATCTAGGGCGTTACCTCAAGCTGCCCAACTGATGATGTCCTGAGCATATTTTGAACAACACATTTTTATTGTATAGCTGAGACAATTACCTTTTCAACGATACCAAATTTATACATATACTTAAAATGTGATGAGATATGGTCAAATGTAATTAATGAGCCGTCAAAACCTACAAGAAATTTACCATTTTTCGTTTTTGCTTAAATCAGACGGTCCCTGTTCATATGTAATGGTTTGCTCCTCGTTAGATACGTATTTAATGCGGCTATGTAATGCAGAGAAAGGCAAAATTTTTCACTGAATTCTAAATATCGAAGATGTGAAAATCGTTTTTTTTCGGACTTTGAAAAGTGGCAGGATATCAAATTTTTGACCTGTCCTGGATAAGGATAATTTAAGTGTTTTCTGAGTTTCATTATTTTACGAGTAAAATAAGGCAAAAAAGTTTGAATTTTAGTACAAGTACCCTACTGAAGGGGTTAAGCTAAATCTCAGATCAATTTTAATTTTTTGCAGAAAGTGCTCAAGCATAAGGCTACAAAATGCGATAAAATCCACTACAGACCGGAGTTTTTTCGCCGCAGTTTAAGCGGAAGTGAAGTCGCATTTTTCGATAAAACCTCCAGATCTCGTCAATTTTCTGTTTCCAATGTATGCCGCAGGTGTACCCTTGCTCAAACGGATTCATTACGGCGGACAGAATCTTTTAAATCAATGAAGAGCGTGAAAGTGATGTGGTATGAAATTCGCTTTTAACAAGGTAATTTGTGCGCTGTAATGGGACAAAACTAGGTACGAAAATTAATTTCATATGTTCCTTAATCATATGCAAAGTTTCAAGACAGATGGAGTAATGCAGTAAAGTTCTGATCATTTAAAGTCATGTTTTAATCAATTTTCACGTTGGTATAATATCTCGGCCCAGATGGGTCGAAAAAATTGGAAGTGATGTTTTTCTGAAGCTTAGAGGTCTGCTCTATCATTTCCACACATAAAATGAAAAAACGTAAAAAAATTTCGATTTTCGACATAGTGCCATCTCATAAACTGTATAAAATGTGATGAAGTCGAACCTAATAAATCTGTAAAGAGAGAAAAAGGGGCAACGAATTATGGCTGAAAGAAAAATATGGCATGGACGTGAATATAAACGCGGTAAATGTGAAAAACATAAAAAAAATTTTTTTTTGCTCCATATCGCGTTGAAAGCTTTTCTTTCTTCTTATGCTTCGTTGCTTTATATCCCCCCATTTTTACGTTCATATTTATTTACAAAATACTTCCCTTACTCGAAGTGTACATACACACGCATTTATGTAGGAGCATATACTGTCACCATCTTCGAATATCTTTTTGCGTTTTTCCGAAGTAATGTATTAAGTTTGGAGCAGCACTGATGATAGAATGCTGAAGACGAAGGAGGGCTTTTTGTGAGTTTTTGAATTTCTTTATTCATTTTTTTTTTAAACAAAAGAAAGTGGTTCGATTTTTGTAAAGCTTGAAGTTTAAGGCATAGAAGAATACATCTACATCCTTTGTATGTTCCAAAATCAAGTTCCGAAATCTCTTCAATCTTCCAACAAAATCACTTTTTAACTCTTAGTCCTGAAATTGAAAATAACAGAGAAGTCAGCCAGAACATACTTTTAAGCATTCCCTTTTTTCCTCACATAGAAAGCTCACATAAGAAAATTGTCATTTTGTCGAAATCCATAAGGAAATTCAATGCTTCTGGCACGTCCTTAAATTTATGACAATTGCCGTTTTGTTGAAGTATAATAAATTTTTGTAGGGGATTAATTAGGAACGACCCGAAGAATCGATTTTTGTCAATTTTTCTCTCCTTATATTCTCCATCCAACCTTCCATACATATTCTTCAACATAATACTTAAATTCATTCATACAGCCACTTCATCATCATCTATACGATAGATGTTCATTTATTTTACCATTATCTGTATGATACATAAGTAGATACATATACAAAATCATATAAAACTCCACTCACTCTTCTTCTTGCTACACAACAATATTCCTTTTGTCCTTCTCACTCTACTCCACCATTTTTGCCATCAATTTCATCTTCATTTTCTTCCACACTTTCATTTCATTTCTCCTCATAGATTTTCAGAGCATTATATTTAATACTAAAATGAATGAAAATATATATATACATTGAATATGGATGAACATACGTATGTACAAACACTGTGTATATATATTGAATGAAACATTCAACATTGTGATAGAGTCGATATGGCAAAGAAATGCTTGCTAATAATTTTCTATAAAATCAATAATGTGAAACTTTATTGAATTGTATTTTGTGTTTGTATCTATAGAAATTGTGTATGTTGAGATACTTTAGCATAGAATAAAAAAAAATATCAAATTTTTTTCCTTCTTTTTTGTTTCTTACGATTTTTCAATAATCGAGAATAAAATAAAATGAAAACCAAAGCAGACAACAATTTTTTTTTTAAATTTTCTCGTCCTTTTGAGAATATAAAAGTTTTTCATTGTTTTTACTTCTCCTTTTTTTATTATTCCTCAGCAGGGATTTTACTGGATGAGAAGTTCTATAAATAATTTTAATAATTCTTCAACTTTTTTATTTTTAAAAAAATATAATATTTTAAAGTAGTTACCCAATATTTTTAAATTGTATGAAATTAGTTTATTTAAAAAAATTTCCTACTTCTGGTCCGGGACCAGTGACGTAGCCAGAATTTTTGAAGCAGAGTGCACGGAAATTTTTTCTAGCACTCAAGAACTTACCCCCCTGGCTACGCTCAAGTACCAACTTGTTGAAACCAGAAAATAGATTTTAATATCAAATTTTATTCAAAATAAATTTACTAACTTAATTATGTTGCTTAAGTATTTCAAAGCTTTTCTTCACAAAATTAAGTATAAAAAATGCCAACTAGTCTGAGTAAACGAATTTTCAGTTACGACTTTTAAAATTCAAATTTGAAAACAAAAGTTTTTTGTAAGAAAATTTCAAATATTTTAAAGCCGTTAAATTTATAAACAAAATTTTAAAATTCTTTACTTTTTTGGTTTTTAAAGTATCAAACACTATTAAAACCTTGGAATCTTCACTATTTCTAATTGTATGAAGATTCAATGAAGCAAAATAATTAAGAATTTTTCACAATAAATTGCTTGAGTACTAAAATTTTTCCATACAAATTTTTTCAATTTGAAACTTTTCATTAATTAAATACTTTTGCCTACGAGGAACGATTGAATAATGTTAGGAATTTTAAAATAAGGCTTTTAATTAAGTCATACATCAGCAAAAGTCAGTGAATTAGCTAAAATTAGAATTTTCCTTATTTGTCGTAACGGTTTTTATGTCCACAAATAAGGAGTACTAAATGTTCTAAAATTCAAAAATAAGGAAAAATACGTTGACTCAGACTAGTTGGAAAAAATGTAAACTTTTCAATTTTTATTAATTTTTCATTTAATATTGGCTTTTAACTAAACCAAAAAAAAATGTTATTTGTTCCTTAGAAAGTCAAAATTTAATGAAGAAACTCAACATTTACTTTTACTTGACAATATTTTTTTTTAATTTATAAATCTTTAATTCACCACTAAATTAATAAACAATTTATAAAGTAAAGAAGTTTAATACTCAATCATATCATATACATCTATAGAAATTTTTGTGTAGTTGTCTAAATAAAGTTTTTTTCACCAAAAAGTTCAACGAATTTATCAGATGAAGGCCCTTGTTTTTCGTTAATTTTATCACCAAATGATAAATTATCTACACCACTGACCTCAGTTTTTGGTTGCTTTAAGACTGGCATTTTATATACACGTTTTCTTTTAGAAGCTCTAACAGGTGGATTTAAAGTATTTTTTGTAAAAAAGACATAATGTTCAATGACAAAAGTCGAAAGTGCTGCATACAGAACATAAAAGCAAATTTGAAATCCAAATTCAAGATCATTTAAGTTAAGGATAATTTTCTCTGATTTGGCATCCACATTTATCGAGTTCCATTTGGACTTTGTCATTTTTTCAATCATATGATTTATGATTCCACCAGTCACTAGCCCTTCACAAATTTCATTAAATCTTTCTGCCCAAATATTTTCAAACTCAAATCCAATTCCATACAATGATGTTGACATGGGAATTGGAATAAATCGTTTCGATATTGGTGTTTCGGAAAAATGAGCATTCAACGAATGTTCAAGATCATAAGTTAAAATTGCTCCTTTAAATGTTGGGTCAGTTATACTCTCGAAATAAATTTGCAAATTTTCTTCATTTGTAGTTATTACATCATTGAAGCTGAAAAAATATTAAATTCAATAACTTTTGTAAAAAAAACGAAAACTTTAATTTGAGTACTTAATTATGTTGTTTAAATATTCCAAAAGCTCATTTTCATGTTTCATGTTATTCGGGAGATAAAGTGAAAAATTCTTGTCTTTTAAATCCTCCAAATATTTTAATTCTGGCATTCGGATAGCTGTAGTTGAAAACTCAAACAATTTTCCTTGATATCCAGTTCTTATCACCAAACACACAAATGTAAAGATAATCAAGATGATTCTGACTGAAACTCTTTTTAAATCTTTTTTGAGTGATATCCCAAAAAATATTTGAAGGATGTTCAAAACATTTAATTTTGATGATGCTCCAGAATTAGCAAAAATTGTACATTTATTAAAGATCCATGTAGTAATTACTACCAATACAAAAAGTAAGCTTAATCCGATCCATGTGTCAAGATCAAAAGGAAGAACGAATTTTTCCATTGATGTGTATATATCACTCAAAGGTACAAAAAGTAGTGGACTAAAATGAAATTTTTCAATTAAACTTATATTATCGATTTTTAGTTCTAAGGAATTGAATAAGTTTACATCTTACCTGCTCTGAACATTCATCAACGAATGATGCCATTGCAAATCATCTTTGAACCGATCAGCATTACCATCGAGGGTGTAAAATACAAGAACATTATAAAGATAAAATTGTTGCGAAATTCGATCATCACACTTGGATTTTAGACATGTGATAAAAGTTGCAAAAAAATTTAAACGTTTTGAAATAGCATTAACGAAGTCTGTCAAAAAACTGCTGACAACAAGTTTGTCGATCTTAAATTTAGAGTAAAAAAAGAGTGTCAAATCAAACAAGCCAATTGGCATATTGCAATTATAAAAATTATTAAACTTTTTTGAAAATATTTGTTCTTTAATCCAGTGCTGATTTTCTATTGAAAATTCATTGACTTTGTAAAGTTGAAGTGTTTCAGAACAAATTGGCAAATTTTCACTGTTATCAAATGTAAAAAGCTTGACTTTTCTGTCATGTTGATCGATAATTATGAAATTGACGAAAGGAATGATGAGGAGGTTTGTATTAATTGTAGATAAATCATATGTAGATGCATTTTGATAATATACAATTATTCTGGTAGGATTTAAATACTTAGTTTCAAAATCATTATAATGATGAGTAATAAAGGTGCAGAATTCTTGGAAATTTTTGAATAGAAAAATTGACTGATTTTTAATGATTTTTGTAGATGCTTTTAAGTCACTCTTTTTTTGAATGGTCACCACTATTGAATCATTAAGATTGCTCACTATTTCACCAACCAACTGATCATTATATCCACCAAAATCGATAATTTCTAGATTCTGAGAATAATGTGTATAAAATTTAGTGATGATTTCGTTTATCGCAATGGATAATTGTGAACTATAATCACAACTAACTAAATTTGCTCTTAACATAACAAAAAATAGAAATAAATGTTCTGAACTTTTCATATTAATCCTTTTTTCATTAAATTTGAAGCCTTACTAATAAAAATTTATCAAAAAATGAATCGATCCAAATGAAAATGCGTTAACTGAAATTTTTACATTTTTACTCATATCTCGTGCATATCGTAACAATATGTAATAAGTTTGGTATCGTTGGAAAGCTTAATACAGTAGCTAAATATGTTTACAATCAGTTTTTGTTTTGGACTTTATTGCATTCTTCAGAACGCCTCAAAGTTGGAGAAAACATGTCATTTTCAAACCAAAATTTTGTATATGTCTTGTGCATTAAATTTCTATTTCTTTACTGTAATTTATACTACTATATAGGAACTAAAATACACCACTTCAAACTTTTCATATAAATAAAACACACTCGAGAAATTGATTTTTAAAGTTTGGTATTTTTTCAAAAAAAAATTTTTTTTGAAAACTTATACTTTGAGTTTTGTCTCATTTCTCATGTATGATATGACAATATATAAGGTATTTGGTATCATTGAAAAGCTTAAGACAGTGACTAGACATGCAAATAAAAAAAAATTTCGAATGGACTTATCCTGTTCCTTAAAAAATGCCCTAAAATTTGGCAAAATACGCCATTTTTGAATGGAAAATTTGGGCATGTCCTTAACATTAAATTTGTTTGTGACATATATGCTGAATACAACATAAGAAGGACTAAAAAATGCCGTTTACCGTAATTCATTTTATTGCTTTAGTGCTGAGATATAAATTTTTGAATTTTGATAGATTTTTCCAAATAAAAAAATTTAAAAATTCATGTTTTTTGACATTTTATTTTATTTCTCGTGTATACAGTCACGTTATATATCATGTTTGGTATTGTTGGAAAGCTTAGAACAGTAGCTAACTATATCTTTAAAAAAATTTTTGTTTTCGATACATTTTGTTCCTTGAAAAGCACCTCAAAATTTTGAAAAACATGGCATTATTTTAAATTATATCTTATGAATATTTTGCACAAAAACTTACTTGTCTTTAGTATAATGAATACATATAAGCACCAATTGTAATATTTTGCTTAACTTATGTTATATCAATAAACTAAAGTTTTATTATAAAGTTGTACATTTTCCAAATTTTTAGGTGCTTTTCAAGGAACAAAATGTATCGAAAACAAAAATTTTTTTAAAGATATAGTTAGCTACTGTTCTAAGCTTTCCAACAATACCAAACATGATATATAACGTGACTGTATACACGAGAAATAAAATAAAATATCAAAAAACATGAATTTTTAAATTTTTTCATTTGGAAAAATCTATCAAAATTCAAAAATTTATATCTCAGCACTAAAGCAATAAAATGAATTACGGTAAACGGCATTTTTTAGTTCTTCTTATGTAGTATTCAGTATATATGTCACAAACAAATTTAATGTTAAGGACATGCCCAAAATTTCCATTCAAAAATGGCGTATTTTGCCAAATTTTAGGGCACTTTTTAAGGAACAGGATAAGTCCATTCCAAATTTTTTTTATTTGTATATCTAGTCACTGTCTTAAGCTTTCCAATGATACCAAATACTTTATATATTGTCATATCATACATGAGAAATGAGACAAAAATTAAAGTATAAGTTTTCAAAAAAAAATTTTTTTTGAAAAAATACCAAACTTTAAAAATCAATTTCTCGAGTGTGTTTTATTTATATGAAAAGTTTGAAGTGGCGCATTTTAGTTCCTATATAGTAGTATAAATTACAGTAAAGAAGTAGAAATTTAATGCACAAGACATATACAAAATTTTGGTTTGAAAATGACATGTTTTCTCCAACTTTGAGGCGTTCTGTAGAGAATGCAATAAGTCCAAAACAAAAACTGATTGTAAACATATTTAGCTACTGTATTAAGCTTTCCAACGATACCAAACTTATTACATATTGTTACGATATGCACGAGATATGAGTAAAAATGTAAAAATTTCAGTTAACGCATTTTCATTTGGATCGATTCAAATATTGAAAATTTAGAAAAACTACTTAATTAGTTTATTAAAATTAATCATAATTTCAAGGACATTAGACAGTTGTAAAACTGTAGATTTTATCACAAATTCTGTAAATATTGACTGTGATAAGAATAGTATTCTTCTATTTTTTTCTACTTATTGTAATTATTAAACATGAAGATTTGTTTGAAATAAGAGGTCCAATGCACGCAATCAATGTTAATCATTTGACAACAAAAATAACAGAAAACCCTGTTTAAAAAATGATATAGATAAATTTTGGCTAAAGACCCAACCTTTTGAGCTGTATACACGGCGATTCAATAAGGACTGAATCTGTTGTACCACACTCAGTAGACTACAGTTTATAGTAGGTTCCGAACTAGTTAGTAATGAATTTTAACTCAAATAGGATGAAATTTATTTCTCTATAAGATTATGAACAAATAAAATTACATCATTTTGGATAGCTTTTTGAATATTATGACTAACACGTTCACCAAAAAGTGCATCAAATTTTTCTGGTGGAACCTCAACGTTTGCCTTAATGTTCTCACCAAATACTAAATCTTCTATCGTATTATGATTTGAACTAGGTTGTTTCAAGATGGGAATTTTATTTAAACGCTTTCTTCTTGTAACTTTTGTAGCAATACGATTGTTACCAAAACATGAACTTTTCCTAACAAAATATACAAAAAATTCCATGAAAAATGTCAAGAGTGCTGCATAAAGAACAAGAAAGCAAATTTGAAATCCAAATCCAAGATGACTTAAATTAAGAATAATTTTATCTGATTTAATGTGTGCATCCATTAAGTTCCATTTGGTCTTTGTCATTTTTTCAATCAAATGATTTATAATTCCACCCGTTACTAGTCCTTCAATAATCTCATTAAATCTTTCTGCCCATATATTTTCAAACTCAAATCCGATGCCGTACAAAGAAATTGACATTGGTACAGGAATAAACCTTTTTGTCATTGGAATCTTTGAGTGGTAAACATTTAGAGCATGTTCAAGATCACAAGTTAGAATCGCTCCTTTAAATGATGAATCAGTAAGATTCTCAATGTAAATTGTCAAATATTCCTCACTGGAAACTATCAAATCATTGAGACTAAAAGTTGCAATAAAAAAGAAAATTTAATTTTTAAATAAATTATAAGAAATTTTACTCACTTGATCACATCTTTCAAATATTTCAACAACTTTTCCTCTTTCTTCACATTCTCTGGAAGGTAAAGCGTAAAATTTTTTTCTCTTAAATCCTCTAAATATTTTAGTTCTGGTTTTCTAACAGCTGTGGTTGTAAACTCAAACAGCTTCCCTTGATATGATGTTCTTATCACTAAGCACCAAAATATGAATAAAATTAGAATAATTCTGCTCGAAATTTTTTTCAATGGATTTTTAACTGAAATTCCGAAAAATATTTGAAATATTTTTATAGTGTCTGACTTTGATGATGTTCCTTGAAGTATTTCAAAGGTCCACATGGAAATTGATGCCACAAAGAAAACTAAAATTATTCCGGTCCACGTTTCTAAATCAAATGGAAGCACCAACTTCTCCATTGATGTATATAAATCACTAGGTGGTATAAATAGCTGTGGACTGTAGATGGATAAAATAAAATTTAAAAAATAAATAAATTTTAGAACCAAAATCCATTAAAATTACCTGCATTGAACATTCAACATAGAATGTGGCCAATTCAAATCATCGTTATTTTTGATAGAATATCCATCGAGCGTGGTACTTATGAGAATATTATAAAGATAGAATCCGTTCAAAACTCGTTCTTCGCAAGATCTTTTATAACATACGACTATATTAGGAAAAAAATTCAAACGTTTCGAAATAATTTTCATCAGTTCGATCAAAAAAATACTAAAATAAAATTTATCATCTTGAACTTTTGAATAAAAGAAATTTGAATAATTATAAAATCCAATTGGCATAATACAGTTATGAAAGTTGTGAAACTTTTTTCCAAAACTTTGTTTTTTCATCCATTTTTGATCCTCAATTAAGAATTCATTGACGTTTTCAAGACGGAGAATTTCGGTGCATGTTGGAAATTCATCACCGTTATCGAAAGTGTACATTTTAATACTTTTGTCATATTGATCAATTATTATGAAGTAGTAAAATGGAATGATAAGAAAATTTGTTTTTATAGCCGATATATCGAATATTGTTGCGTTTTCGAAGTAAACAACTATTCTGGTTGGACATAGATATCGAGTTTTGAATGAGTTAATTCTGTTAAATTCGTTAAAATCATGAAAATTTTTAAACAAAAAAATTGTTTGATTTTGTATTGTGTTAGTCAATGCTTTTAAATTATTTCGTTCTTGAATCATTACTGTTATAGAATCATTGAGATTCTTAGCAATTTCATTGATAAGTTCGTTATGTTATCCACCAAAATCAATAATTTCAAGAGTTCTTGAATAATGCATATAAAAATTTGTAACAACTTTGCATATGGCAACACTTAAGGATGAATTATTTTCACGATAAAGTAAATCAGCATTGATCATGGTGAATATCAAAAACCAAATTAAACTTTTCATTTTCGAACATTTATTCATGAAATATCAGAAAAAACTAAATTCATGATTCAGTTCGTTTAGTTCACAAAATATAACTTACGTTTCATCAAACTTTCTTGAGCTTCTTATTGATTTCTTATTGATTTAAATCAATTTTAAAAACACACCCTTAATTACACCACTAATATTCATTGATAAAATCAAAAACATTGCATTTGAATATTATTAATGAAGTTAACAAGGTAAATAAATACGATAGAAGAGTCAAAGTTGGAAAATTCTTGTTCTTAAATTCGTAAATTTAAGTTTATAGTAATTTAATTTTGACAATTACGCTAAAAAAAATCTACATAGCATCTATCAATAAATTGAATTTTGATCACCCCAACATCTTATCATAAACCCTTCTCTTTGTATCAGACTCTCCGTCTGTGACGAAGAACGGCCGCTAAACAGTACGATATTAAGCTTAAGTAGTCCACTAATAAATTCATTTCTGTTAAAATCAGCCCCACGAGTAATTAAAAATATTTTTCTTCACTTCTTCGTCTTTCTTTTCCTTCATTAATTATCTCCTCTCTTTCTATTTAACGACATCAGATTAATAAAAATTTTTAATATCTTTTAATCGATTACTGCCAAGGCAATGAAAAATGCGAGCAACATCGCATAATATACATAATAATAAATGATAATAATGTTAATCTGAAATCAACACCATAAATTCAACTGTTTACGATAAATAAAGATATTAAGTCTCAGTCTCAGTCTCAGTCTCTTTCTCTTTTTTTCTGTTGATTCAGTTATCATGATTAAGAATGTCCGCTTATTTGCATCACAACTCATCGTATTCGTTCGAATCGTGTGCCTAATCAAAATGATAATAATGGTTAGGTAGAAGAAGAAATTGAGCATAATAATATCGAGATTCATGTTATTGAGACATCACACCTTTCAGAGACAGTTAATTTACATAAAAGTCGATTATGATAAAGTGGACACGATCGCCCCGTTATGATTATGTTATTAATTTAATATATTTATTTGATTATTATTAAAATATTTATTCAATTTCTCCTTTGTTCCTATACTTCGTCGACACATTCTTCATTCCATAATATTTTTATTTTGTAGAGTCTATAAACAATTTTGTTTTTCTTTCCTCTTATGCGTGTGTATGTCAATAATATAGAGACAAATAATCGATTTTTGGCTTCCAGGAAACGATGTGTATTTTTTCAATAATTTTATTACTTCTATGGCAATGAACCAATAGTCAGCAATAAATATTGAAAAAGTAATGTGAATTTAGCTTTTTTTTATTTTATTGAAACATTTTAATCTAAATTGAATCATTTGGCATGTCAATCAAAGTTATTTTTTGCAAATGTGAAAGAAGAAATGTTGAGAAATTGATATGAGCTGACTATTTATGGAGAAAGGCATCGGATTTGTAATAGATTGTATAAACAGATTGACTAATAAATAGTTAGTTTTAAAATACTTTAAAAATTAAGAGTTATAAAAATTTGTTTGATCCCTAGAAAATTCTTTATAAATTAAATTAACACATATTTGAAAATTACAATTTCATTATTGAAACAATAAGAAAATAAATTTTTTTTTATAAATTTGATTTCAAAATTTTGTTTCGAAAGTTTAAAAAAAAAATAAAATTCTAATATTTAGAATTTCTCCCAAAATTTCAAATTAATTCATCTGTAATACATCAATAATTCACAAATTCCAACAGACTAACGTCTCATAACAATATTTATTCGCTTCAAATTCCCACATGTTCTGTTTTATTTCATTTGACATCATAAAATTTCTTCAACCTGTGTATCACAACCGCAGCAAAACAGAAAAAAATGTAATAAGATCACCAATGAAAGAGACACAAAGGTAGTGGTATGAAACTTAAATGTCAAGATTAAAACATTGCGATAAATAAATAAATTGAAATATTAATCATTATTTGCCGCTAAATTTGTTTTGAAGAAAAAGTCAAAGAATGTGAAAAGCACTTGATTTATAGATGGTACGATGAAGGTGTAATTAAACACATTATATCATCCTGTGTCTAGCACCAACACACATTATTGATAATTTAAAGTCACGAAAGTCATTAAATAGGTTCAAATCAATTAAATTAAATTAAAATAATCTGAATTGCTTTTCATAACTTTTTCATTATAAAATTCCCACTTTAGCATAAAAAAGGTTAATTATACAAGTCGCCACATGAGACAATATATGGAGAAATCTCACATGCATGAGAAAGTTTATTGCTTATATTTAATAAAAATACATAAATTTAAAGAATATTGCTATGGATTTTATGGAGTAAATATTTTGACATTTCAGTGTACCAACAAATCTTTATAAGCAATAAGTTGATTACTTTCCGTAGAAATAATCATTATCCAGTGGACATTTTTCATAGATTTTTTATATTCATAGCATTTTTCATCAGTATGTGTCTTTACTAAATCTTATCATTCAGGTGCACATACATTATTGAATTATTTTATTTAGACGTCTTTACAATAAAAATTGATTTTCAGTTGTCTTCACATTACAAATTATATTAAAGGAACATGATCTGGTGCCTTTACATTATGGTTTTGAGTTCAGGCTTGAATCATCATGTTCAGGTGCATTCAAATGCGGAGTTACAATAAGTTTAGTTCTGAAGTCTCTTCACTAAAAACTCAAATTCAGGTGTCTTCACATGATTTACTAATCAAATCATCAATATCTCCACTGGATCCAATAATCCACCATTAATCTTCAAAACTCCTCTCACACTTCCAAAACACTCATTCATTCATTCAATCTCCAATTCATTCATACATTTATTCGTTCAATCACACTAATGTGCGACTCTAAGATCAGTTTTCTTTCGAAAGCATTAAGCACAAAAAAAAAGAAATAAATATATGACATTTAACAAATTGCCATAAATTTCACAAGCGACCAGAGTAAAGATTACACAAAGTGTATACAACAAACTCCTTCTTCTTCGTCCATTATATGGTCAATTCAATTAGAGTTCATTCTTTATATTTTTTTCTTCTTTTTTTTGTGGGACCGTCGAGAAAGACGAAAAATATCCGCCTCCACTTGCTCTTCTTTTCATTCTCTGTTGCTTGTGCTTGTTTGTTGTGAAATAGAATAATTCATAAGAAGAAACAAGACACAAGTCTGTGGGGACAAAATTCTCAAAACTTTTGTCTTCTTGGTGGGATTTTGGACATAAAAATATTTTTTTGCCAATATTTACAAAATAAAAGCTTTTTTTATCGGG